>JAZKJV010010926.1:0-473046 GCA_037367405.1 Ottelia alismoides | reverse complement strand
TGATTTGGAGAACAAGAAGACAATTAGAAGCATTGATGTCACATTCAATGAGTTCTTCCTTATATAAGGATGAATTGATTAAAAGGAAAGACAACTAAAGAACTAGACTTTGTGGAGTTTGATGAAACTCCTGAACAAAGCACATCACAGCTAAGTAATGAGAATGTTCAACCCATCTCATAGAATAATCCGCAAACTCCGGTGCTACGAAAATCTTCCAGAATCAACAAACCCATTGCAAGGTATTCACTTTCCTTGAATTATTTATTGTTGACTGATAATGGTGAGCCTGAAGGCTTTGATGAAGCTATACAAGGTGAGGCAAGGAATCAGTGGGAGTTAGCCATGGATGAGGAGATGAACTCTCTCTCAAGAAGCAAAACATGGGATTTAGTCCCACTACCGAAGGGAAAGAAGGCGCTACACAACAAATGGGTGTACATGGTGAAGGAGGAAGCTGATGGTTTCATTAGATACAAGGCTCGGCTAGTGGCGAAGGGTTTCAACAGAAAGCAGGAGTTGATTTCACAGAGATCTTTGCACCTGTTGTAAAGGTCTCAACCATAAGAGCAGTATTGACAATTTTTGCAGCTGAGAACCTACATTTGGAGCAGTTGGATGTTAAGACAACATTCCTCCATGGAGATCTTGAGAAGGACATCTACATGCAACAACAAGAGGGCTATGTAGCTACTGTAAAGGAAGACACGGTATGCAAGTTGATGAATACCCATTCATCACTCTTTATTCTTATATTTATCTACAAAAACCTTTGCAAATACATGTAGATACCTGTAAATACAAATAATTATTAAATAGCATGCATTGTATAAAAGTAAATAATTAGCAGTGTTTTTGTGCATAAATAAAAGAATAGAGAGATAAAAAGAAAAAGAGGGAGATATTTAGAATAAATATTGAGCAACTCTAATCCCAAGGGAGGGCTCAACATGGGCCTGACCGCATTAAAGCCCAGTAGAGAGAGATAAGGGAGCTCACATGTGTATATAGCTGTAATTAAATAAAAATAAATATTTTCCTCTAAAAATAAAAATAAAAATGGGTTTCTATTTATGTGTAAATATTTGTAAACACAAAATCAAAATAAAAATAAGAAAATTAAAAAGAGAATAAAAACATCCTTCCTTGTACATATTCACCATGTACATAAACCCACACATATATTATAAATAAATTAAATCCCATCAAAATTGTACATATCTATATTTCAAATTGTAAATAAATAAAATAAAAATTATAAAAATAAAAATAAAAATAAAAATAAATAAAATAAAATCAATTCCTTCATTGTATATATACCATATATGTATATAAATAAACCTATTTATTTACCCCTTGTAAATAATTATAAAAATAAAATAAAAATACCATATTATTCAAAATTTTATCTTATAACTAATAAAATATAAAATTAGAACAATTTGTATAAAAATAAATAATTAAAACCAAAATCAAAAATACATATGTATATACATGTATATAATAAATAATATTTTGTAAATACCTAAATTATATTTCAAAAAATTAAATAAAAATCATAAAAAATAGTTTAAAAATAAAATAAACAATTTCATGTTTTGAGTTTTTCGAAAATAAGTCATTTAATATTTTAAAATAATTCCCAATAAATGTGACGTGGCTGCATCTGGTTGGTCCACGGGGAATGTTGACCCCCGGTCAACTCTCCCCCCAGGACCACCAAGAGCCGGATCCTGCGTTTCAAACCCGACTTCACTTATTTTTCCCCGCATGATCCGAGCCCTATTCACCTAAACCCCGGGGCTCCGATTGAAGATCCCACATCCGTGATTCACGCCCGGGGTGGTTTTTGGGGATCCGAGCTCCGAGATGCTCGCCTGACCTTCACCTTCTCGGACCCCTAGCCATATAAAGCATCAGCTTCGCCCTCACTTGCAGGCATCTTTGGCTCATTCATTCTCCACCTCAGGACTCCATCATCTCCGCCTGAGTGAACAAGGTCGGCCGATGGTGTCGTAGCGAGGAAGGAGCGTGTAGACCATCGATCCGGCGACGTTGCGCCGCCGTGTGCCACCCAGACGTGGTGCTCGAGCCTCGGGCATCGACGACCCTCGAGGCTAGGACCTGGAGCTTCCCCAGCTCTTCCCCAGTCGATCGCATCCATTAGGTAGACCCACTTCTTGTTCTATTTAGCTAATTTAGAGTTTCGCCCAAATCACCCCGTCGCCGACGAACCCCGATTCCGACCACTCTAGCCCATCTTTCGATCATCGGAGTCGATCCAGACCTTCGCACTCCTCCCGTGCACCTTTCTTCGCCCATCCATTCACCCCAGTTCGCACAGGAACTGGGAACCGAGCTTCATCGTCGTCGCTCCACCGGAGCTCGCTCGCCTCGACGCACCATTCACCTCCACCACCGCTAACCGGGTCGAGGCACTTTGCCCTCGACCCAGGAGCTTGTTGTCGTGCCTTGCAGGTCAAAGCGAGCCCATATGGGGGCTCGACGTTCTGGAGCAGTAGCTCAACCTCCGCCGGTGTCTCCTGAGCTCTCCGGAGCTCCGTTGCGTCATCAGAGGACCTCTTCAGACGAGGAAGCCCAGGCGCATCTTCTTCGATCTTCAGCAGCCTCCGAGGAGCTCTCCTGTACGCGCACGAGCCCGACGAAACTCACCGGCGTCGAGTTCATCGAGCATCCTCCCAGACCGTCCCATCTCCCTCCGGCTCCAGATTCACATCGGGTCGTTCATTTAAGGAGCAGCAGTAGTCATTTGATCATCAGAGGGTAGATCTCGACCGTCAGATCAGCGAGGGTTAGCCACGTCGCATTGGAGACGTCCGATCATCCACGTTTTGTTGTGTGTCACCCTTCCCCGACCGTTGGATATCACACGTGGCGCTCATCCGACCCTCGACATATAATAAGGGGTAATTTCACTTGGGCCCCTCTTCTAGCTTGTTTTAGCATTTAGTCCTGTAAATATTTTTCGTAGTTTATTTAGCTTGGACTTTTTTGCATAGAGGACCTTTTCATTATCTTATTTGCTTTTATACCACTATACGTTGTGGGACACGTGCGTCGACACGTGGTTTTGTTGGGATAATTGCATATATGGGCCTGACGTTTTGAGGTGTTAATGAATGAAAATATATTTTTAGTAATTGCAGATATGCCCTTGTGAGCATTTTAATTGTGCATGTGTCAATTTTATTGGGCTTTTTACACTTTAGCCCCTGGACTTTTAGTACGGGTTACTATTTAGTCCAGGGACTTAAGTTTTATTACAAAGAGGTCCTTGAGTGCCCAACACACATGCTTGCACGTGAGAGGCTTGGAATTTTTGCACCGAAACCCCCTACACTTCTTGGATTGTTACTTTTAGGCCCCCAAAGTATATTTTCATTGCAACTAGGTCCTTGTGTGCTGTGCCCTTGTGTTTGATTTTAATAAAATAGCATAATTACTCCAAATTCGATGAAAATCGGACACATGGCTCCTGCCATGGTGTAAAATTTTAACTAATTGTTGGAGACATTTCTGAGAATTTTTATTATTTTTAAAAATCAAAAACACCCATTTTTCTTACTATGCAGTTCTAAAAATCACAAAAAATATTAAAACATCTTCAAAATTACAAAAAAATTAGATTTTATTTGTTTTGTGGTGTTTGATTTCTGACCAAATTGGTCATCTTTATATTTATAAAACTCATAAAAATTGAAAAAGACCTAAAAACCCATAAAAATTCTAATAATTAAAAGAAAAATCCAAAAATAATAAATCCAGTGCCTAATTTTTCCTTGTAGTTTAAAATTTAAAGGAAAATTACTTCCAGGCTTTGAAACAACCATTTAGTATTTTTAATTGGTTGTAGAAGCCTGACTGGACAGTGTCTTGCATTTTCTGTCTTGTTTGATTTTTATAAAATTCTCTAAAAATCAGAAAACCCTAAAAATTAACCAAAAACATAAAAAATTTAAAAAAAACATAAAACATTTTTGTTTGAATTTTTGGATGAATTTTGAGTAGTTCAATAATTGTTGAAGTTGCTTGTTCCCTTACTTTTCTTAATTTCTCTCTTATTGAAAATCCAAAAAAATCTCAAAATATTAAAATCCACCAAAATATTTGTCTTTTATTTTTCATTATTTCTGACTACTTCGTAGGCAGCAAGGCCATCACGTGCTTCTTGAGTTCGACCCTGGTCGCTATACCAGGTTAATCTAATAGCAAGACCGCTATCTTGAAGTTTTATCGTGTTTTGATCTTTATTTGGTGGTCGAATAATTTTTTCTTGATTGAGCACCCGAGTGACTGAGGTCGCAATGGCCATAGCTCTACCTTTACCTTAGCTGTTTGGATTTTACGCTCATCAGAATGGCGTCGTTGCCGTGGAGCACGGCTTAGTAGTCACATTTGATTTTTCCGCGGCTTTCTTTTTCGCGGTTTTCTGTATAGAGTTTTGTATATATTTTCTGACTTATTTATATAATAATCTGGTCTGATCACACTCTCTGTTTGTTTTCTTGCGAGGGCCCGAGGACCGACGCGGCTTTCTTTGGAAGCCGAACAACCGCGGGAGCCGGAGGCGGCTCTCTTCTCTACAGAGCCGCAGGAGGACGCGAGGAGCGAGTAGGAGTGCGGGAGCCATGGAATAGCCGCGGATTAGATTAGCCGTAACTTAGATTTTATTTCCTGCAGTACTTGAACTATTATTGTAATAAAACAGGGATAGGACACTCAGTTTAGACACTTAGACTCTCGGGGTCTGTTTCGCCGAGCACCGGTGTGCTCGGGGGACCCCTCAGTTTTACGCGGCTTTTTCGTAGTTTTGTTTCCTTACTGCTTGACTGTGACGTAATAATTAGGATCCATATACCCTAATATATCTGCCTGTACCTATAGATCGGTAATTGGACCAAAAATAAAAAGATAATAAAATAATTGATTCACTACCTTCGAGCCTACGCGCCGCGAGCCCACCCCGTCAAGCGCTACTCCTGAACTCGACCTGTCGAGAAGAGGAGGGGTGGGTCTAGACCGGACTCTCTGGATTGGAGGCTGGTGGTCAGCTAGTGGTTCTTTTGAGTAGCACTGCTGTTTAGGGACTCGGTTTTCCGCCTGCACCATTTAGGTAGTTTATTTCCTGTCTTTCAATTCTGCGCGGATCATTTTGCATGTATACTGCTGGAGTCAGGTACACATTTCTTACTATGCATGCATCGGTAGTCAGCTTTGGAGTTCAACTGTGTCCCTCGGACTTTCAACTGATTGCTCACCTTTCTGCATTCTCCTTGTGCTTGACTTTTTCCCTCTTGATTTTCGTGCATCGGCTTTTTCAACTTCTCCCCCTGTTTTGGATTAAAATAACCAGGAGAACCGAAAAATTCGTTAGGTGATTTATTTGATTAATGAAAAATATCTAAAAACAAAACAATAAAATTTGGGACTGCTAAACACTATCGACCCTAAAAGACACCTCACTGAAAAATTTGTCTTGGGGAGAGCAACCCCCTCATTGTCTGGTTTGCTTGCGCGAGAGAGTGACCCCGCACACTAGGTAGAGACCCCCCCCCCAATATTCTTCTCGACTGATTACCGGCTCTTTCTGTACGGGACAGTCGGTTGTGAAAATATTGGGTAACCCAACAGGTCACGTAATCGCTCTGCTTGCCTGACTGATAACCAAAATAAAATTGACAAGATAATTGACCGAGCTTTTACGGTCTTCAGCTCACGTTGCGTTGGTGAAACGGGGGTTTGCTTGTGATCATAGTTGTTTCCAGATCTCATCTGCACTACTCGCCAGATCATGATGATGGGCAGGAGGTCTCTTAGATAGCCTTTGGCTGCACCGCTTTTTAGCACTCCAGCCCACTCACTAGATCGGTTCGTGGGAGCTCAGACCCGCTCTCCGAACCCGAGTACGACTTCACCCTGTTCCCCCTCGACCCCCCTTCTTCTGAGACCGAGATATCAGTGCCAGAGGAGAGACAGACAGATGATTTATCGGTACCTGAATTTGGATGTTTTGATTTTGCAGAGACTATGGCTGCAGTAGTGATGACCGCACCATAGGTCCCCGAGGAGATCAGACTTTTTCTTGCACCAGGGTGCGATCAACTCCACCCTGATCGCCTCCCTAGACTCAGTTCAGCAGCAGTTGAGGGATCAGGGAGCTTTTATGATAGAGATGAGGCGCGAGCTTGAGCAGATGAGAGCCGACTGCGAGCAGCGCGGCGCAGGGGGAGGACCTGACGATGCGGCAACAACCGCAACAGCCGCAGCCGCGGCAGCAGCTGCCGCAGCCGCCGCAGGAGCAGCAGGACCTCCGAGACTGATGCGGGAGTTACACAACCCCGGATCGACTTTAACGCATCGTTGGGTGGTACTACCAGCGATCGTGGGGGACTTTAAGTTCCCCCCGAACACCTTGCAGCTTCTTCCCCGGTTTCATGGGCTGGCTACTGAGGAGCCCCATCTCCACCTTCAGGAGTTCGAGATGATATGCAGCACTGTCCACGATCGTCAGGTGGACCAAGATACCATACGGATGATTGCCTTCCCCTTCTCCTTAGCAGACAGATAAGCCACCTGGCTGAAGCACTTGGGGAAGTTCGTCTACACCTGGGAGCAGCTCCACGCCGAGTACTTGCACAAGTACTACCCACTCGGGCGAACGAACACCGCTAGAGCCCTGATCAGCAATTCTCCATGCTCCCCAACGAGCAGTTCCACGAGGCATGGGAGAGGTTTCGAGAGCTGACCGACAGATGCCCGCACCATGACATTTCCAAGCCGAACCTTGTTCAGAGATTTTTCAGCAGGCTGACACCAGAGCTTTAGGGCTTGGTGAACGCTTCTTGTGGCAGGTCTTACTTCGCCAAGGATCACGATCAGGTCCAGGCCATCTACGAGGAGATGGCCGAGAACTATATGGTGATGTCCCAGATCCGATTGTACACTCAGGGTTGACCCCAGCAGCCATAGACCGTGCAGTACCAGAGGATAGCACGGGTCGATGCCGGTCCATCCAGTTCATCAGCGGTAGTAGTAGCACAGGCAGAGACTTCAGCCGCAGACATGGGGATCATCAGCGAGAAGCTGAACCAGATGGAGATTATTGAGAAGAAGCAGTGCCAGGGCATCACGCAGATGGAGCAGATGGCACAGACTTTGAGTGACCTGAAGACACAGCTCATGTGTCTCCAGGAGGCACAGACGGCTTCACAGCCTCGTCTTCAGGCACGAGGCGATCCGAGTAGCAGCAGCAGCTCGTCCCAGCGCTCCAGCTCTCACCAGTAGCCTAGACAGGTCCATCTTGTACAGACGGAGCCGTACCAGCAGCCACAGCTCACCTACCAGGCACCACCATCCACTGACACTCAGATGCTGGTATACCAGCCGGATCAGCCACTGGCAGTACTCCCGTCAGCCCCTTATGATTCAGAGCCGTTGATGGATGTCAACGGGATTTGGTACGACCGCCCCCAGCCCAGTATCCGACGAGACCATCCCGGATTCCGTTGGGCGGCCGGAGGTGCCCAGCCCCAGCAGCAGCCGTCAGGACAGGGTGGCCAGTACAGCCATCAGAGAGATCACCAGCAGCAGCAGCCCCTAGTGTACCCACAGCAACAGCAGTCACAGCAGTATGGTCCTCGTCCCTATCAGCAGGGACAGTCTTGGAGGCGTGAGCAGCCTCATCATCAGCAGCAGCAGCAGCATCCACATTCTTCCCCTTCTCAGCCACAGCAGCAGCAGCCTCATTACCAGAGAGGCTACCCGTCAGGTTCTCATGGGCCATCCTATGAGAACCCTGCCTTGGACGACATAGCCTGCCTCCTCACAGATCAGCAGGCTACCTTTCGACGGGATATGGATGAGTTCCGCCAGGAGATGCGGGACATTGTGAGAGGGAAGGCCGCCATCCCTGCCCAGATAGATCCCAATCCGAACAACCTCAAGAGGAAGTTTGAGCAGGTAGTTTGTACTGAGTATACCACTCTGAGTGATGTTCTTGGTGATATGTCTGCATATCTTTTTGATACTGATTTTGTCATACTTAGGAGCGGTAGGATGCCAGCAGGCGGCGACTCGTCTGAGCGACACCCTGAGGATACATCCAGAGCGTCAAGCGAGGAGGAGAGCGGTACTGAGGCCGCTAGAGATGATGATGGTGGTACTGATGCCACCATGGATGCTGATTCCACCGGCGGTACTGAGGACGCCGTTTCACCAGTTCGAGGAGGTGGTACTGAGGCCACCCATGTTGCCGAGCCAGAGCACGGTACTGAGGCCGCCCGTCTACTAGCCGATGGTGGTTCTGATGCCACCAGTTCTTCTGAGATTCCTGTTGCTTTTCCTGTTACTGATGTATCTAGGAACACTTCTGTGAATAAAGGAAAGGATTTACGTTCTTCTGGTCCCACTGTGGTGTTTGATGTATGTGTGGATCCGGCCGTCGAGCCGTCTAGACCCCTCCTAGTCCTTCATCTGAGAAGGACCCTGTGATCCCCTTCCCTAGAGCCCTTCAGATGGGGAAGGGGAAGAAAAATGAAAATAAAAAAAAGAGACAGCAAGAAGAGTTCAGCCAGCAGATGATAGACCGTTTCCATATTCAGCTGACTCTTCAGGAGGCTTTGCAGTACATCCCCCTTCTTCAGCGTTCCCTTAGAGACAGGACCACAGTCAGGAGGAAGAGGAGGAACCACCATTCAGAGATTCATGTGCTGACGAGAGCCACTTGTTTCGCGATCCAGAACCGTCTGCTGGCCAAGAGGCCAGATTCAGGAGCCCTTTACGTCAGATGCCATATCAGTGAGCAGAGGTTCGACCATACTCTATTAGACAGGCGGATCGTCGATCAACTTACTTCCGGCAGCCCTTCTCGACCGCTTCGAGTTGGGCACTCTTCGACAGAGCAGGACAATCCTTCAGTTTGCGGATCGATCTGTCAAGAGGCCGAAGGGGTTGCTTAGAGACGTTGTCGTCACGATTCAGGGCCTGTAATTCCCCGTGGACTTCGTAGTGTTGGACATGGAGATCCCTGAGTCCGTGACCGATACCCCCATCATTCTCGGTTGCCCATTCTTGGCCACAGCTAAGGAAGTGACTGACCATGATAGCGGGAAGGTATACTTTCGCGTCGAGGGCGAAAGTGTACAAATAGAGACGGTCGAGGACAACAGAGCTAGAGACAGAGCATGCTCAGAGACTACTTCAGATACAGAGCAGATGACAGATGTCAGGCTAGACATCCACCAGGACTGCGACTTTGTGATTATAAATGACGAGGCAGTATGGGCAGATCCAGATGCATAGGCCATCCTCTCACCTTCAGAGTCCACTGATGCAGAGATGCCAGCAGAGGAGATCTTGGAGAGCACATTCCTGGTCCAGGATACCTTTGAGGCAGCAGAGCCGATACTCGACCGCGAGACTGATTTTTGTGATGATGGTGGTACTGAGGCCACCTTGGATGATACAGATCCCTCAGAGTCAGATTTTGATTGGGCAGATTTTGACGATTACATACCAGATCTGACTTCCACTGAGCCTGCAGCTAGAGAGGAGGTAGGTGCCGAGCAGAGCAGAGACAGTCCATTAGGACAGCCTTCTCCAGATTCAGAGAGTGACAGAGAGTTTCAATTCTCCCATGCGGATTTGGCGGCCTTCACGCAGAGTTTTTAGAGGCCAGATCCACCAGCACCCAGTTGTCCAGAGCTGAAGCCGCGTCTTGCGTCGCTGAAGTATAGGTTCCTTGCGGGTGAGCATGAGATGTACCCAGTCATTATCTCCGCCGATTTGACTGGAGAGCAGGAATCCCGTCTGATGGGGGTTCTTGAAAAAAACCGCAAGGCGATAGGATGGAGCGTAGCAGATCTCCAGGGGATCAGTCCGGCTCTATGCTCTCACCACATCTATCTCGAAGATGAGGCAAAGCCGTCGCGTGAGTTCCAGCGGCGGCTGAACCCAAATCTGAGGAAGGTTGTCATGAAGGAAATTTCGAAGTGGTGGAGCGTCGATTTTATCTACCCCATCTCCGACTCCAAGTGGGTCAGCCCTTTGCATGTGGTGCCCAAGAAGACGGGCATCACTACAGTGGTCAGCGAGTCTGGAGAGGAGATTGCTACACGGGTACCCACTTCTTGGAGGGTTTGCGTTGACTACAGGAGACTCAACCAAGCCACCAAGAAGGATCATTTCCCCCCTGCCCTTTATAGATCAGATCATTGAGAGACTGGCAGGGAAGAGCCACTATTGTTTTCTAGATGGGTACTCAGGCTACAACCAGGAGGCCATCGCTCCCGAGTACCAGGACAAGACTACCTTTACATGTCCCTTCGGTACATACGCCTTCCGATGCATGCCATTTGGGCTATGCAATGCCCCTGCGACTTTTCAGAGATGCATGATGTCGATCTTTTCGGACATGGTAGGGGAGTGCTTGGAGGTCTTCATGGATGATTTCTCGGTTTACGGCGACGGATTCGACTCCTCTCTTGACTGCCTCGACCGAGTACTTCCGCGATGTATAGAGGTCCACCTTGTGCTATCTTGTGAGAAGAGTTACTTCATGGTGACTCAAGGGACGGTGCTTGGCCATATCATCTCCAACAGGGGCATGGAGGTTGATCCGGCCAAGGTTGATGTCATTAGAAAACTCGCACCACCGTCCAATTTGCAGCAGTTACGGTCTTTCCTTGGGCACGTCGGTTTCTACTGGCGATTCATTCATGATTTCAGTAAGATTGCCCGACCGTTGATTGACTTGCTGACGAAAGACACCGAGTTCCTTGTTGATGACAAGTGTCTTTCGTCATTTGAGACTCTCAAGCATTGTGTTGTTGAGGCTCCTGTTCTTCAGCCACCTGATTGGTCTCTCCCATTCGAGATCATGACGGATGCCTCCGATTTTATTGTGGGGGCCGTGCTGGGACAGAGGAGGGATGGAGTTCCATTTGCTATCCACTACACTAGCCGCACATTGGATTCCTCACAGTGGAACTACACAGTCACAGAGAAGGAGATGCTAGCTGTAGTCTTCGCCCTAGATAAGTTCAGATCGTACATTCTTGGATCTAGAGAGACCTTGTATACAGATCACACCGCCATCAGGTACCTCATGGCAAAGAAGGATGCCAAGGCCAGACTGACTAGATGGATCCTTCTACTCCAGGAGTTTGACATAGAGATTAAGGAAAAGCCTGGAGTCAAGAATGTGGTGGCGGATCATCTCTCCCAATTAGAGCATCTTGAGGATTCTGACTTGATTGACCCTATTTGTGAGACCTTCCCAGATGAGGCGATCCTTGCTATCGCCTCTCTCCCATGGTATGTCGATATTGTGAACTTTCTTGTTGCTAAGAAAGTCCCACAAGATTGGCCCAGGCAGAGGCTTGAGACCTTCCTCGCGAAGGCCAAGTCCTACCATTGGAAGGATCCTGTCCTTTACCATGAGGGAGGGAATAGTATCTGGCGTAGGTGCATTCCTCAGGAGGAGCACCACAGCGTCCTCACTTACTACCACAAGCTTGAGGCAGGAGGACATCACTCTGGGAGGAGAACGGCACAGAAACTGCTCCAATCCGTCCTATGGTGGCCTACCCTCTTCAAGGACTCTGATGAGTTCATGAAGAGGTGTACTGACTGTCAGAGGATGGGCACTTGTGGACAGCGTGATATGATGCCGATGCAGCCCATTCACTTCTTTGAGGTTTTTGACGCATGGGGCATCGATTTCATGGGTCCATTCCCTAAGAGTCAGGGATTTAAGTACATTCTGTTGGCCGTTGACTATGTAAGTCGTTGGATTGAGGCCATCCCCGCCCGAACCGTAGATGCTAGGACGGTTTACCGATTTTTGAGGAAGCATATCATTTCACGGTTCGGGGTGCCTAGAGTGTTGATATCAGACGGGGGGTCTCATTTCATCAACGACAAGGTAAAGGCCCTTGCTAGCGAGTTCAGTATAGACCATCGAGTTGCCACTCCATACCACCCTCAAACGAATGGTCTTGCTGAAGTGTCGAATAGGGAGATCAAGACTATATTGCAGAAAGTCGTCCGCCCTGACCGAAAGGATTGGTCACAGCTTTTGGACTTGATCTTGTGGGCATATCGGACGTCTTTCAAGACTCCCTTGGGTACATCTCCCTTTCGCCTCATTTATGGCAAGCCGTGCCATTTACCTGTTGAGCTTAGACATAGGTCGCTTTGGGCAGTTACAGATATTCTTTTGGATCCAGATAGTGTAGGAGACCAGAGGAGGGCAGATCTAGCAGCCCTGGAGGAGCTTCGTGATACCGCCTTCTCAAACAGCCTACAGTACAAGGAGAGAGTGAAAGAGTGGCATGATTCTCACAACAACCACAAGCATTTTGAGCCTGGACAGAGAGTATGGTTGTTTGATGCTAGGCTTCGTCTATTTACAGGGAAGCTATAGAGCAAATGGAAGGGACCTTATCTTGTGAGAAAGGTACACGACAATGGGAGCATTGATATATCTGAGTTGTCTTCTGAGAGTACCTTTCGAGTGAACGGCCAGCGGCTCAAGCCATTTCTAGATCATGAGCCGCGGGTCGTTGATGTTGCCCCTATTCATTTTGCGTGAGATGTGGTATCTTGACTCACATCTATTGCATCTCACGCCTGATTATCACTGTTCTTCCGACACGTATAGATCCAGTTGTTCACATCTTATGATTATGATATACTTAGGGTGTACTTTACCCTAAGTATAGGGGGGATGTAGGACCTTCGGGTATTCTTTTGATTCTTTCTACCCCTGTTATACTGCCTATACTATATTTTACCCTAAGTATAGGGGGTAGACTCTGTACATCCTTCACTCGAATTTCCCTTCATGTACAGCTTGCTATACTTAGGATTACTTAATCCTAAGTATAGGGGGAAAACACCGAGTTCTCCGTATTCTATTCTTGCATTCATCTCTCTAGCCATTCCTTTTCACTTCCCTATACTAAGCACGAGTTATGTCTTCTTCATCGCTCTTGATCACTCTGAGGACATCGTTCGAGCTAAGTATAGGGGGGGTGTATATATTTCATATATACTTTAGCCATAACTCGTACTTTGTGTGAGTGTGTGAATAAATAAAAATGGCTACAATCTCATAAAAATTTAAAAAAAAATCCCTTGTATATAAAATTCATTTTGCACATACCTATTTATTTATACAAATTATTTTTGTACAAATGATTGTAAAATGATTTGTGTAAAGGATTTGTAAATATTTTCATATCAAAATTATGTATATAGTACAAAATTTTTCCAAAATGTTTTGAAAACAAAAAGTTTGCAAAAACCTTGTAAATGTTTGTAAATATTTTGCAAAACTCGCATTCATGCATACATCCATGTTTTCAAACATTTTTCAAAAATTTTGCACGATTATAAAGTGCACATTTGTAAATAGCATCTTTGTAAATATTTGTATAGTTTTTCCTGGATTCTAGTTGACATTTAAACTAACCTGAAATTAAATTGGAAAATGGAGCTTGATTAAGATCTTAATCCACCTAATTCTAAGAGGAACCTTATAGGGCTTAGGGTTAAGGCTTTTCAGGTCCATTGGGACTTAATTCTTTGAGTCCACTAGGCTATGAGCATATGTCATCTTGATGAGCCTAAGTAGAGCACTTAACAACACACGCATGACTCTTAGAGACAATGGCTTGACTTGCACCAGTACTTTACACATAGCTCTCCACAGATGAGGTGGTGAGGAGGCAGTTTCCTTTGGCTTGGGGTAGCATATGAGGGTAATACTTCTAGGCGGAACCTCTCTTCTTCTTCTAGTGAAGGAAGTGCGTCTCAACTTGGTCTAGTGGTTAAGAAGTCTAAAGACAGAAGCCGTGGGTTGCAATAAAGCTTTAAAAGAGGGATAGTCTACTGGATCAAGAGGAAAAAACTCCTTGTATATATGATGCACCATGTAGATATGTTGTACAGATGCACTTGAAAAAAATGCAAAAAGAACTCCAAAAAAGTGGTGGGTCTGATAGAAAATGATAATCCCACCGGAGTAGGTATATAGTGCAAATAAGAAAAGCTTGAGACTCATGGATTCCATCTCATGAAGCTTGCAGCGGGAGACTTAGCTACACTGGTTGGGCTCCTAGGGATACGTGGCTACACTGGCCATGCTCCATTCTTCATCTTCTTCCCCTTCTTCTTGAGCCGGTTGCACTTGAACTTAGAAGGGAATACCCCACTTCTCAAGGAAACAGTTGCTAGACCGAGGCATTAGAGTTACCAGGTTGGGGGAGGTTGTTTCTTTGTTACTTCTGAGGTGGGGAGCTACATATCACTTACACTGCATGGAAAGATTCATGGTCATTAGAGTTTGTGTATGTAGACTTGTTCTGATCTGGTTTATTGAGGAGTCTTGTCCATAGATTGGTGGAACTTAGAGGCTGTTAGGTTTTAAGCTTAAGTCCAAATAAGGTTCCGACACATTAATAATCCAAAGATCTGATCGAGCTCCATATTTCAAGTTAATGAAGGCAAGTTTAATTATCAGCCTTAATCCATGTATATTCTCCTCTTTTTCTTTTTCTTTCTCTTTTTCACTTCTTTTTCAAATAAGTGTTTGCTAAGGGGCTAGCAAAGTTAAGTATAGGGGGTGATGAATACCCATTCATCACTCTTTATTCTTATATTTTAGCTACAAAAACCTTTGCAAATACATGTAGATACCTGTAAATATAAATAATTATTAAATTGCATGCATTGTATAAAAGTAAATAATTAGCATGTTTTTTTGCATAAATAAAAGAATAAAGAGACAAAAGAAAAAGAGGGAGATATTTAGAATAAATATTGAGCAACCTAATCCCAAGGGAGGGCTCAGCACGGGCCTGACCGCATAAAAGCCCAAGTAGAGATAAGGGAGCTCACATGTGTATAGACCTGTAATTAAATAAAAATAAATATTTTCCTCTAAAAATAAAAATAAAAATGGGTTTCTATTTATGTGTAAATATTTGTAGACACAAAATCTAAATAAAAATAAGAAAATTAAAAAGAGAATAAAAACATCCTTCCTTGTACATATTCACCATGTACATAAACCCACACATATATTTATAAATAAATTAAAATCCCATAAAAATTGTACATATTCTATAATTCATATTGTAAATAAATAAAATAAAAATTATAAAAATAAAAATAAAATAAAAAGAAATAAAAATAAAATCAATTCCTTCATTGTATATATACCATATATGTATATAAATAAACCTATTTATTTACCCCTTGTAAATAATTAATAAAAATAAAATAAAAATACATATTATTCCAAATTTTATCCTATAACTAAATAAAATATAAAATTGGAACAATTTGTATAAAAATAAATAATTAAAAATCAAAAATAAAAAATACATATGTATATACATGTATATAATAATAATAATATTTTGTAAATACCCAAATTATATTTCAAAAAATTAAATAAAAATCAAAAAAATAGTTTAAAATAAAATAAACATTTTTCATGTTTTGAGTTTTTCGAAAATAAGTCATTTGCTATTTTAAAATAAATTCCCAAATAAATGTGATGTGGCTGCATCTGGTTGGTCCACGGGGGAATGTTGACCCCCGGTTAACTCTCCCCCCAGGACCACCAGAGCCGGATCCTGCGTTTCAAACCCGACTTCACTTATTTTTCCCCGCATGATCCGAGCCCTATTCACCTAAACCCCAGGCTCTGATTGAAGATCCCACATCCGTGATTCATGCCCGGGGTGGTTTTTGGGGATCCGAGCTCCGAGGTGCTCGCCCGACCTTCACCTTCTCGGACCCTAGCCGTATAAAGCATCAGCTCCGCCCTCACTTGCAGGCATCTTTGGCTCATTCATTCTCCACCCCAGGACCTCCATCATCTCCGCCTGAGTGACAGCAATCGGTCGGTGGTGTCGCAGCGAGGAAGGAGCGTGTAGACCATCGATCCGGCGACGTTGCACCGTCGTGCGCCGCCCAGACGTGGTGCCCGAGCCTCGGGCATCGATGACCCTCGAGGCTAGGACCTGGAGCTTCCCCAGCTCTTCCCCAGTCGATCTCATCCATCAGGTAGACCCACTTATTGTTCTATTTAGCTAATTTAGAGTTTCGCCCAAATCACCCAGTCGCCGACGAACCCCGATTCCGACCACTCTAGCCCATCTTTCGATCATCGGAGTCGATCCACACCTTCGCACTCCTCCCGCGCACCTTCTTCGCCCATCCATTCACCCCAGTTCGCACAGGAACTGGGAACCGAGCTTCATCGTCGTCGCTCCGTCAGAGCTCGCTCGCCTCGACGCACCATTCACCTCCACCACCGCTAACCGGGTCGAGGCACTTTACCCTCGACCCAGGAGCCTGTTGCCGTGCTTTGCAGGTCAAAGCGAGCCCATCTGGGGGCTCGACGTTCTAGAGCAGCAGCTCAACCTCCGCCGGTGTCGCCTGAGCTCTCCGGAGCTCCGTTGCGTCATCGGAGGACCTCTTCAGACGCGGGAGGCCCAGACACATCTTCTTAGATCTTCAGCAGCCTCCGAGGAGCTCTCCTGTACGCGCACAAGCCCGCGAAACTCGCCGGCATCGAGTTCATCGAGCATCCTCCCAGACCGTCCGATCTCCCTCCAGCTCCAGATTCACATCGGGCCGTTCATTTGAGGAGCAGTAGCAGCCGTTTGATCATCAGAGGGTAGATCTTGACCGTCAGATCAGCGAGGGTTAGCCACGTCGCACTGGAGACGTCCGATCATCCACGTGGCTAAACCTCCACCGTTTAATCTGCACCGAGGGCCCCTTTGTTGTGCGTCACCCTTCCTCGACCGTTGGATATCACACGTGGCGCTCATCCGACCCTCGACATATAATAAGGGGTAATTTCACTTAGGCCCCTCTTCTAGCTTGTTTTAGCATTTAGTCCTGTAAATATTTTTTGTTGTTTATTTTAGCTTGGACTTCTTGTATAGAGGACCTTGTCATTTTCTTACTTGCTTTTATACCCCTGTACGTTGTGGGACACGTGCGTCGATACGTGGTTTTCTTGGGATAATTGCATATATGGGCCTGACGTTTTGAGGTGTTAATGAATGAAAATATATTTTTAGTAATTGCAGATATGCCCCTGTGAATATTTTAATTGTGCATGTGCCAATTTTATTGGGCTTTTTACACTTTAGCCCCTGGACTTTTAGTACGGGTTACTATTTAGTCCAAGGACTTAAGTTTTATTACAAAGAGGTCCCTGAGTGCCCAGTACACGTGCTTTGCACGTGGGAGTGTGGAATTTTTGCACCAGACCCCCCTACACTTCTTGGAATTGTTACTTTTAGGCCCCCAAAGTATATTTTCATTGCAACTAGATCCGTGTGTGTTGTGCCCTTGTGTTTGATTTTAATAAAATAGCAAAACTACTCCAAATTCGATGAAAATCTGACACATGGCTCCTGCCATGGTGTAAAATTTTCTCTAATTGTTGGAGACATTTCTGAGCATTTTTATTATTTTTAAAAATTCAAAAACACCCATTTTTCTTATTATCCAATTCTAAAAATCACAAAAAAATATTAAAACATCTTCAAAAATTACAAAAAAATTAGATTTTATTTATTTTGTGGTGTTTGATTTTCTGACCAAATTTGGTCGTCTTTAGATTTATAAAACACATAAAAATAAAAAAGACCTAAAAACCCATAAAAATTCTAATAATTAAAAGAAAAATCCAAAAATAATAAATCCAGTGCCTAAGTTTTTCTTGTAGTTTAAACTTTAAAGGAAAATTACCTCCAGGCTTTGAAACAACCATTTAGTATTTTTAAATGGTTGTAGAATCCTGACAGGGTAGTGTCTTGCATTTTCTGTCTTGTTTGATTTTTATAAAATTCCCCAAAAATCAGAAAAACCCCAAAAATTAACCAAAAACATAAAAAATATAAAAAACATAAAAACATTTTTGTTTGAATTTTTGGATGAATTTGAGTAGTTCAATAATTGTGTAAAGTTGCTTGTTCCCTTACTTTTCTTAATTTCTCTCTTATTGAAAAATCCAAAAAATTCTCAAAATATTAAAAATCCACCAAAAATATTTGTATTTTATTTTTCATTATTTCTGACTACTTCGTAGGCCGCAAGGCCATCACGTGCTCCTTGAGTTCGACCCTGGTCGCTATACCAGGTTAATCTAATAGCAAGCCTGCTATCTTGAGTTTTATCGTGTTTTGATCTTTATTTGGTGGTCGAATAATTTTTTCTTGATTGAGCACCCTAGTGAATGAGGTCGCAACGACATTAGATCTACCTTTACCTTAGCTGCTCGGATTTTACGCTCATCACAAGCTCGGAAAAAGCCTTTATGGCTTGAAGCATGCACCAAGACAATGGTACAAAAGGTTTGATGATTTCATGAGAAATACAGGGTTCCGCAAATGTCATGCTGACCATTATTGCTACTTCTAGAATCTTGGTATGTCTTACATCATTTTATTGTTATACGTAGATGACATGCTTGTCGCAGGCTCATGTAAGAAAGAAATAACAAATCTAAAGGCAATGTTGTCTAAGGAGTTTGAAATGAAGGACCCAGGTCATGCAAAGAAAGTCCTTGGAATGCATATTAGCAGAGACATGAAGAACAAGAAGCTGAGATTATCTCAATAAGATTACATTGAGAAGGTACTAGAGAGTTTTAATATGAAAAATGCAAAATCTACTCTAACACCTTTAGGGAGCCACTTCAAACTTTCAAAGGAGAAAGAACCTGCTACGAAGGAGGAGCATGAGTACATGTCAAAGGTACCCTACCAGTCTGTTGTTGGTAGTTTGATGTACGCAATGGTTTACATAAGACTAGACATCTCCCATATAGTGGGAGTTGTGAGCAGATTTATGGCGAATCCTGATAAGGAACATTAGGAAGCTATGAAGTAGATTTTACGTTATTTGAGAGGTATCTCTAATGTAGTTTCGTGTTATGGGAACACTGACAATTCCATTCGAGGTTTTGTGGACTCAGATTTTGTAGGAGATATCGATGGCAGGAAAAGCACAACATGGTATGTCTTTACCCTAGGGAGTGGAGCCATTAGCTGGACCTCTAGGCTCCAGAAGATAGTGACTATCTCGACTACAGAAGCAGAATATGTGGCAGCAACAAAAGCTTGCAAAGAAATGATATGGTTGAAAGGTCTGATGAAAGAATTGAATAAAGACTGTGAAGATTGTCAATTATCCATCGATAGTCAAATTGCAATTCATCTTGCAAGGAATTCCGTCTTTCACTCGAGCACTAAGTACATTGATGTGAAATACCACTTTATTCGGATGCAGCAAGAAGATGGTTGATTTAAGTTGAAGAAGATCCACACATTAGAAAATCATGTTGATATGTTCATAAAGTCTGTAACAGTGGAGAAGCTGAAGACGTGTTCAACTTCTATTGGCCTTCAAGCATAGAAGACAATGGAAAGCTCACACCAGGACTATTGAAGATGTGGTGTGCACCACAAATCAGTCTTCAAGTGGGAGATTGTTGAGATTTATCCTGTGAAGACTGATTGGTTGATACAAGTGGAGAGCATTGTTGATGTGGCTAATCTCCCTCATGTGTTCTGATTGGTTGAGTGCTCTTGTGCTAGATTGTTGAGGTGTCTGATCCACCTCCTACATACTGATTGGTTGAGAGGTGTTGTGTTGGATTGCTGAGATGCTTAATCCACATCATGCATCCTGATTGGCTGAGAGCTGATGGTGGGGATTGCTGCATGCTTGGTATTATTTTGTTGTAGTATAAAAGGAGCCCTGTGGCACCACATATTGTATTCCAACTTCATTCAAGAAATAGTAGAGAGAGTCTGGTGTGAGCAAGTGGAGGGCACATTACCGAACCACTATAAATCCTTGTCTTGTGCGATTGTGCGTGCTTTCATCTTCGATCGTGGTTCTAGTCTTGTGGTGCCTGATCGGATCCATCCCCAACAGAAGTTGGGTAGGTTTTTGGGTGTCTTGACTATTTCCCTATCTAAAAGCTTTTCAAAGGGTCAAGATGTAATTGATTTTCAAACACGTGACCAATACGATTGAGAATTACAATGTTTTAATGTTAGTTGGATGCATCAGTTGTTATAAACTAATAAATCTGCATTAATAAATTGTCATGAATAAAATGATGCAAATGTGAATTTGATTGCCCCACAAGTAGTATGAGATTTTCACGTCTAGCTGATCAACTATGCATCTACTATCGGGGAAGCGGTTCACTTTGAAGGATATTGAGTATCCGTAAGCGCATTATGGAAGTGTGTTGATTACATCGTATGCAATCGGAGCAACTAGTTGCTCGATGCGGCGGAAATTAAAATTTTTAAAAACTAAAGATGAAACCACATGATCACGAGAACACTTCTCGGATCGTTTCATCAAACCACAAAGTATAAGGAATACCTCTTGAAGCGTGGTTGTGATTGCGAGATCCCAAACAAGAGATCCTCATGTCTCAAGTCCGATCCACGAAGAACGCACTTGCGGGCACGATGATGAGTCGCGTACCTCCCGCAATCCTCGATGAAGATCCAAGTGATGGCTCCCCTGATTTCGTCAAACGAAATCCGTCGTCTTCCTTTAGAGTAAGCAACTCCAAAGAAGATGGAGATCCTCGAGTCGTCGAAGGCGAATGCAAGATGCTCTCCTCCTCAATATGCAAAGTGGACGGCCACTTGAAATTGAGAGGGAGAGAGGCCACACGAGAATGAGAGAGAGAGAGTAGTAGTAGTAGTCTTCTACTCTAGATAATGTACCTTAGAAGGCTAGGCTAGCCCTCCTTTTATACTAGTTTAGGATCCAATGGATCTCAATCCATGGGACACATAGATCCAACGACCATGCTTGGTCTATATTATAATCAAGGGATTTTTAACCGGTAGACCCTATAATCTTTTGCAATTACCGCTACGACCTTCGAAACATCGTAATTCCTCCCTAGACCCCGTAAACTTGCTCCGTCTTACCCCACGAACCCTGCCGTCAATTTTAACTATATTTGAGTCAAATCCTTGGGTTAGTCTTGAGTTAACCTAACGAATTTACCATCCCCACCCCCCGGCCTGGAATTGAAGCTCCAACCACCGTTCCTCCTCCAGTCGTCGCGCCTCTCGCTCACCCCTCTACTGTCATCGTCACCTTCCTTTGGCTCGAGTTGACACGCCGTCCTTTCAGGTTCTCATGATTCTCGCCACCTTAGGCATTGAGGTCGTCATGCACGTGTACAGATTCCTCGTCGTTGTGCAGCATGTTACTGGGGGAGGTTGTCGCGGGTGGAGGGGGCGCAGCAGCGGCAGCGGCGGGGGCGAAGCAGCAGCTGGGGGGGCAGGGGTCCTCCATCATCGGCGGGTCGGGGGGATTCCATCGCGCGCGGAGGCCGGGAGTGCGAAGTAGCAACGGCGGGGGCGAAGCAGACTCCATCGCGGCGTACGGAAGCGGCTGTGGGGCCGCTTCGCGGTGGAGATCCGCGACCCCTGGAAGAAGACGCGCAAGTGGCTCGGCATCTTCGACATCGCCGAGGAGGCCGCCCGCGCGTACGACGACGCTGCCCGATCCCTCTGCGGGCACAAGGCCAAGATGAATTTCCCCTCCGCCGAAGCACCGTCGGTGACGCTCTCCCTCTCCCCCTCCCCATCCCCTTTGTCTGATTCTCCGGATCTGTTCGTGTTGGGGAGGCCCGTTGTTAGGCAGAGATCGGAGGAGAACGAGGTGATGCAGCGCAAGACGCTGCCCTTCTCCTTCGATCTCAACCTCCCCGCTCCCATCTTCTGATGCACATCGCGATCCGCAGAACGGAGATCGGAGTTTCTGGCTCTCTCTCTCTCTCTTTTCTGAAGTGCGATGGATCGCCTTCTAGCGGGGGTCCTCCATCGTCGGCGGGTCGGGGGTGATTCCATCGCGCGCGGCGGCGGCCGGGAGCACGAAGTAGCAGCGGCGGCGAAGCAGACTCCTTCGTGTGGGGGGGTGAAGCAGCGGCGACGGCCGGGGGGGTGAGGCGACGGTGGGGGACTCCATTGCCCGGGGGTCTCAGATGATGGAATGGCAATCAATGTAAATTAAATAAACAAAATGGCTATAATATAAAGTAACATGACGGAATCTGGTTAATTTTAACAGGTAAATTAACGGGGCTTAACCGCAGGGTCTGTAGGGTAAGGGTTAGCAATTTTAGAGGGTCGGGGGAAGAATTACGATGTTTCGAAGGTCGTAGCGGTAATTGCAAAAGATTATAGGGTCTGCCGGGTAAAAATCCCTATAATCAATGGCTATAATTATTGTTGGCTAAAACCAACAACATTAATTTATATTTGAATTAAAAATATGTTGTAACATTATCAACATAATTTAATTCAACATAAATTAATTAATTAAGAGATAATGTGATAACAAAAAAGGAGGCAACTAACCACCCTAGATTATAGGGGGCGTCACCTATGAATAAGTCATAGGTGATGCCACCTATTATTTAGGTGGTTGTTTTACCTCTTTTTTTATTTTATCTCATTATTTCTTAATAAATTTTGTAATAACAATTATCACAAAAAAATATCCACCAAATTAATTCCAAATTAATTTGTGAATATTTCAATCATGTCATTCACAACCCAAACTAATATGTAAATTACATTTTCAATTAACTAATTAATGTGAATACAATCCACATTATTAATTAACAAATGCTATTTACATAAATTCTCTCTCTCTTTAATATATATATATATATTATAAATCATATTTATAAGGGGGTTGATGGGGCTGCCCCCTAGCGGTAGCCAACATGGCTGCCCCCACCCTATTTTTCACAATTTTTTATTTTTTTAAAAAAATATCATCATGTATATTCATCCCTATATCCCTTCCATATGTCATTCGAATTTCGTCAGAAACAGAGACTCCTACGGCCTCCATCCAGACAAGATCGATTTAAAAAATCCTGCGACCATTAAAAAATGGCATCTAGATAGAGGCCATAGGAATCTCTTTTCTGACGAAATTCGAATGACATATAGGAGGGCTATAGGGATGAATATACATGGTGATATTTTTTCAAAAAAATAAAAAAAATTGCGAAAAATGGGGTGGGGGCAGCCATGTTGGCTACTCCTAGGGGGCAGCCCCATTTTTCCCTATTTATAATACACAAATATTATGGATAGTATTATCCACATTCTTTGATCCTAGATAATTAATAACCCATTTAATTACCTTGGATATAATATGAATCTCATTCATATTATGCTTGATAATTAAATCTCATTTAATTATCAAGTCCTTCTTGCTTGGATATGCATTTCATCAAATGAATTATTCTTGAACCCTTTAAGAATAATGTGCTTTCTCCGCAGATACTTGGAGATAAGGACAGGGTGACTGTATTATTCCATGTATAGTGACTTGGATATTAAGATCTTATCTCAAATCCAGATCTTACGAACCTCCCATAGATGCTTGATTAAATCAAGGCCGCAAATAAATCTTCTCATTGCATCTGAATCTCATTCAGACCAATGTCCAACACTTGGACTAAGATCAGATTGCTTCTCTACTGAAAGGAGTCACTAAAATCCAGACATGTTTCATCACTCCCTCGGAATGGAAGCGTCATGGATATACAATCATTTATGATCACATCACCCTCAGGTATTCCCAATACCTTTACATCCTGCATACTGGAAGACCCATGATCAACCCGAAGATCAAGATCAATTTTACACTGTCCTCTTCAGAGTTTAATCATTAAGTTTCTCAATCTTGGTCATTGAGAGTTGGTATCGATCATATGCTTTCCCAAAGCATATATCATACCTTTAAATTCATGTCATGCTTCCAAAGCACGACGACCATATATGGAATTTGATCGGTCCCAATACCTCATGAGTGAGCTCATGTCTTCCGGTTCACAAGTGAACCTGTATGATCCCTTTGAGAGATCGTATTGCTCATATGCCCTTATATGCACACCAGCTCGTCGGTGTATAGACCTTGGTTAGGTCATCAACCTATTGGTCTGCCAAATGTACATACTCAGACATATAGCAATACATCTATCTCCGGTCAGAGGATGCATGCCTATGCTGTGACAACATTCAACATAGGACTTAGGTTATCTCGATCTCGCTAAGTCAACCCATTGACCTAACTAATCTGACACCTCTGAATCACTATTCCCATGCAGAGGACCTGCATCGAGAGGTCGGTCAGATATCAGCCTATGTGAGAAAGGATTGCCATCTCCTACTCAGGCTGGAGATCATCTCTTAATAATCATTTGACGGTGCTTGATGAGTCCTCTATCTAACTCCTTGGATATTCATCCAAACACCAGCCTCTATGATTCACTTAATGAATCAACAGCTATATGATCATCCAGATGGCCATGGTACATAACCCTAACTGTACAGAGGGACCTTATAGCGCATTCATTCATATAATTTCAGAAAGGGAGTGAAACATCAATAACTTTTATTGATAAACATAAATATTAGAATAACATTTATTGTAAGAATGGTTCATCCAGGGAACACATGTCTAACAATCTTCACTAGCCCTCAGAACCATTCAGGTACAATCGTAAACCCATACTCATTACATGCTGGTCAAAAACCTTATGTGTCAGAGGTTTGGTAAGAGGATCAGCAATGTTGTCGGCAGAGGCTACCTTGGTGATGATGATATCACCACGCTTTTGAATCTCCCGAATGATGTGGTATTTCCTTTCCACGTGCTTGCTCTTTTGATGGCACCTGGGTTCCTTTGCTTGGGCAATGGCTCCAGTGTTATCACAGAGTAACGGGACGGGAGTATCAGAGGAAACTAAGCCCAGCTCCAAGATGAACTTGCGCAACCACACCGCCTCCTTTACAGCATCCGATGCAGCACTGTATTTGGCTTCTGTTGTTGAATCCGCCGTAGTGTCCTGCTTCTTGCTTCTCCAGCTCACAGCACCACCGTTCAACAGGAATACAAACCCTTATGTCGACTTTCTATCATCAATATCTGACTGGAAGTCTGAATCAGTATATCCCAAGACTTGGAGATCACCATCCCTATAGACCAAGATATAATCTTGCGTCCGTCTTAAATATTTGAATATGTTCTTTACTGCATTCCAGTATTTCTCTCCATAGCAAGATTGGTAACGACTTACCACTCCCACTGCATGGCAGATGTCTGGCCTAGTACACATCATGACATACATCGAGCTTCCTACAGCTGATGCGTAAGGGCATCCTGCCATGGCATTCCTTTCCTCAACACTTTGAGGAGTCATCCCTTTGGATAGATGGATACCATGTTTTAAGGAGAGGAATCCTTTCTTGGAACTATCCATACGGAATCGTTCAAGAATATTCTTGATGTATCCATGTTGTGATAATCCCAATATTCTCTTTTCTCGGTTTCTGAACAACTTTAGGCCTAAGATGTAAGAGGCTTCTCCAAGATCTTTCATCTCGAAGGTATGGGATAGCCAAATCTTCACACTGGTCATCATTCCTGTATCATTTCCAATGATAAGGATGTTATCTACGTAAAGCACGATGAATACAATGGCACTCCCACTATGCTTCTTGTACACAAAAGGTTCATCAGGATTCTGCACAAAATCATAACTCTTTATGGTTTCGTCAAATCTGATGTTCCAGCTACGAGAAGCTTGATTGAGCACATAGATAGATTTCTTCAGCTTGCACACTTTACCATCCTCAGCTATAGAGCCCTGGCGCTTCTCCATATAGATATCCTCCTCGAGGTATCCATTGAGGAAGGTTGTCTTGACGTCCATCTGCCAGATGTCGTAGTCAAGAGATGCATCTATAGCTAGCAGTGTCCTGATGGATTTAAGCATGGCCACAGGAGAGAACGTCTCATCGTAGTCGATGCCTTCTCTCTGTGTGTAGCCCTTGGCCACGAGTCGTGCCTTGAAAGTCTCTACTTTCCCATGAGGTCCCCTCTTTCTCTTGAAGATCCATTTACACCCAATGGGTTTTACCCCTTTAGGTGGATCCTCTAGGCTCCATACACTATTATTATGCATGGAGTCAATCTCTGACTTCATTGCTAGCATCCATCTATCCATGTCATGATCTGCAAGTGCTTCATCGAATGAAGAAG
The DNA here is from genome assembly GCA_037367405.1 of Ottelia alismoides. NCBI lineage: Eukaryota > Viridiplantae > Streptophyta > Magnoliopsida > Alismatales > Hydrocharitaceae > Ottelia > Ottelia alismoides. Next base: position 446,880 of record JAZKJV010010926.1, on the reverse strand, counting down.
GATCATTGTCAGTCTCACCTGACACATGGAATCCATACCTTTCAGGTGGTGCAACCACCCTCGAACTCCTTCGAAGAGGTATGGGTGTTTCATCTTTATTTATCTCTTCAGTTTCTGGTTCAGGAATATCAGAATCCTTAGGGGATTTAATGAGTTCCTCTACTTCATTCCTGTCTTGACCTTTAAGGAAATCATCCTCTAGAAATTTCACATCCCTAGAGACAAAAATCTTTTGGGTCTCAGGGTCATAAAGCTGGTATCCAATACCATCCTTAACATACCCAATGAAGTAGCACTCACGAGTGCGAGATTCTAGCTTACTTGCGTCCACGTTTTTCGCATGGACCAAGCATCCCCAAACCCTCAAGTGATTAACACTAGGTTTGGTTCCATACCAGAGCTCGTGAGGAGTCTTGGGCACAGACTTGTTAGGAATCTTGTTCAGGGTAAATATTGCAGTCTCTACTGCATATCCCCAGAAACTAAGAGGTAAACGTGCTTTGCTCATCATTGAACGGACCATGTCCATGATGGTCCTGTTGTGTCTTTCAGCAACACCATTAAGTTGGGGAGTTCCAGGGGGAGTGAGATTGGAGACAATTCCATTCTCTTTAAGATATTCTTTGAATTCATCTGAGAGGTACTCACCACCTCGGTCAGATCGAATCTGTTTGACCTTCATGTCGGCTTGGTTCTCAAGCAAAGCCTTAAACTCTTTGAATTTTTCAAAGGTTTCAGATTTATGACGTAGCAGGAAGATAAACCTGTATCGCGAATGGTCATCAATAAACGTCAAATAATATCGATATCCATTTCTAGTCGCGGTATTGAAGGGACCGCATACATCGGTATGTATTAGGTCAAGAATACCTTCACATCTCGTAACCTTGTTACGGAAAGGCATCATGGTCATTTTACCTCGAATGCAATGTTCACAGGTAGGTAAAGATTGAACCTGTAGAAAATCTAAAGGTCCATCCTTTATCAATCTATTGATCCTATCAACAGACAGATGACCGAGCCTTTGATGACAAATCATATTCGAATGATTTCCATTCTCCCTAGATCTCTTAGGGTTTTTATTATCAGTGGTAGTGACATTTATGACACATTCATCAATGCACAATTCATAGAGTCCACCAGAAGTCAGAACACCTTCCGCAACAAATTTATCATATTGATTAATGACTAATTTATTACTAACAGGAAGGAGTACCCATGTCTAACAAGCTTAGACACAGATATCAAATTCCTCCTGACCTCAGGTACATAAAGACACTCTTTAAGTACTAGGACTCGACCACTAGATAACGACAGTCTGCACGTCCCGATGGCGACTGCTGCAACACTTGCATCAGATCCCATCTGGATAACTATCTCCCCTTGCTCCAGATTCCTAGTTTCCAGAAACAAATGCAACGAATTGCATACATGAACAGAAGCACCATAATCTATAACCCAACTTCTTTATCGTCCAACTAGAAAGCTAGTTTCAATGATGAAAGTAGATTTCATACCTGTTGGGGCTTTACCTTTGTTAGCAGACTTCAGGTAATCCGGGCAGTTACGCCGCTAGTGCCCCAGCTTCTTGCAGTAGTGACAGACATCGGACTTTTTCGATGTCATCAGTGTGGAAGCACTAGAAGATGAACCAACTCCTTGATTCTTCTTATTTCTCTTCGGGGCTGGGCCCTTCCGAGAACCTTGCTTCCGCCCGCGCTTTCCTCTCACTTGTGCAACCGTTGCACTAGCAGAGGGGACGTCCTTCTTCATGATGTCTTCTGCAGACTTCAATGCAGCTAACAACCCAGCGTTTGTGAAGTCTCCTTTGTTCATGTGGTAAGACACGACAAAGTTGTTGAAAGACTTAGGGAGCGACAAGAGAATGAAATCAGCTTGCATTTCAGAATCCAAGTAGGCTCCTAGGGTTTCCAGCTTAGAGAGGTACCCAAACATTTTGAGTATGTGTTCTCTGACAGAGGTCCCTTTCTGCATCTTGCAGCGAATAAGCTCTTTCATCACATTGTAACGTTGTGTGAGGTTTATGTCACCGAACATCTCCTTCAGATTCAGCATAATCTCTTGGCAATGGTTCATTTCCACATGTTGCTTCTGAAGCACATTGGACAATGACCCAAGGATGTAACACCTTGCCAGATTATGGTCTTCATCATATTTCTCATTATATGATTTATCTTCCACAGTTAGAGGGTTTGCTATCTTGTCCTTTGATAGCACATACGAGATGCGCTCCAGAGAGAGGACAAGATCCAAATTTCGGATCCAATCCGAATAATTTGGTCCGGTCAACTGGTTGACCTCCAGGAGCCTGCTAAGTGGGTTCATGGACTTCATTTTCTGAAAATTAAGAATGCACTATATTAGGATACATAAATAATTATATATTCATTTTTAAAGAATTATTTGATTAAGGCATTTTAAATCAAATTTGTCTTGCTAGGTCAACTTTGAAAGATTATTCCCTTATTTTCCTTTCAAAGTAAGAGATACACTTACCGCTATATCTCAAGCAAGATCTGGGATCTCCTCTCTATTTGTATCACATCTCAATAATATGAGAACATGTGACTCAAATAAGAGAAGCGGGAACACATTCCGCCTTGCAAGTCCAACTTGCATTTCCCAATTTGGTCTTTAACACCCAGGCCCACCACCCCTAAGATGATGTTAACCCGTTGTTAATTGAACCAACTGTCAACAGGCTTAATACTCGCTATACACAATCTAATATCTCCCCAATAATATGAGGACCCGATATTGGGGTCACTACGTATACTTCCTTACTCTTTCGAGAAGCAAAGAACCCGATCCAATTAAATCATATACATGATCTGTCATATCGGACAGGCGTCTCCTATACACAACAACTAGCAACAGAATCCTTTGCCTTGACGGGAGACCATGGATGTCAGTTATGTGATCCTCCATCTCATATTCAAATTTTATAATTAATTATCGTGAATCATATTCACATAATTAACTCTTCCAAGGGAAATACACATCTAATCATAATAGAGTGTTAATTGGATATAATTAATTTAATCACATTAAATCAATCATTAATCCAATTATCAATCAACAACTTGATTATTACTTGAATAGTAGGTATATTCTCAAAGTACGTATTATTCAAATTTTAATAATTAGAAAAATACACATTGACTTTCTCCGGCATTATACAGTCCCTACCTGCTGTCATGGCCAGTACCGACGAGAGTGGACGGACCACATACGTTGCAACCCGGGACCCCAATGCTCTCCGACTAGGCACCATATCCACCTCGGGAAACGATAATACCAGATAGATCATCATGTACTTTGAGATTCTCATCGATTTTTCAACCGAAATTATACCATATAATATACATCAAAACAATTTTGATTATATTATAAGGAGATTTGCTAAACAAATCCCCAATACTATTCGAGAAAGAGGGTTTTTCATGTAAATGTTGTCCTACAACTATTGTAGGATAAACTAAGGGTTTTTCATGAAAAAAGTTTGTTGATGATTTCATGTCAACTAATGATCAAGATCAACAATCTTATCATTAGGGTTTAGGCAAATGTCATTCAATGAAATAATTATCTCTTTAAATATTTCACAAATATTTATCACTAATTATTCTAGAAAATTAAAAATTAATTTTCATCATAATAATTGAATGACTTATCACAAGGTTCATGATCAAAAATGTTAATTTCCAGCAGTGACCCCCAATCACTAAAATTAACTTATCTTGATCAATTTAAATCCAAAAAATGCAAACTCAGTTTCCAGAGATTGTCTATTTGATTTATTAAAGAACCCAAGTGATAATTCATGTATTTCGAGGCAAATCAAAACAGTTGTTACCTCATTGATCACGTTTAAATCTGTTGTTCCCACAACAGTGAATATATGCATATTCAAAAGACCATATCTTGAGAAAATGAAGTTCAAATTTCACAAACTCAGATCCTATGGTTTCCTTAATTAATAGGAAGAAAATCCAATTGAAAATTTTATGTTTAAACCATTTAAAAAATACTAAAAAATTCAATTAGATAGATGTGCGAAAATTGAAATGCGACAAAAATTTCGCAACCCTTTCAAAACCAAATCGTCTAAGGTCTATGGATCATATCCAAAACCTTATTCGACCTATGGCTCTGATACCACTTGAAAGATATTGAGTATCCTTAAGCACATCACGGAAGCGTGTTGATTGCATCGTATGCAATCGGAGCAACTAGTCGCACTAGTCGCTAGATGCGGCGGAAATTAAAAATTTTAAAAACTAAAGATGAAACCATGTGATCACGAGAACACTTCTCGGATCGTTTCATCAAACCAAAAAGTATAAGGAATACCTCTTGAAGCATGGTTGTGATCGCGAGATCCCAAACAAGAGATCCTCATGTCTCAAGTCCGATCCACGAAGAACGCACTTGCGGGCACGATGATGAGTCGCGTACCTCCTGTAATCCTCGATGAAGATCCAAGCGATGGCTCCCCTGATTTTGTTAAACGAAATCCGTCGTCTTCCTTTAGAGTAAGCAACTCCAAAGAAGATGGAGATCCTCGAGTCGTCGAAGGTGAATGCAAGACGCTCTCCTCCTCAATATGCAAAGTGGACGGCCACTTGAAATTGAGAGGGAGAGAGGCCACACGAGAATGAGAGAGAGAGAGAGAGAGAGAGTAGTAGTAGTAGTCTTCTACTCTAGATAATGTACCTTGGAAGGCTAGGCTAGTCTTCCTTTTATACTAGTTTGGGATCCAATGGATCTCAATCCATGGGACACATAGATCCAACGACCATGCTTGGTCTATGTTATAATCAATGGTTATAACTGTTGTTGGCTAAAACCAACAATATTAATTTATATTTAAATTAAAAATATGTTGCAACATTAATAACATAATTTAATTTAATATAAATTAATTAATTAAGAGATAAAGTGATAATAAAAAAGGAGGCAACTAACCACCCTAGATTATAGGGGGCGTCACCTATGAATAAGTCATAGGTGACGCCACCTATTATTTAGGTGGTCGTTTTGCGTCTTTTTATTTTATCTCATTATTTCTTAATAATTTTTGTAATAACAATTATCAAAAAAAATATCTACCAAATTAATTCCAAATTAATTTGTGAATATTTCAATCATGCCATTCACAACCCAACCTAATATGTAAATTATATTTTCAATTAACTAATCAATGTGAATACAATCTACATTATTAATTAACAAATGCTATTTACATAAATTCTCTCTCTCTCTTTAATATATATATATATATATATTATAAATCATATTTATAATACACAAATATTATGGATAGTATTATCTACATTCTCTAATCCTAGATAATTAAATCCCATTTAATTACCTTGATATAATATGAATCTCATTCATATTATGCTTGATAATTAAATCTCATTTAATTATCAAGTCCTTCTTGCTTGGATATGCATTTCATCAAATGAATTATTCTTGAACCCTTTGAAGAATAATGTGCTTTCTCCGCAGATACTTGGAGATAAGGACATGACGATTGTATTATTCCATGTATAGTGACTTGGATATTAAGATCTTATCTCAAATCCAGATCTTACGAACCTCCCATATATGCTTGATTAAATCAAGGCCGCAAATCCAATCTTCTCATTGCATCTGAATCTCATTCAGACCAATGTCCAACACTTGGACTAAGATCAGATTGCTTCTCTACTGAAAGGAGTCACTAAAATCCAGACTTGTTTAATCACCCGATCAACCCGAAGATCAAGATCAATTTTACACTATCTTCTTCAGAGTTTAATCATTAAGTTTCTCAATCTTGGTCATTGGGAGTTGGTATCGATCATATGCTTTCCCAAAGCATGTATCATACCTTCAAATTCATGTCATGCTTCCAAAGCACGACGACCATGCATGGAATTTGATCGGTCCCAATACCTCATGAGTGCTCATGTCTTCCGGTTCACAAGTAAATATGTATGATCCCTTTGAGAGATCGTATTGCTCATATGCCCTTATATGCACACTAGCTCGCCGGTGTATAGACCTTGGTTAGGTCATCAACCTATTGGTCTGCCAAATGTACATACTCAGACATATAGCAATACATCTGTCTCCGGTCAGAGGATGTGTGCCTATGCTGTGACAGCATTCAACATAGAACTTAGGTTATCTCGATCTCGCTAAGTCAACCCGTTGACCTAACTAATCTGACACCTCCGAATCACTATTCCCATGCAGAGGACCTGCATCGAGAGGTCGGTCAGATATCAGCCTATGTGAGAAAGGATTGCCATCTCCTACTTAGGCTGGAGATCATCTCTTAATAATCATTTGACGGTACTTGATGAGTCCTCTGTCTAACTCCTTAGATATTCATCCAAACACCAGCCTCTATGATTCACTTAATGAATCAACTGCTATATGATCATCAAGATGGCCATGGTACATAACCCTAATTGTACAGAGGGACCTTATAGAGCATTCATTCATATAATTTCAGAAAGGGAGTGAAACATCAATAACTTTTATTGATAAACATAAATATTACAATAACATTTATTGTAAGAATGGTTCGTCTAGGGCTTACATGTCAAACACACTTGTTTAACATGCTAAAGCATTCAAATTTGCAAAAATATTGTGTGTATGGTGAGATATAAATCATATATATACTTTGTTGAGTTGATTTATTTTTCGTGGGTAAATGGGTATGTGGATGAGAACCCGTTTATCACTTGTGTCTATAAATGTACTCATCCCCCCTCCTTTGAAATGCAGTCTAGTGAAGAGTTTTGTGAGCCCCATGTTTTTGCCTCTCCGTAGGGTTTCCACGTAAATCGTTGTTGTTTTCATCTTTGTGCTTGATCTTGATTCTTCCTAACGTGGTATCAGAGCATGTGTTTAGATCATTCTGTTGTGGTTGAAGGTCATCACGTTGGTGCCGAATGCTGGTGGGTGCATTCCTTTACGTGATATCCTTGTTGTGAGCATTCAGTGTCATCATATCCTCGTTCCGTGGTTTTTTAGAGAAGCTAAAGGTCCATCCCGTGACTTTTTGGAGAAGAAAGCCGTACTCATTCCATCTTTTGTCCAAAGGAAAGGAAGTGTAAGGACGTGCGGGTCCCCTCTGTGAGTTGTTCATTTTTTCCATACCTTAGATCATACTGTTTTCTAGAATTTGAACTCCGTAGTTTTTCTGTCCTTGATTATGACTTCGGAAGAACTGTTATTAGAATGGATAATATCCCATCTCAAATTACAACTATAAAGTTATCTAAGAACAATTATTCGATGTAGACTGCTTCATTGGAAGTTGCTTTAGCCGCGAGGGGTCGAGGGGGTTATATTGATGGTCGAAAGAAATAGTTATCCATTACTAACAAATTATACAAGCAATGGTATATTGAAGATAGTCAATGCAGAAATCGGATCATCAATGATGGGTCACCTAACATTCAACCTTTGATTCTTCAAAAGAAAACAGCTAGCGAACAATGGATTACTTTGGAAAGCATGTATGGATAAAAGAAAAAGGATATTCGAATGTATCAATTGAGCGAGGAGGTTTACAACATGAAACAGGGTGACATGTTTGTTGCGGGTTATTATGCTGCCCTAAAATCAAAATAGGAGGAAATTGATTATTATTGTTATAATACTTGGACCAGCACTGTAGATCAGAAAAAGTATTGGGATGAAATGTAGAAGTAAAGGATATTTATTTTTCTTGGTTGCCTCAATAATGAGTTTTAGGCCACTAGGAGTCAACTGTTGACGACTGAGATAGGTTCTAATATTGAGGTTGTGTATCACGCCATGGAATCTGAAGAACAACGACGTGTGTGGTTATGAAGGATGAAACTATCTCTATTTTTGAAAAATCCACTTTACTGAGCAAAGTAAGCAAAAATGGCTACTAGAAGGATAAGAAGTGTGGACATTGTAATAAGAATGGTCATGGAATGGACTATTGTTTGGAGCTTCATCCAGAAAGGAAATCAAATAAAGGAAAGAAACATGTTGCGATGTCTGCTGAAAGCAAGCGACTCACTGATGATCAGATAAAGGAACTTCACACTTATGTTCAAAAGCTATCTCTCTTCGATCGTGGTATTAGTGGTGTTGATGTTGTGAATTCCACCATGGCGGTAAATAAAATAGAAGGTAATCATTTACTTAATGATGAATGGATCATTAATAGTGGTGCTTCTGATCACATGACCGGTAACCATAGGATATTTCGTGATTATAAACTTGGCTCAGGAAGAGAACGAGTAAATTTGGTAAATGGACCCTCCGTCATAGTGGACAGAAAAGGAAGCATATCTATTATTAATAATTTTTTGTTGAAAGATGCTCTTCATGTTCCCGACTTTCCTATCAATCTTTTGTCTGTTTACCGCATTGCTAAAGATTTGAATTGTCATCTAATTTTTTATGCTTTGTATTGTCTGTTGTAGGACTTGGGGACGAGGAAGCAGATTGGGATTGGTTTGGTTGTTGATGGTCTTTATCATCTTCCTGCTCATATTGTTTCAGTGTGGATTGCTACTTCTACGATAAGAGACATGATGATATCCAAATCTTGAATCAGTGGCATGAACGTCTTGGTCACCCGGGTTATTCTAGTCTTCAAAAGTTATTTCCTAATTTACGCTCTAAAGATAGAAGTGATTTTCATTTTTGTGAAGTGTGTCAGCTATCTAAGCACAATAGAACTATTTATCCAAACTCGAGTAATAAAAGTACTTCGATTTTTCAAATTGTTCACTCTGATGTTTGGGGTCCCTCAAATTTGAAAAGCTTGGGGGTCATTCATATTTTCTTACTTTCATCGATGACTTCTCTCGTTATACCTATCTGTATTTGTTGAAACATAGAAGTGAAGTGCCAGGAGTGGTTCGGACCTTTGTTAACATGATTAGCAATCAATATGACACAATGGTTAAAATCCTCAGGATTGACATTGTCCGAGAGTATTTGGATGGTACTTTACATGGTCTCTTTGAGGAAAAAGGCATTATTCATGAGACTTCATGCAGTTATACTCCGCAACAGAATGGTATAGTTGAGAGAAAAAACCGTCACTTATTGGAGGTCACTAGAGCTCTCCTTTTTCATAGGAATGCTCCTAAAGTATTTTGGGGTGAAGCTGTTTTAACCGCTACTTAACTTATTAAGAGGTGTCCCTCTATTGTAATTAACAATAAGGCTCCTTTCTCGGTTGTACACCCGAATAAGGCTCCCTTCAATCTTGATCCTCAAGTTTTTGATTATGTCTGCTTTGTACACAACCCTGGTCCTGGATTGTGAAAAATTGACCCAAGGGATACTCGATGCTTATTTCTTGCCTACTCTAGTATCCAAAATAGATATAAATGCTATCCAGTGAAAAAAAGACTTTATGTAAGGATGTTACATTCTGTGAACATAAAGCCTATTATGAGAAGAGCTTAAATCAGGGGGAGTGCAATTTCAGGAAGGATGCAGAAAATGACAATGGTCTTTACTTTGTTGGTGAGAATGACGATATGATTTTTAGTCTTCAGAATAACAATGGAGATATGAACACGGATATGCTGACTGCTCAAGACTCCGACGATCGCGAGGAAGCTGATAGAAATTTTGTTTTTGAAGATAATCGTATACCACATTATCCCAATCTTTCCTCGGATGATCCAAGTCATGAAATCATTATAAGTAACTCTTCCTCCATTGATATTCATGATGATGACGCTGACAATTAGGTTGATGATGTAGTTGAGAATACTGAGAATTTGGTGGATGAACGTCCCATTGCAGTTAGAAAGACCGCCAGATATATCAAACCCTTCATTCAATACTTGTGGAAAAGTTTATTTCTTACTCAAAGGTTAGTTCAAACTATAAGAGTTTTGTTTCCTTCTTAGATTCTCAATGCATTCCCAAGGATGTCACTGATGCTCAATGTGACCCAAAATGGGTTAAAGCTATGCAAGAGGAGATGAATGCTTTAAAGAAAAATGATACGTGGGATATTGTAGATATTCCAAGCGGTGCTCATCTGGTGGGTTCCAAATGGATCTATACAATCAACTACAATGCAGATGAAAAAGTTGATAGATTTAAGGCTCGTCTTGTTGCAAGAGGCTATAGTCAGAAATATGAGATTGATTATCTTGAAATATTTTCTCATGTGGCTAAAATGAACACTATCAGAGTGGTCATTTGCCTTGATGTTCATTTTTCTTGGAAAATGTACCAGTTGGATGTTAAAAATGCTTTTTTGAATGGAAATCTTAAAGAGGAGCTCTATATGAAGATGCTGCCAGGTTATGGAATTATAGATAAATGTTATCATGTTAAAATGAGCTTTGTATGGCTTGAAGCAATCACCACGAACATGGTTTGAGCGTATGCATGTAGTCATGATAAAATAAGGCTTTAACCAGTCAAATGGAGACCATACGCTCTTCATAAAGAGGAAAACAAATAAAAGATCTATCCTCCTAGTTTATTTTGATGACATGATTCTCACCAACGATGATGATGATAAAGAGTTGTCTAGAATAAAAGGAATTTTTGCAGAAGAATTTGAACTCAAAGATTTAGGAGAGTTGAAGTACTTTCTTGGCATTGAGATGGTGATGCCCCCTACAAGGATATGTCTAACTCAACGCAATTACACTCTTAGCTTATTACAAGATTCCGGTATGCTTGGGTGTAAACCCGCATCCTCTCCCATAGAAGTAAATCACAAACTAAGGAGATTGGTGATCCTTTGGATGATGCGGGTAAAGGAAGATATCAAAAACTTGTTAGGAAAATAATTTATCTCACTCTCACAAGACCTGATATCGTGAATGATGTAAATATCGTTACTCAGTTTATGCATACCCTACTAATGTTCATTTGAATGATGTCAATAGGATTTTATGCTATCTAAAGAAATCTCCGGGGAAAGGGCTTATGTTCAGAAGAAATCGTGATGTTACAGATGTTGATTGGGTTGGTTCTATCGATGATCATCATTCTACTTCTGGATATGTCATCTATTTATGCAGGAACCTTGTAATATGGAGAAGTAAGAAACATAATGTGGTATCTAGGTCAAGCGCCGAAGTTGAGTATCGTGTTCTTGCAAATAGTGTCACCGAAATCGTATGGTTGAAATTACTTTTGTTGAATGAACTGGTACTGAAACAGCAACTCCGATGCAGATGTTTTGTGATAATAAAGGTGCAATTAACCTTGCAAACAATCTTGGTATGCATGATAGAACCAAGCATGTAGAGATTGATAGATACTTTATCCGAGAGAAGATTGATGATGGGCAGTTGTGCCTTTCTTATATGAAATATGGTGATCAGATTGCTGATCTATTCACAAAGGGGTTGCCTATGGTGCAATTTGAACAAAATGTAGGCAAGTTGGGCATGGTTGACATGTATGCCCAACTTGAGGGGGAGTGTAGAGTTGATTTATTTTTCGTGGGTAAACGGGTATGTGGATGAGAACCTATTTATCATTTGTGTCAATATATGTACTCATCCCCCCTTCTTTGAAATGCAATCTAGTGAAGAGTACCCTAATCTCTGTGATAGAGATTAGGGTTTGTAAGCCCCCGTGGTTTTTTCCTCTCCGTAAGATTTTCATCTTTGTGCTTGATCTTGATCTGTCCTAACATGAATATAAATATGTAGAAGTGTATGTTTATCACATTATACATATGTATGTTCATGTATTTAGCTTTATTGATTTTGTTTATTTATACATGTTCGTGTTTGTGTATGTTCATGTACGTGTTTGTGTATGCATATGTACTTGTCTAACTTTTATGTCTTTAAAACCTACCTATCTGATGATGTTTATACATGCAAAGGCATATTATTTTTCAAGAGCTCGATGCACATGCTTATATATTTACATGCTATCTATATTTTCCCACCTATTTATAACTTTACAATGTGTATATGCATCGATGTTCATAAATATATTAATGGGTGTATCTATAATATATTCTTCAATTTGAATTGACCAACCATTTCAATTTTATTATAAGTATATTTTGCAGATGTTTTGATTAAATCTGATGTGATAGTCAATTCAACCACATTTTTTCACCATTTGATTTATTCCGATATAGCAGCGCCTGATTGATCCTGACAAGCAACTTAAGTATTATTGCTATAAAATTTGATGAATTTCAATGTATAAGATGCCGAAGAAAAATTAATCATACCATGGTGAATTTGATTCCTCAAATAGCTGCAAAATGAATACTTTTTATATTATGATCCCAAAAAGAAGTCTTATTTGTAGTGTAGTGAGCCATTCTTTTTATGAATCTTCAAGTAAACAAAATCAAAATGATATATTTATAAGGAAAACAACCTCCAAAGCTATACCTCAAGAAGCATGACAAATAACAACTTCATATCTGGCGATTTTTTTCAAAATATGTAAAGGCTTTTGGAATCGTAGCGTTGTTAAAGATATTAACTAAAACTTACAGAAAGTTTAATACCCTCTTTGTTATATTTGAAAGTAAAACTTGTAATTATGAATCATGTTATACTCGTTGGTATTCTTTCATTTTATTTAACCTAAATTAAAATTTGTGCTATGTAAACAATCAACTAAAATAAATAACCCTATGTCCTGTGTAAACAGCCTAAAAAATAAAGCAAGCTGCAACAAAACAATGGAAGAATCCAAGCCATGATCAAACATCCAGTGGCCTAACTTGGCAAGATATATACGTTGCATGATAGTTGTTAACTAAAACCCCAAACTGTGTATGTTGCTTAACACAAAAAAAAACAAAGTAGGCAATTTCCACGCATCTCCACTCAAATGTAAAATAAATTGTAAATTTTGTTATTTAAAATTCAATGAACAATGCCTTAATCCACGTGGAGTAAGATATCGTAAGAATATAATGAAGTTTTTATGAAATAAGTCCATTGTATGATAAAATATATTGGGCCTATTATATGGTGTTAAAGTACAACTAATCTATTATTTCCTACATATGCCTACTATTTCCTCAGAATTTCTCTTCTTACTTTAGTGGAGGCTTACTTGTTTAACTCAAAATTCATTCATACCACATTTTTTCTGATAGCAAATCGTTTGCGATGTGAAAGGTCGGAGTCATCTTCTAATTGATTTGATGATGTGGATGTATATTACTAAAAATATTTTGGATAGTATACTAGTTTCCAATATGAGCTACATCTTGTTGCAATTGTTTAGTTACAACCTTGTTATAGCTATATTTACATTAACTATCAACAACATTCAAGTTCTCCTGCATTCGATTCTTTCATAATTCTCAAAAGGATGATAAAATATAATGTATAAAATCTTCCTCAAAGTATTCAAAATTCATGTGCTAAATATCTCCAAAATCTTTTCGTAACAAGATAAGCAACAAATATATGATAACACAGTGCAATCCCCATTATTTAGTTGTTGGTTCCGCCTCAAGTTCACATAAGACAGATGTGGATCTGATAGACTGTATCAGTGATGTTTGTGATATGACCACTATATGAGATCTCTTTGAACGCTCTTTTTCAAGTAAAGTAAGTGTTTACAGACATATTGACATATTGATTGGATGCGGATCGATAAATGCAAACTTTAAGTACTCCGTCCCCATCCACTCATTAACTATTGTGATGCATTCTTATCTTGTTAGAACTAATTTTTTGAATAACTAATACAACAAAATGTAATGGCATTATTATCTATTGTACTTTTATTTTTTATTTACCTAGCCGTTTTATGTCATCAATTATATTTTCCCCTTCCCTTCATTTTATTAATTTATTCATTGATTTAATCTTAGAACTTTTCCATTCCTCTCTCTCCCTCTCCCGTTTTCTTTTCCTCGTCAATAACCAACGAGCCCTAAACCCGTCCTCCCCCTCTACTCCCCTCCCCTCCCCTCCCGTCCGTCTCCTCCCCATCCCCACCGCCGCCGCCTCCGCCGCTTACCACTTTGACGCCGACTCCACGCTACGCCTTCTCTGCCCATCACCACCGCTGCCAACACGCTCCAGCCTCTTCCCCGGCCATCTGCAAAATAGCCTTCTCTAGCGGCACCAAAGTCATCTTCGACCCGCCATATATAGGTAACGAAGGAATCCACTCCCATTCTTCCCTACGATTATCATGCAACAATTGGTTTGTTCTGTAAAAAAATTAATCCGTCTTTCTTCAAGCTTTGAATGATTGTTTATTTGGCCTCAGTGTTGTGGATGCTAGAGACCTATATTGTTTCTTAGTTCCTCATTCCTATTTGTTATGGGAACATACTTGATATATTATGAGAGGCCCAAAGGTTCCCTTGTATAGGGGAAGAACCATTGGGTAACTTACAAAAGGATGAAATAGAGAATAGAAAATTACATAATGAACTGTACTAAAAATAGTAACTATCCTAAATTATCTCAACACTCTCCCTCATGCTGGAGCGTAGATATCAATGAGACTCAGCTTGGAACAACATTTCTGATAAGGTCCTCTTGTTAGAGCCTTTGTAAGTATATCTGCTGCTTGATCTCCGGAGCTGACATGCATAGTAGTAATAATACCTTTCTGTATCATGTCACGGGTGTAGTGGCAATCCACCTCTATGTGCTTCGTCCTTTCATGAAAGGATGGATTATTTGCAATGAAGAGAGCAACCTGATTATCGCATTGGAGTTGCATGGGAAGAGGTACTTCTATGGTCAGGTCAGTAAGAACAGATCTGGCCCACATCATCTCTGTACTAGCCTGTGCCATGGCCCTGTATTCCGATTCAACACTTGATCTAGCAACCACAGTCTGCTTCTTACTCTTCCATGAAACTAGAGAGAAATTCTATGAACACAACAAATCCAGTCGTAGACTTTCTATCCTTTGGACACCCAACATAGTCTGCATCTGCGTATGCTGTCACTGAAAGAGATGCGCCTCTGCTGAAAAGGAGTCCGGTACCAGGTGAAGTCTTCAAATATCTCAGAATCATATTGACTGCATCCATATGTGCCTGTCTGGACTGCTCCATAAACTGACTCACTTTGCTTACTGCAAATGCTATGCCGGGCCGGGTAATAGTTATATATAATAACTTGCCAACTAGCTCTCTGTATCTTCTCTTGTCGACCTCCTCAGTATCATCATAGAACTTCATGCTTGGGTCAAGTGGAGTAGTGGCAGGTCTACAATCTGCCATGGCAGTCTCTGAAAGAAGATCTATAACATACTTTCTCTGGGTCATTATAAGACCCCGTTGATTCCTGGCAAATTCTATTCCGAGGAAGTAACGTAAATGTCCAAGGTCCTTGCTATCCTGAATACCCTGCTCGTCATCCCCTGTAATAATAATATCATCAACATAAACAAGAATAACTGTAATACCTCTCTGGGTCTTCTGTATGAATAAGGAATGATCAGTAGTTGATCTAACAAACCCCTGTTGCTCTATCACGTCCGAGAGCTTTTGGAACCATGCTTTTGGACTTTACTTGAGGCCATAGATAGCCTTGTGTAACCTGCAAACCTTCTGACACTCCCCCTCAGCAGCAAACCCAGGTGGCTGCTACATGTAGACCTCCTCTTGTAGGCCACTATAGAGAAATGCATTCTTCACATCAAGCTGATAGAGGGGCCAATCTCGTGTCACGGCAACAACAAGGAGAATGCGTAGAGTAGAATGTGTGGCAACTGGGGAGAAAGTATCGTGATAGTCTACCCCATATGTCTGGGTAAATCCTCGTGCTACAAGTCTTTCTTTATAGCAATCCACACTGCCATCCGCACGGTGTTTCACAGTAAACACCCATTTGCATCCTACGACTGATGTATCAATAGGAGCAGAAACAAGCCTCCACGTACCACGTGACTGTAGCGCGGCCATCTCCTCCTCCATGGCTAACCTCCACTGACTATCTTTGAGAGCATCCTCATATGTCTTTGGTATCTGTATAGCTGATAGTGCTAACGTAAATCTTCTGAAATCCTCTGACAACCTGCTCAACGAAATTCGGGCTGCAAAAGGGTAAGTAGCACATGCTCGTTTCTGCTTTCGCAGAGCAATTGGTACGTCAAGATCATTTGCCAAGTTCTGGGTCTGTATATTGCCCTCTTGAGAGGGTACCTGCTCCTCCTGTTGTACAGTTAATTCAGTAGTGCCATCAGTAGAAATAATATGATCATTACATACCTGAGGCGTGCTGGATGATGGGCAAGGCTTGTGAGCATGGCAGACAAAGCGAGATCTGTGAGGAACACCGTGAGGTAAGAACTGAACCAACGGAGGTGGTGGAGGTGGTGGAGGAGGAGGTGGTGGAGGAGGTGGAGGAGTAGGTGGAGGAGTAGGTGAAGGTGAGGGTCCAGCTGTAGGAGGTGGTGGCATGTATATCTCATCATTAGAATCAGATGGAGTAAGTCTGTCACCTGTAGGAGAAAAATACATGACCGACTCAAAGAAAGTAACGTCAGCACTAACAAAATATTTTTGATTTATTGGATCAAAGCAGCGATACCCCTTTTGGGTACGAGAGTAGCCGACAAATACACACTTGACAGCTCTAGGAGAGAGCTTGTCACGCCCTGGAGAGACATCGTGAACAAAGGCAACATATCCAAATACACGAGGTGTAAGAGAGAAGAGGTCCTTATCGGGAAACGCAATCGTGTAAGGAATCTTTTCTCCTAACACGGACGAGGGCATACGGTTTACTAGATAGCAAGAAGTAAGGACAGCATCACCCCAGTAAGAATGAGGAGCACGGTTCTGTATCAATAATGTTCTGGTAACATCAAGTAAGTGACGGTGTTTGCGTTCGACAACTCCGTTCTGTTGGGAAGTGTAGACACATGAGGTCTGATGAACAATGCCATGGAATCTAAGAAACTCAGAAAGATGTAAGGTGCAAAATTCCAAGGCATTGTCAGAACGAATATACTTCACATTGGCAGAAAAAATATTTTTTATTTCATTAATAAAATACTTGATAGTGGATCCAGCCTCAGACTTATTCTTCAATAAGAAGACCCAGGAAAGTCTAGAAAAATCATCGACCACTACAAGATAAAAACGGTGTCCTTGGAGATAAGGAACACGACTAGGACTCCAAATGTCTAAATGAAGGAGCTCAAATAGCTGAGAACTGCTCCGACTCTGACGGGATGGAAAAGATGAACGGTGATGCTTCCCAATCTGACATGCTTCACATTGAAAGGAGGATCTTTTAGAAATCTGAGGGAGAACATGACATAACTTCTGTAGAGGAAGATATCCAAACCTAAGATGCCATAAATAAGGAGAGACAGGTCCAGTAGGTATAATAGAAACACTAGCATGAGGAGGTTGGACTAGTCTGTAGAGTCCCCGCTGCTCACAGCCACTTTCAATCATCCTGCCCGTAAGTATGTCCTGAAACATAAGAGATTGCGGGTCAAAGATGACATGACAATGCAGATCCTTAGTGATCTGACTAATAGAAAGTAAATTCATCTGAAAAGAAGGAGCATATAAAACATTCTTCAGGCGCATGGATGGTGTCAACTGCACCTCTCCCTGTCCTATAACGGGTAAGTGGTCGCCATTAGCAATGACAACTGATGCAAAATGAAATTTGGCGATGGCGGGAAAATAACTTATTTGATGGTGGAGATATTTGGTGGGGAAGAAATGGAAGGGTTGAGGAGAGAAGCTCGTCGGAAAAACGAGGGATTTTGGAGAAGAGAATCGCGGAGATCGCGTAGGGGAGGAGAGAGACGAGAGAGGAATAAATTGGAGGGGTTGAGAGGAGAAGCTCGTCAGGAACACGAGGGGATGGAGAAAAGAAACGTGAAGACCACGTGAGGGGAGAGAGAGAGGGGGGAGAGAGAGATAGAGAATAAAATCTCAATTTTTCATATCACTGAACTCATTATAACAATAGCCCGTCATCCTTTATATACGAGGGGTGAGATTACAAAAATAGAAATCAAATTCAAACTAATTATCCTAATTTGACTCTAACCGACTAAACGATTAATTTGAAATTCAAATCTCTAACTAATTGAGATAACAAACGATATCTTTTAGTTAATTAAAAATACGACGACTCAAAATAAACGTAAATAAAATCAATGAATAAAAATTAAATAAATGCAACCCTATATTTCCATTTCACGCTGCATCAACTCTCCTCCGCTGGAAAAAATTCGTCTCCCGACGAATTGTTGGATCTGCAGGCTTGGAGGTGGATAAATCCGAATCAGCATTCCTAATCATCCCATGGAAGAACTGGGGTTGGCGCGAATGTCTGGACAGATCGTCAGATCGTGAGGACGATCTGTAGGCCATGCTCTGATACCAAATGATGCAAAATGAAATTTGGCGATGGCGGGAAAATATCTTATTTGATGGTGGAGATATTTGGTGGGGAAGAAATGGAAGGGTTGAGGAGCGAAGCTCGTCGGAAAAACGAGGGATTTTGGAGAAGAGAATCGCGGAGATCGCGTAGGGGAGGAGAGAGACGAGAGAGGAATAAATTGGAGGGGTTGAGAGGAGAAGCTCGTCAGGAACACGAGGGGATGGAGAAAAGAAATGTGAAGACCACGTGAGGGGAGAGAGGGAGGGGGGAGAGAGAGATAGAGAATAAAATTTCAATTTTTCATATCACTGAACTCATTATAACAATAGCCCATCATCCCTTTATATAGGAGGGATGAGATTACAAAAATAGAAATTAAATTCAAACTAATTATCCTAATTTGACTCTAACCGACTAAACGACTAATTTGAAATTCAAATCTCTAACTAATTGAGATAAATACGACGACTCAAAATAAACGTAAATAAAATCAATGAATAAAAATTAAATAAATGCAGCCCTATATTTCCATTTCACGCTGCATCAACAACCCATCTGCCAGGTGGTATATCCCTGTAGGACTTTAGCTGCGTTTTATCTCCACACAAGTGGTGAGAAGCACCAGAGTCCATAATCCACTTTGTCATGTCTGCATTCGTACTACCATTAAAGGCATAAGTGATACCTGAGGAGCTCGAAGATGCTCTGGCTGCGGTAGCGGTATATGTGGTGATGTCAGCACTAGGAGTCATGATCTCTCAAATACGAGAGACAATATCATCCAGGCGCAGATCAGCTTGGGGAGCTGAAGTCTCTGAAGACATAATCTGCTCTACTGCTCGACCAGAAACAAGATATCCATGCTTCTGATAGCATGTATCCTCTGCATGTTCAGGCTTGCGGCAATAGGTGCAGGGACCACGATGTCGTCCACCGTCTCTTCCTCGGGGTGTATGTCCTCTGGACTGGATCGCCCCACCTCGACCACGAGAAGCGGCCATTGCTGAGGAGTGCGAAGACGTGGCTGTTGACGGGATAGTGAGTCGGCTGAGACGGCTATAGGCCTCCTCTATAGGAGGTATGTTTGCTCCAATAAGAAGATGAGTACGTGCAACATCATACTCTTTATCAAGTCCAGCCATGAAAACTCCAACCATCGTGGAGTTCCTATACGTCTTTTGTTGTTCAGTAGACGTCGTGATGGGCATGTAGCTATAGAGTTTTTCAAACATGCCACGTAGCGAAGAGTAGTAAACATGCAAGGGACGGCCATTCTGCTTGGTGTTGTAGATATCAAACTATAGTTGAAGGATCTTGGCTTCATTCTTCGCATGTGCATAGGTAGATACCAACGTGTCCCACATTGCCTTGGCAGTGGGCTGAGTTAGAATATCATTGGTTGTCTCTGTAGTAAGAGTCCCACAAAGCCAAACACGCGCGTATGCATCATCTTGTTTCCAAGAAGCATTTGCTCCGGTCTTTTCCTCTGGTTCTGGATCTGTCAGGATATGCTCCTTGTTGTTGCACTGCATGAGGGTGAGAAACTGCATGGACCACAACTCATAGTTGGTCCCATCCATCATAGTGATGGGAGCCGGGCCCTTTAAGGCTTCAGACGAAAAAATATCACCCTTGTTATATGTCATAATATAAGATGACCAAATAACGGAATCGACCGGAGAGTAGATCGAATCTACAGAATCATACGAATGAATAGTTGTACGTGTAACCTCATACAACCATCCTTAACAAGAAGATGTGATTTAGAGTCTTGGAATCACGCTATCCGATTGGAACTCCGACCGCAAAATCTGAGAGCCTTGGCACAGATGCAGGGAGACACCGTCGTTGCAAGGAAGCTAGGGCCTGGCGGGTGAACTGGCCTGGGATGCACAGGAGGTGATCCTTGACGTCTAGGTGCACATGGGCGCTGAGACGTGCGCAGGGAGGCGCTTGGCATGTGCTGAGTGCGCAGGAGGCGCACTGTACGCAGGAGAGGCGCTGGCGCGTGCGTAGTGCGCAGGAGGCACTGGCGCGTGTGGGGCGCAAGAGGCGCTGGTGCGCGTGGGGCGCAGGGAGGCGGGGGTAGCGCTGGGGCGCTGGGAGGCGTGGGGATGCGCGGGGATTCGTGGGGAGGCGCGGGGAGGTGCTGGGGAGACGCGAGGTGGGGCTGGTAGGCACGGGGAGGCGGTGGAGAGGCGTAGGGAGGCGGGGCGGTGCAGGGTCACGCACGCGTACGAGTAGGATAAGGGGTGGGGCAGGTGTCGAGGTTTGGGAAGGGTTAGGGTTAGGATGATACGGGAACTCCGGCCTAAAAGGATCGTGTCTCCGACACCATGTTATGGGAACATACTTGATATATTATGAGAGGCCCAAGGGTTCCCTTATATAGGGGAAGAACCATTGGGTAAATTACAAAAGGATGAAATAGAGAATAGAAAATTACATAATGAACTGTACTAAAAATAGTAACTATCCTAAATTATCTCAACACTGTCATTTCGGTCAGTTAATTTTCTTGTTATATCTCAGGCATGGAAGGACATATCGATATCGGTATCGATATCGGTCTCATGTCGATACCGATCGGCGATATATCGACGCCATATCGCCGACATCGGGATTCAGCTCGCCTTTTTTGTGTGTCGATACCCGATATCGGACATATCGGCGATATATCGGTGACCTGTCGATACCGATATATCGCCGATATATCGGGATACGACCTTCCATGATCTCAGGCTTCTCGCACTTATGTTTCATTAGCAACGATGTTACATTTTGTTCGACCTCATTCTTTGCACAAGATATCGTTTCATCATCAGTGATGTCACATTGATCACATATCGGAGGCATATATTTACGCCTTAACTGTAAGAGGAGATGCAAGATTGATCATTTATGTAATAACAGTCATATTACTCTTGCCAGGTTTCTTGAGGTTGTGGGCGTAACCTCAATATATGTGACGTGAGGGATAATCTTTATAATGGGTTGAGTATTTTCTTTTATTGATCGGGATCTTGGAGGGCTGCCCGATTGAGTCAACTTTTATTCGGTTGCTGCAATCAGGGTGCTGAAGGAACCTTTATACCTTTAGCGTTTTACTCTCTTCTTGTTGAGTAAATGGTAATTAGTGAGGTTCCCCCTTTTTCCTTTTTCTATCAAATTTGCTTTTTCCTTTTGGTGAAAGACATACTGCTTAACTATGGATCGTTTAAGTAAATTCAAGAGTTCTACCTTTAGCAAACATAAACGGGTGAAAACTAACTCTAGTCATCTTCCTTTTTTCTAATTACCATTTACAATTGATGTAGCCATTTGCATGATTTCATTTGCCTTCTTCAAATATGCATGTATTATTAGAAAAATATTGAACTTTTAAAAATGTAGTTTTTTTGGAACCTTATTTGTCCAATATTTCAAAAATATTGAACTTTTTATGGTGCAGGTTTTTGGTACATTATTTCTCCAAATGCCCGAATTTCAGATTTTATGTAGGTTTTTGGTACATTATTTCTCCAAATACTCGAAATTCGGATTTTTTGGCTGAGTTTCGGTTCCAAAGAAATTGATTGAGTTTTATTTGCGAGAAGTGCAAGAGTCAAACCTTGGTGTCTACTTTTGCATGCACAAACAGCTACTGAACGGGCATTTTTGTGGATTAGATAATTTATAAAGAACTCTTCTGCATTGGAGAATTAAATGAGCTTTCCAAATCCATCCATATTAAAACGAGCTTCTCAAGTCATTCAGTATTGTAGACCTATATCTTTTTGGAAATGAGAATAAGATATGTAAAACGATGATGGAAAAACAAAATTTTAAAATCCATATATGATTGAAGAAGAGCAGTTGAAGCTCTCTTGCATTAGTGATTGCCAGAATTTGGCAAAGCTAATTCCCTTTAATTGTTAGGTCAGTACACTCACATTTTATGCACCAGAAAGAATCAATCTATTATTTTGTTGAATGCAAGAATCAATCTATCACTGAAATGAGGCTGGGAAAAATATATTTTTTAGTAGTGCACAGCTGCTTGTACCGTTACTGTTCCTGGGTAAATTCTAAGCTACAATGTTATTTTTATAGGTAAATGCTGAAATTCGTCTAATGGAGGCCAAATTCTTCCGTTTTTTGAAGATAGTAGGAGTTGGTTTCAAAGCCAGAGCCGAGGCGGAAGGTCGGATGCTTTACCTGAAACTGGGTTACAGTCATGAGGTGGAACTAGCTGTCCCACCTGCTGTGCGTGTGTTCTGTTTCAAACCTAACGTCATCTGCTGTGCTGGGATACACGAGCAACGGGTAAAGCAGTTTGCCGGTGACATCCGAAACTGCAAGCCTCCCGATGCATACAAAGGCAAGGGCATTATGTATACGGATGAGGTGATTAAGAAGAAACCTGGTAAAAAGTCCAAGTAGCGATGGAGTTCTTTTGGGATGCTTGTCTACTCGAGATTGTTGAATGTCTCCTACAGGTTAGTGTTGTTGCAATGCTAGATAATGGAGCTATCTGATTCAAAAACTGCATTAACTCACTTTATTTCTGGAAATTTATGAACTGCTCTTGATTTGTGTTGTGCCATAACTAAGAGCAGTGACTGAGTGCCTTTCATTATAAATGTTGAGTACCTTTCGTTATAAAATGTTTTGATGGTTCTCGTGTATTGAAAGAAATGGGCTACCCATCATTGTCGTTTTCTTTATGGTAATGAGCTACTGTCCGGGGCCGTCTTCTTTATGGTAATGGGGGGAGCTGACAGGGAAGGCATTCCGGGAGGAAGGATTTCTATAGGCGGCTTCTTTGTTGCATCTGCGAGGCTTGTCAGCTTAGGTTCCTCCAATGATGCCAGAACTGCTGCTGTGGCATCAGTCTTGACGGAACGCGTGGGCTTGAGTTCCTTTTGTAGCACCGAGTTCCAGGATTGGACTAGATTCTTCAGCGTGGGGCGACCATGAGCCTGGAAAATAATGAACTTGAGATTTAGGTGTAGGTAATCGATACAACCATAACAACTAAGCCTTATCCAACTTTAAGAGGATTTGGTTATAGGAATCTGTTAAATCAACAGATCAGATTTAAACCAGATTTAATCAAGAGAAACCATATGATTCTCAATAGTTTCTGGCATTTCTTATGTCCCCTGTAGAGAAAAGGTTTCATATACAAAACGCAGAAAAGCAAAGGTCGACTAATGCAAGTTACAAATAAAATGCAACCAGTAGATAAATCATGTGATTTCCAGATATAACTGAAGATAGATGTTGGCTAAACATGGTCATGGGGTGAGTTGAAATATCGCAAGATTAGAAACTAGCCATGGCAAGTCCATTTCACACAAGATAAAAAATTGAACCTTTTTTAAGATATTTTTATTGGAACAAGCACACACGCCCCAATATTTTTTAAGGTAAAGCCTACAATTTATTTGGTGAAAGTCGACATACTAGAGCTTACAGGAAAGACAATGTGCATGCTCATGCATGCTAGCGGGGTGATTACCAATTTTGTTCAGGTGTATGATATTGCCCATTATATCATATAGTGGCATTATAATAGATAACACGGGATGTGTTTTTTTTGTATATATTTGCAACAGAAATACGAGTCTAGGGACTTACATGAGCACGAAGGACCGCCTCAGCGAGCATCCCAATGTCTTGCCAACTAGAGAGGATCATCTGCTGCAAGAGGGAGTGCAACAGACTCTGCTGCAAGCTTGTGCGCTGCTCGATCTTGATCGAGCGGTTCATAAGATTTTGCTCTTTTTGTGAGCCCGTACCGTGCAAAATCATGTGAATCGCTCGATCAAGATCGAGCGGCTCCCACGTCTACAGCAGTCACAGCACCACAACAAAGGATCCGTTTCCCTTGCCAGCCTTCTCCATCAAAGCATTGTCTCTCAATACTGCTGCCGAAAATGCCACGGCCTTGTCCAGATGATATAAGATTATCGATCAAAACCTGAGAAAACAATCAGGTAGCAAATTAAAAAAAACGCACATTATTTTTTTATACAGATGGATTTGTTGCTCATGTAAAGGCAGATACAGAGAATGCCCTACCGAACCATCTAAATTATAAAAAGCCCACATAACTAGTTTTAGCAACAATTGTTGTGAACAGGATCATTATCGCATATATTAAACAATAATTATACGGATCCAAATAGATTGAAATAAAGGCATTACAGATTATTGATATTAAAATCATCCAGTTCCAATCCATTATTCGATTACAGAATGCAAGCAAGAACTGATTAAATGAATGGAAACATAAAACCGGACGAGATCCAGAAAAGGTTAAACAATAAAGAATTGCGGCAAACAAAATAAAAGAGAGATTAGATTAGAAATCACCGAAGCATCCATGAAATGGACTGTACTTAGAGAGGATATCGCCTCCACAATACCGGTGCGTATGGTGCTGACGATCCGCTCTCAGGATATAACGGCACACGATCTTCGTCTGCGCACACCGACGAGATCGTCCTCGAATGTACATCAGAGAACAGCAGCCGAGAGAAAGAGAGGGTGGTTCGTCCGCGAGAGGAAGAACCAGAGCAAAGCCAAGATGACGTGAGAGTTTTTCTTACGAGGGTAGAAACCAACGTTGGGGGAAGGGGTATATAAAGACGACCCGTGCCCTAGCACGATACCTTTTGATTTCCGAAAACGCCCCTCAATAGGTGCGTGATGAATCCACGATTCATCGCCTTTATTCTTTTATTTTAGCTTCATTTTCTTAGTCAAACACCTGTAAATACCCATTAATTTCATAATTTTACCATTTTGCATGCATTTGTTAAAATTGTATTTTTAACACTTTTTGTACATAAATAAAAGAATAAAGAAGAAAAGAAAAAAGAAAAGAAAAATAAAGGATGTAGTTATGCAATAAATACAGACTGACCCAAACCCCGAGAGAAGGTCAAGACTTGACCTGATCGATCAGGAATAAAGTAGGGGGAGATAGGGTCGTTTGTCAGAAAAATCAAAAATATCTTGTAAATATTTTTCATGTATATTTGTACAAAACTTACATTATTTTATCTGTACATAATGTGACCTCAAACTAATTATTTTCGTAAATAAAAGTTGTAAATAAAATTGTGTTAATAAAAATATTTGTAAAATAAAATATTGTATATATTGCAAATAATTACACCCAGAAAAAAGCCACAAAGTGATAATTGAAACATCAATTTCGGCTCCACACAAGCTCAAATTGAACCAAACTCACTTCCATCGTACTATAAATTAAATTATCTTTCAAATGGCTGTGGTTTCATTATTTTTGGAGTTACGGTTAAAAAGTCGGTTTTCTGGGGTGTTTTGTGCAGTTTTCTTTTATATTTGATGAACATATTTATTTATATTTATTTTTATACATAATGTATATATTTGTAAATATTGGTTTCATTAAAAATAAAAAAAATAAAAAATAAAAAAATTTTAAAAAATCTTTTATCAATATATTTCCTTATTTGTACCTATGTATATTGTATTATACGTGTATAATATATGTATACAATTAACTTACCTAAATAAAAATCACAAAAAAAAATTAATTATCTCACATTAATTAATTTAATTTATTTAATTACGAAATTCATATGTAATTATTTAATTTAGTGGATTTATTTGAATTTATTTGGTTTAATAACTTGCCTTGTATATATGATTTTATTCCACACCATATATGGCCACCATTAAGGTGGCTAATTGATTTTTGGAAATTATTTAATTTATTTATTTTAATTAATTACGAAATTCGTTTTTAATTAATTATTTATTTTATTTATTCAATTATTTTATTTAATTAACCAATAAACACTTTCCTCATTTGTGAATATCTTCTATTTTTGATTTTTTTCTCTTTTTAATGGGCTCCTCCTCCCTCATTCACACTTGATCGATCTTTGGCGGAGAGGAGCCCGGTTTCCGAGAGGTTTCTTGTTGAAGAGGGTCCTAGCCTCCGATCCAGTCGGTGACAGCGGCTTGAGCTTCGTCGAGGCCATCATGGCTTGTCCGATCCCCGAGGTGAGATCCACTTTTACTTGTTGTTTTTCCTAGGTAATCGTAGAGTTAGATCTTAGCGTAGGATTAGGGAGTAATTTTTAGATTAAAAAAAAATCAATTTCACACTTTGTCGCCCGACACCGATTTTCATCTCATCTTCTCGATCCCTACATATTCACGTTCTACCTCACACAATCTTCCACCTCCGGTCACGCACGGTGACCGGAGCCTCGGATTCAAGGATCTATCTTCCATATCGCAAGATCCTCCCATTCATCGTTCCCATTTTTGTGTATAAATAAAATAAAATATTTTTTCCTGTTCTCTCACAGTTGTTTTTGCAGGAAGAAGTAAAAAAAAGGGGGAATAAAATTGTTATCTTTCTTCTTAACCGTGGTGTTGTAGAGCAAAATAATAAAAAAATCATGTATCTCTATTTTATCTAACTTCTATGTTGCAGGAAAACATAACAAAAAAATGTCATATTTTTTACCCCTAACCATTGTTTTGCAGGAAACGCAAAAGAATAAAAAATCTGTTTACATTTTGTTTTGAACAAAAAAATATAAAAAAGCAAAAGTTTATTTCCGTTTTTACATATTCAGATAACCAAAAAAATAAAAAAAATAAAAAATAGAGGTCACGGGCATCACGCCCAGCGGCCTCCTCCCACGCAACCGGGCAGCCGCGCCTCCTCTCCAGCAGCGCGGCAGTCCCCGGCTCCGCCCGGCCGCCCGACCTTCAAGCTCCGCAGCCGCCGGCTCTGCGTCGGCCACCTCCTGCGTCCACCCTCGCCTCCGACTTGGCGCAACCCTCCAGCGTAGGCGCCGTCAACCCCGCGCCCAGCCCCCTCCTTCAGCCACGCGCGGGCGCGCGGCTCGCCACCGCCCTCCAGACCGCGCAAGCGCGCGGCCTTCCAGGCGGCCGCGCCGCCCCGTCCTCCTCCATCTCCCCTGGTGTCCCATTGTGTTTGAGAGACAACGAAGAAGCCCTAGAGATATAAAAAAGTATATTGGAAAAATGACAAAAAGTTCCTGGTGGTCTACATAAGTTCAAATCAGCCCCTGCCTCCAACTTGGTCATGTGACATGCACATGCTACTTGGTTAAATTGTGCATTTTCTCCCGCAATTTAGTTCTGTTATATTCAGTGCAGAACCTTTGAACAAATTGCAGTTTGGTCCTTACTTTCAGAACATTAACTTTGCATGATCTTTGTTATTAAATAAATGTTTATCATGGTCTGAAAATTTTGTAAAAATTTGTATATGTTCCTGCAGTAGTGCTTTTCATTGTGTAGAAATTTCATTGCGTTTTGTTGTCACTTGATATATTTAAAAAAATTCAAAAACATTGTCTTTTGTGTCTTTTTCTCTGCCTACACTTTGAAAATTCATAAAAAAAATATAAAAATTGCCTAAAAATCCCACAAAAATTCCTGTAGCTGTGTTTTGACTTGTTTTAATTTCTGTCCAGTTTTTGTGCTTTTTTCCATATATAAAAATAAAAAAAATTGTGAAATACGAAAAATCTTTAAAAAATTAACTCTGAAATGGCGCCATTGCCGGGGAGCACGGCTTTGTAGTCATTTTTCTATTTTTGTCTCTCTATATTATAATTGTTTTCTGACCTTCTCTCTTTGATTTTTGTGCGAGGTACTGCTTGGACGACTTGGAATTTCTTTTTTTGAGAACCCGCACAGGAGGAAGAGTAAAGACGAGAAGAAGAATATCATTTTATTTGAGAGAACAATTATTTCTTGTAATAATTTAGGACTTTGAACTTGTGGACTTGAACATTTTCTCGGGGTCTGTTTCGCCAAGTGCCGGTGCACTTGGGGGACCTCACCGTTGTTTTCCGTGTTTTGATTTTACCGCCATAACTTGCTATTTGATTCTCGCAGTTTTAGCCCTTAGACGTAGGATTTTTTGTTGATTGTGACGTAAAATTTCTAAGGCCCAACACCTAATAGAATATCTGTTCCTATAGAACGTAATTGGACCTTACTAAAATTAATTGAAAAAGTTAGTCTAATTGGATTTGAGACCACGTGCCGTGAGGAGTCACATACAGCGCTGGCAGGACCCGTTGTGGCGGGCACCGAGTGACTCTCAAGATCGGACTCCGGACTCAATTCGGTTAGCTAACTATTATTCTTCACGATCAATAGAAGTTGCTTGTCTAAGGCCGATTTCTTCGTGCATCATATAGTTAGTTTATATTCTGTCTTTAATTTTATGCGCGGATCATCTTGCATGTAGAGTGCTGGAGTAAGGTACGTATTTTCTATCTCTGCATGCATCATTGTGTTTGATCGTGCATTGGCTTTCTCGATCCCTCCCCCTGTTTTTGGACTCAAATTAATCAAAGAGGAAATCGGAAAGCTCGTTAGGCGTTTATTCTTGAAAATATCCAAAAAAATCACAAAATCAAAAATTAAAAAAAAATTGGGACTGCTAATTGAACTTGACTCTAAAATCAAACGTAATTGATTCACTTCATTGTATTGGGAGAGCAATTCCCTCATTGTTTGCGCTTTTACTCGCTCGCGTACACACTAAGGAGTAGTGCCCAAATCCTATTCAAGCCTCCTAAGTGTTTGTACAACTTTCGTTGATCACCTTAACTCTAAAATTGAAAAGATAAAGGACCGAATCTCACGGTCTTCACTTTGTGTTGAGTTGGTGAACTGGGGGTTTGCTTTGTGTTTTGTATGTCTTTGGTGTGAGTCGGTTACAATCATCTTCCTTTATCATTAGCAGTCACCTTCTGTCTCTAACCCACCATCCCTCCCTTCAGTTTCCTCTCATCATGATGGGCCACTTTCCATTGCAGCCGAATTTTGCGGCTTCTTCATTTCACGCCCATCACTCACGTTCATTCTCTCGAGAGGTCGGAACCCCATCCGACTTCTCATCTTCTCCCTACCCACCCTCCCATTTGGGACGTGCTGTGAGTGACACCCACAGAGACCAGATTGACCAAACACGAGACATGGGTGTTCACATTACTGAGATGAGAGTGCATCCCATAGGCAATCGAATGGGGTAGTTGCGAGCTTTAGATGACTTGTATCCTAGGACATTGGATGAGTACATAGATCATGAAGTCCAGTCCGCTTCTACCTTGAGACCCTTTGTTCTGGATTTAGAGTTAATTGATCTACTGCCTAAGTTTTTTTGGGAAATGCACGAGGAACCTTATTTGCATATTGATGAATTTGAGGATTTTTGTGTATCACGATCATATTTGGATATCACTTCTGAGGACATGATGCTGATTACCTTCCCATTTACACTTCAGAGTAGAGCCAAGAGTTGGCATAGACGATTGGGAAGGAAGATTGCTACATGGGGAGATTTACGATCATTATTTTTGAAGAAATTTTACCCCCAGTGTAGAGCAGAGATGATGCGGTCATGTATTCGTGAATTTTCTGTTAATCCCCAAGGCCGTTGAGAGATTCATGGTTGAGGTTACGAGAACTTTTGAGGCGATTTCCAGATCATGGATTTTCGATGACTGACCTTATCCATATCGCCATGAGGGGGAGGACCGCAGAGCAAATATCATATGTCATTACCTCGTGTAGTGGTTCACACCATTGTCCCGACTTGGATTTTGTTGAGACCATCTTGGATACACTTTCTGATCTTGCATATACACCAGATGATTTATTTGGGACAACACATGACGGAGAGATGACAACTGTTGAGTGTGTGACACACCATGCTGATCTTGATAACACACACAAATCAGAGAATATGGATGCTACTACTTCTCATTTGATGGATGTGTTGCCTACTGTTGTGAGTTCCCAGAGCCGGACATTGGTTGATGACCAATTGGATTTACAATCAGATTTTGAGCTAGTCCCGCTCTATCACGTAGAAGATTCGTCGATTCTAGATCTGCTAGGATCCCAAGAGATAGAGGAGGAACCCACATCTCAGCCATCCTCTGATTCTTTCCAGTATCCATACATAGTTGATACAGTGTCTTGTCTTCAGGAGATCTTCTCAGATTTGGAGATACATTTGGATTCATCTCAACATAGAGAGTTTGATGAGGGACCGAATTTGGATTTTACAGAACTTGATAGTCCCGTACTTGAGCCATGTGTCCTCCCATTTGATGAGGTCGATACATTTTTAGAGGACATGACATTTGACAGCGTTGATCCCAACTTCCCTGATGATTCGGCATTACTCCCTGAGGGTTATCTGCGGGAGGATGCCACGGACCATATAAACCCGGTTTCACTTTCTGGGAGTGCATCCGATCTGTCGGATCACGAGACCGAGTATTTTGATATTTCTGATAATGAATTTGATGATTCTCTCCTCGACGACCCTCGCGAGGATGACCCGATCTTTGAGGTATTCGATGATTTCACTGATCTGTCTACATTCCATACATCGGATATCAACCTTTATAGTGAGTCTCCTGATCATGAACTGCCATATCTATTCAAGACTGTGATTGACGCGGAGGATTCTCTGACAGATCCTTCCTTCTCCACATTTGACTTTTTCGGCTCTGCCCTTTCACTCCATATAGACCTTGAGCCGATGCTTTCTTTTGTGCTACCGGAGCCCGACTTCATCTGCCCATATCTTGATCCGGTAGAAAACACCCGCCTGATTGATTATCTGGGTAATATCATCAACTCTGTTGACTCTCCTGACTTCGTTGTTGTTCTCCCACCGAGACTGCAACAACAGTACGGTATTTGCCTTACAGATGTCGTCCTGAACCTTGATACGGCGTTATCCTAACATTTGCGCCCAGCTAGGGGCGTAAACTCTAGCGCTCGTTGAGAGGCACCTCAACATTGATCGCATATGTTTATATCATTTTGTCCATATCATACATTCTTTCTGTCTCACACTCCATCTCCATCTCATGATTATTCCATACTTAGGGTGTACTTTACCCTAAGTATAGGGGGTGTCAGACGTGTGATTATTCTTTTGATTCTTTTTATCTCTGTTTTGCTGCCTATACTTAGGGATATTTTACCCTAAGTATAGGGGGGGTAAACCCAGTACATTCTACCCCTCGTTTTCCCTTTGTGTACAGTCTGCTATACTTAGGATTACTTGATCCTAAGTATAGGGGGATCACCGACCTCTATTGATTTTATTCATTTATTCGTCGTTGTAGTATACCATTCTTTTCACTTTTCTATACGTGGCACGAGTTATGTCTTTCTTTTCAGCTCTTTGATCACTATGAGGACATAGTTCGAGCTAAGTATAGGGGGGTGTCGTATATATTGTATATATACTTTAGCCATAACTCGTACTTTCATATTTTTAATATGGCTAAAATACTGTGTAAATATTAAAAAAAAGAGATGCATAAATTTCCTCAAAATTTTTCCTTGTACATACTGGCTAATAAGTCAGGGTTAAAATATTTTGAAAAATATTTTGAAAGTAGTTTGAAAATCTATTTGAAAAATCTTTTGAAAACTATTTGAAAAATGTTTGAAAAATATTTTCAACTTTGTAAAAATATTGTGGATTGTAAAAATTTTTTTCTTTATGTGAAATAAAATGATTTTGTTAAAACTATTTGCAAATGTTTGGAAAAATGGTTGAAAAATTATATTGAAAATCTATATATACTATTTGAAAATGTTTGCCAAATAGTTTTCAAATGTGTGTAAATGTTTGTAAAATTGTGTGCAAAATTATTTTGGACTATAGTTTTCAAAATTATTTGTAAAATTATTTTCAAATAAATTTGAGGAATATATGCATCACAAAAAAAAGAAATAAAAAAATCTAAAAAAACCAACTATGTATATGCTTGTATAAATTACTCAAGTTGTAAATCCTATCTCATGACTCTTGTAAATAATTGACTCACTCCTTTGTAAATATGTGCATATAATCCCTAACCTTTATCTTTAAAAAAAATTGTATAGACTTGTATATATTTCTAACTATTTGCAAAAAAAAAACTTTTGCATGTGCATCATTTTTCAAAAATCCATAAAAATTTCAAAATTTTGAAAATTGTTTCACAAAAAGATTTTGTTTTCTCTATGCATTGTACATATTTTCTTGCATTGGCATGTGCATTTTTCAGGATAGTCTTGATAATTAAACTAAGTCTGAATAAATTTGAAGAATGGAGTTTAGTTGGACCTTAATCCACTTAATTTCAGAGGAACCTTATAAGATGTGGAGTTAAGACTTTTCAGGTCCTAGTGACTTAATTCTTTGGGTCCACACGACTATGTTCACATGTCATCTTGATGAGTCTAAGTAGAATATTTAACAACACACGCATGATTCTTTCAGACAGTGGCTTACCTTGGACAATGCACTTTACACGTAGCTCTTCATGGAGGAGGTGGTGAGGAGGCAGTTTCCTTTGGCTTGGGGTAGCATATGAGGGTAGTACTTCTAGGCGGAACCTCTCTTCTTCTTCTAGTGAAGGAAGTGCGTCTCAACTTGGTCTAGTGGTGATGAAGTCTAAAGACAGAAGTTGTGGGTTGCAATAAAGCTTCAAAAGAGGGATAGTCTACTGGCTCAAGAGGAAAATTTCTTGTATATATGCTGCACCATGTAGATATGTTGTACAGATGCACTTGAAAAAAAAAGAAAAAAAAGCAAAAAGCAAAAAGAACTCCAAAAAAGTGGTGGGTCTGATAGAAAATGATAATCCCACCGGAGTATGTATATAGTGCAAATAAGCAAAAGCTTAAAGACTCATGGATTCCATCTCATGAAGCTTGCAGCGGGAGACTTAGCTACACTGGTTGAGCTCCCAAAATTCTATACCTCTTATTCCCCCTCTTCTTGAGCCGGTTGCACTTGAACTTAGAAGGGAATACCCCGCTTCTCGAGGAAAGAGTTGCTAGACCGGGGGATTAGAGTTACCTTGTTGAGAGAGGCTGTTTCTTTGTTACTTCTGAGATGAGGAGCTATATCCACTTACACCGTACAAGTAAGATTTCATAGTCACAAGAATTTATGTATGTAGACTTGTTCTGATCTGACTGTTGAGGAGACCTGAATAGGAGTCTTGTGGAACTTAGAGGCTGTTAAGTTTTAAATCCACATCCCATTAAGGTTCCGACACACTAATAATCCAAAGGTCCGGCAGAGCTCCAGACTACATTTTTATGAAGATAAGCTTAAAAGTCAACATTATTCTAACTTCTTTCCTTTTTCTTTTCTTTATTTTTGTTTTCACTTATTTTTCAAATAAGTGTTTGCTAAGGGACTAGCAAAGGTAAAGTATAGGGGAATGATGAATCCACGATTCATCGCCTTTATTCTTTTATTTTAGCTTCATTTTCTTAGTCAAACACCTGTAAATACCCATTAATTTCATAATTTTACCATTTTGCATGCATTTGTTAAAATTACATTTTTAACACTTTTTGTACATAAATAAAAGAATAAAGAAGAAAAGAAAAAAGAAAAATAAAGGATGTAGTTATGCAATAAATACAGACTGACCCAAACCTCGAGAGAAGGTCAAGACTTGACCTGATCGATCAGGAATAAAGTAGGGGGAGATAGGGTCGTTTGTCAGAAAAATCAAAAATATCTTGTAAATATTTTTCATGTATATTTGTACAAAACTTACATTATTTAATCTGTACATAATGTGACCTCAAACTAATTATTTTCGTAAATAAAAGTTGTAAATATAATTGTGTTAATAAAAATATTTGTAAAATAAAATATTGTATATATTGCAAATAATTACACCTAGAAAAAGCCACAAAGTGATAATTGAAACATCAATTTCGGCTCCACACAAGCTCAAATTGAACCAAACTCACTTCCATCGTACTATAAATTAAATTATTTTTCAAATGGCTGTGATTTCATTATTTTTGGAGTTACGGTTAAAAAGTCGGTTTTCTGGGGTGTTTTGTGCAGTTTTCTTTTATATTTGATGAACATATTTATTTATATTTATTTTTATACATAATGTATATATTTGTAAATATTGGTTTCATTAAAAATAAAAAAAATAAAAAATAAAAAAAATTTTAAAAATCTTTTATCAATATATTTCCTTATTTGTACCTATGTATATTGTATTATATGTGTATAATATATGTATACAATTAACTTACCTAAATAAAAATCACAAAAAAAAATAATTATCTCACATTAATTAATTTAATTTAATTAATTACGAAATTCATATGTAATTATTTAATTTAGTGGATTTATTTGAATTTATTTGGTTTAATAACTTGCCTTGTATATATGATTTTATTCCACACCATATATGGCCACCATTAAGGTGGCTAATTGATTTTTGGAAATTATTTAATTTATTTATTTTAATTAATTACGAAATTCGTTTTTAATTAATTATTTATTTTATTTATTCAATTATTTTATTTAATTAACCAATAAACACTTTCCTCATTTGTGAATATCTTCTATTTTTGATTTTTTTCTCTTTTTAATGGGCTCCTCCTCCCTCATTCACACTTGATCGATCTTTGGCGGAGAGGAGCCCGATTTCCGAGAGGTTTCTTGTTGAAGAGGGTCCTATCCTCCGATCCAGTCGGTGACAGCGGCTTGAGCTTCGTCGAGGCCATCATGGCTTGTCCGATCCCCGAGGTGAGATCCACTTTTACTTGTTGTTTTTCCTAGGTAATCGTAGAGTTAGATCTTAGCGTAGGATTAGGGAGTAATTTTTAGATTAAAAAAAAAATAAATTTCACACTTTGTCGCCCGACACCGATTTTTATCTCATCTTCTCGATCCCTACATATTCACGTTCTACCTCACACAATCTTCCACCTCCGGTCACGCACGGTGACCGGAGCCTCGGATTCAAGGATCTATCTTCCATATCGCAAGATCCTCCCATTCATCGTTCCCATTTTTGTGTATAAATAAAATAAAATATTTTTTCCTGTTCTCTCACAGTTTTTTTGCAGGAAGAAGTAAAAAAAAGGGGAATAAAATTGTTATCTTTCTTCTTAACCGTGGTGTTGTAGAGCAAAATAATAAAAAAAATCATGTATCTCTATTTTATCTAACTTCTATGTTGCAGGAAAACATAACAAAAAAATGTCATATTTTTTACCCCTAATCATTGTTTTGCAGGAAACACAAAAGAATAAAAAATCTGTTTACATTTTGTTTTGAACAAAAAAATATAAAAAAGCAAAAGTTTATTTCTGTTTTTAGATATTTAGATAACCAAAAAAATAAAAAAAATAAAAAAATAAAAAATAGAGGTCACGGGCATCACGCCCAGCGGCCTCCTCCCACGCAACCGGGCAGCCGCGCCTCCTCTCCAGCAGCGCGGCAGTCCCCGGCTCCGCCCGGCCGCCCGACCTTCAAGCTCCGCAGCCGCCGGCTCTGCGTCAGCCACCTCCTGCGTCCACCCTCGCCTCCGACTTGGCGCAGCCCTCCAGCGTAGGCGCCGTCAACCCCGCGCCCAGCCCCCTCCTTCAGCCACGCGCGGGCGCGCGGCTCGCCACCGCCCTCCAGACCGCGCAAGCGCGCGACCTTCCAGGCGGCCGCGCCGCCCCGTCCTCCTCCATTTCCCCTGGTGTCCCATTGTGTTTGAGAGACAACGAAGAAGCCCTAGAGATATAAAAAAGTATATTGGAAAAATGACAAAAAGTTCCTGGTGGTCTACATAAGTTCAAATCAGCCCCTGCCTCCAACTTGGTCATGTGACATGCACATGCTACTTGGGTAAGTTGTGCATTTTCTCACGCAATTTAGTTCTGTTATATTCAGTGCAGAACCTTTGAACAAATTGCAGTTTGGTCCTTGCTTTCAAAACATTAACTTTGCATGATCTTTGTTATTAAATAAATGTTTATCATGGTC
Organism: Ottelia alismoides; assembly: GCA_037367405.1. NCBI lineage: Eukaryota > Viridiplantae > Streptophyta > Magnoliopsida > Alismatales > Hydrocharitaceae > Ottelia > Ottelia alismoides. The sequence continues at coordinate 410,649 of JAZKJV010010926.1, read as the reverse complement.
TGAAAATTTTGTAAAAATTTGTATATGTTCCTGCAGTAGTGCTTTTCATTGTGTAGAAATTTCATTGCGTTTTGTTGTCACTTGATATATTTAAAAAAATTCAAAAACATTGTCTTTTTGTGTCTTTTTCTCTGCCTACACTTTGAAAATTCATAAAAAAATATAAAAATTGCCTAAAAATCCCACAAAAATTCCTGTAGCTGTGTTTTGACTTGTTTTAATTTCTGTCCAGTTTTTGTGTTTTTTTCCATATATTAAAAATTCAAAAACCACTAAAAAAATTTTAGCTTTTGAAATTTGACTACTTAGTTTTTCAATCGTGCTCCTTGTGTTCGACCCTGATCGCTATACCAGGTAAAAAGAATAGCGAAAGACCGCTTACATTGTTTTCTTGATTCATCTTCTCTTAAGTGGTTTCAAATATTTTTCTTGTTGACCGCGCTTGGTAATTTGGGTCACGACGACCACCATTTTATTTACATAACCCGATTGTCAGGCGCGTCATCAGTGCGTCATTTCGGATCTCGAAATCGCGGTCAGAATCGTGCCTCCATGATGGGGAGTTGAATTCCCATTTTAGTCGACTTATCAAATTAATCATGTGATTAATTTAATCGAGTTACCAAATGAAATTCGTCGCAAAAGTATCGAGATCCGAATTGACTCTTCCAAGCCGGAGCCGGAGCGGAGCGTGTGCGCGCGTGTGGTTCTCCATTCCTCCTCTCCGTTATTGCTACAAGAGCTTGGGTTGTGAACTCAAATATAAGTCCACAAAAAGTTTAGAGCTCCAAGGTATGTTACTAAATTTCCACCCAAACTTTTCCATGTTTCAAATTTGAGAATTCTCAACTTTCCCTACAAGCCATTTGGTTTCCCAATTGAAACCAAATTAACTTCAATTGTAATTATATAAACTTTTCAATTAAAATCTAATTACAATTCTTAATACAACAATCCCCCACGAATTCACCAATTTGAAAAAGAGATTCAAAGAGAGTTAAAACATAACTTTTGGCTGCCACACTTTGCTTTCAGTAAAGATACCTTCTGGTTTGAAACTCTACCTGAGTTTATTACTTTCACTTAACAGGAACGAAGTAAACTACGTCTTGAACTTCAGACCTTGGTGTTAAAGTATACGGTAGAAACAACAAAGCATTGTTCTTAGTACAATCTTCAGAGTTGATGGTCTTAAAGGCCATGCACCCTTATCATGTTTCATGAGTGTGTTCAGGAAAGACCCTCTTCCTTTAACTGCGGCCCACAGTAACAATCACATAGTGGCATCCTACAAGGATGCACTGCTAACATCCTGCCCAAAGGCTTGAACCCATTCAGAGCCTACGCTCTTCCTAAACTTGCCGCTTAAATGACACTCAGGCTTCCAGGGATAAGACACTCATGCATACGCATTAAGATTAGAGTGCCAACCAGTTCTCCAAACAACTTGTTATTACCACATTGAACATACTTTGTGGGATCTCCACTCAGATAGGTTGGGTTGCTACTGTAGAGGAACTCCCAATAGGCCTCAATCCCATCCCAAGTCTAGACTTTAGGACTAAAGATCTATCAAGTCCCTTAGTCAACGGATATGCCATGTTGTCTTTGGATCTGATAAAATCCACATCCAACACCCCTCGAGACACCAAATCCCTTAACGTCTCAAGTCTGATTTGTATGTGTCTTCTTGTTTTCCGATTGAACTTTGAACTCTTGATCTTGGTAATTGTGGTCATATTATCATAATGTATCGAGATCGCAGGAACATGCTAACCTATCATGGGAATTTCAGACAGAAGTTCCTTTAGACATTCAGCCTCAATTCCAGTGGTGTCCAAAGCACACAGCTCGGCCTCAAAAGTGGATCGAGGTAGAATGGTTTACTTCACAGACCTTTAGGAGACTGCACCGCCTTTAAGGGTATACATACCCAGTAACATCATTACTCCCAGACTCCTCTATTTCCCATATCCAGCTTGCATCACTATATCCTTCTAGTACAGATGGATGTATATCATAATGCAAACCAAGAGAAATAGTTTTCTTCAAATACTTCAGTACCCGATATAGAGGCTGCCTCCCAGTGAGTACGGTTAGGACAACTAGTGTATCTACTCAGCTTTGCAAATGAGAATGAAATATCAGGTTTCGTTAATTTGCAAGATACATAAACTTCTTATTACTTGTGAATACCTTAGTTGAGCTACAGGTACTCCACTTTTATTCTTAAACAACATTTTGAATGAATCAAAAGGAGTGCTTATAGCTTTGCAATCTTGATATCCAAATTTCTCAAGTACCTTCTCAACATAGTGAGATTGGGAAACTACAATCTCATCAACTGACCTTGTCAGTTTGAAATCCAAGATAACATCAGCAACATCCATGTCCTTCATCTCAAACTTGCTACTTAAGAATGCCTTAGTCTCATTAATAATCCTTATATGTCATCTGAACAACAATATGTCATCAACATACATGCACAAGACAGTACACTCACCACCTTTCACCTTGGAATAGATACACTTATCGGATTCATGAACCTTAAAGCCACATGACAAAATAGTTTTGTCAAAATTTTCATGCCACTGCTTTGGTGCTTGTTTCAATCCGTAAAGGGATTTGACAATCTTGCAAACTTTTCCCTCATTCCCAAGAGTCACAAGTCCATCAGGTTGATCCATATTATCTCTTCGTCAAGATCGCCATGTAAGAAGGCGGTCTTCACTTCCATTTAGTGGATAGAGAGATCATATACATACACCAATGCTATGAGCTTCCGAATTGTGGTCATCCTAGTTACAGGAGAGTAGGTATCAAAATAATCGATACCTTCCTTTTGCCTAAAGCCCTTGGCAACTAATCTGGCTTTGTACTTTTCAATTGATCCGTCAGGTCTAAGCTTTCTCTTAAACACCCACTTGTACCCAATGGTAGAGTACCCTTTGGGTAAATCAACAAACTCCCAAGTTTCATTAGCCATAATGGAATTCAATTCAGATTTGATGGCTTCCTTCCATTGTTTCGCTTCAGATGAAGCCATGGCTTTCCTTGTAACTTAGTGGATTACCCTCGATCTGGTAGACAACAAAGTCGCTACCCAGATCCTTAGCTATCCGAGCCCGAGGTCATTACTCCTCCTTGGCTCAACCTCTTCTGAAGGTCATTGAGTTCAGGTTGAGTCTCAGCCCCAGATTTGTTATCATTTCCACTTGATCTGGAATAGATCCTAATGTGGAGACGTTCTCAATGGTCAGATTCTGAGGAATCACAGTCTTCATAGGAAAGACATCCTCAAAAAAGGTAGCATCACGGAGTTCAACAATAGTGTTGACATTTATGCCTGGTATCTTGGACCGAATTACCAAGAACCTATATGCATAACTATTTTCCAAGTAACCTAAGAAGATCGCATCAACAATTTTAAGACCTAGCTTCTTTCTCTTGTGCTCTGGGACTAAAATCTTAGCAATACAACCCCACACTTTGAGATATCTTAAGCTCGGTTTTCTATTTCTCCAAAGTTCAAAAGGATATTTTCCATAAGTTTTGGAGAAACCCTATTCAGAATATGGCAAGCCGTATTCAAGGCTTCTCCCCACATATAGGTTGGAAGTCCAGAACTCTGTAGGAGAGCATTGATCATGTCAGTTAAGGTTCTATTTTTCCGTTCTGCTATCCCATTTGATTGCGGTGAATATGTGGCCGTTAACTTCATGAATTATGCCAAATGATTTGCATTGTTCATCAAACAAGTTAAAGGTATATTAACCTCCTCTATCTGACCTAAGGCGTTTAATCACTTTTCTTATTTGTGTCTCAGCCTCATCCTTAAATATAAGAAATTTCTCTAAAGCTTCATCCTTGATTTTCATTAGATATACATAGCAGTATCTACTGCCATCATCTATAAAGGTAATAAAGTATTTTTTATTGCCTCGGGTCAACACACCATTAAACTCATAGATATCCGTGTGCACTAGATCCAAGATCTCACTATCTCTAGAGACAGACTGAAAAGACTTCTTAGGTGTTTTAGCTTGCACACATATTTCACATTTTTGAGTTTTATCAACAGTGTGTTTAGGGATCAACTCTAAATTCATCATTCTTTTAATTGAATTTAAGTTTACATGTTCCAATCTACCATGCCACAGATCACAGGATTCTAGATTATTCACAATATGAGATACAGAATTAGAACATTCAGAAGTTTAAAACATTCATTTCATTCACAATGTGTTGGACATAGCCAACATGATGGCAACCATGATATATACGATCGCGTTCTTTCCACACGGATTGCGCCTTCTGGCTATCGGGTGTGGGGTTTTCCGTTTCCACCGTAGGACAATCGGTTTCTATCATCGAGATTAGTCATATGGTGTTAACCAGATCTTCATGCGTTGTTGCCAATGCTTGAAATTCTGACCACCGAATTTTTCAGGCATACCATTATATCAACCGTCGATTTAAATGGTTTCCGACATCATTTTAAAAACAATTATGGATATCCTCTCTAAGATTGTTGTGAACATGATCGTTATCGCATATGTTAAACAATAATTACACGGATGCAAATGGAATGAATAAAGGCATTAAAGATTATCGATATTAAAATCATGCAGTTCCAATCCATTATCCGATTACAGAATGCAAGCAAGAACCGATTAAATGAATGGAAACATAAAATCGGGCGAGATGCAGGAAATGTTTAAGCAATAAACGAATTACGGCAAACAAAATAAGAGAGAGATTAGATTACAAATCACGAAGCGTCCATGAAATGGACTGTCCTTAGAGAGAATATCACTCCCACAATACCGGCACATGGTACTGGCGATCCGCTCCCAGGATACGATGACACACGATCTTCGTCTGCGCACACCGACAAGATCGTCCTCGAATGTACCTCAAAGAACTGCAGCCGAGAGAAAGAGAGGGTGGTTCGTCCGCGAGAGGAAGAACGAGAGCAAAGCCAAGACGGAGTGACAGTTTTTCTTACGAGTGTAGAAACCAACGTGGGGGAAGGTGTATATAAAGACGGCCGCGTGCCCTAATGCGATACCTTTTGATTTCCGAAAACGCCCCTCAACGGGCGCGTCATTTCGGATCTCGAAATTGCAGCCAGAATCGTGTGTCCATGATGGCGAGTTGAATCCCATTTTCGTCGACTTACCAAATTAATCATGTGATTAATTTAATCGACTTACCAAATGAAACCTGTAGCAAAAATATTGAGATCCGAATTGACTCTGCCGAGCCAGAGCTAGAGCAGAGCGTGTGTGCATGTATGTGGTCCTCCATTCCTCCTCTCTATTATTCCTACAAGAGCTTGGGGTGTGAACTTCATATATAAGTCTATCAAAAGTTTAGAACTCCAAGATATGGTATTAAACTTCCACCCAAACTTTTCCATGTTTCAAAGTTAGGAATTCTCAGCTTTCCCTCCAAGCCATTTGGTTTCCCAATTGAAACCAAATTACCTTCAAATTAAATTCAATTATAATTACATAGACTTTTCAATTAAAATCTAATTACAATTAGTAATACAACAACAATAACATTATATAAATAAAAGCAACTGATAATGAAATACGGGCACAGAAACAGTAGTAATTGTTATAGTCTTATATTGCTATAATTATATATCTTAAACCAAGAATCTAACTATACGGAGCTTGCATTTTAATCCAGCAGATTAATTCTGTCACACTTCTCTTTTGATTTTATTATACAAGTTGGTAATCAAGCACTTGTCAGCACATTCTCTCTTTCCGACACGAGATCTAGCACTAATTTCTATAGCAGTGAGAAGACAGCACTTCAAAGTACAACAAATACGCTCAGATAATCTGGTTAGCTATCCATGATTTGCAAGGCGAAGGGCCACTCCTCTTATTTCCTGGTCCTGTAGTGCACCTTTTACAGACCCTGCTGCAGCCAAGCTTGTAAGAGCTTCACGAGCAATCTCTGCTTGCCCAGTGGCATCAGCAGCATCAACCAAGTCCATAAACTCCTTGGCAAACTTAACAATTCCTTGAACAGGTTCAACCAGGTTCTCCTGCTTTGCAGCCGCTAAACTCATAGTTTCAGCTACATCATTCCCAGCATTCTCTTGGCCAGGCCCCTGCTGTTACTCATCGTCAACAGACATTCTGATGCCCTCTTCAAATCATTGCTTTGCATTGCCAAGTCAAACTCCAATCGCAATATAGAAATCTATGTAAATTCTGTTAACTCTAGAAAAGCACTGCGTTTGACTAGAACATTGACAAGCGAAATAGAAACTGAAGCAATAAACACATGACGTGTGAAATGACAATGTTTCGTTGTGAAGATCAATGTTCTCTCGCTAAGACCTTTTGGATATTCCAGGCAAGTGAAGTGTTTCCGTTGCATATCCCACTCCAGCATGAACTGTGCCAAGTCATCGTGATCGTGATGCTCACGGGCAAGTCTAGTAGCCCTGCATATCATGCCAAGGAAAATTCATCCCAGGGGGAAGTTATTAAACTTATCTGCAGATGGGTAAGCCGTTTTCTTCAACTTTGGTTAAGACAAAGCCATCTCTTCAAGAGGGAGCTTTGAACGAAAGCTGCATCTTCAAAAGGCGCCTTTAGACCAAAGCTGCCTCTTGAAGAGGCAACGTTTGGCCAGAACCGAAAAAAAAGAAGCAACAAATATGCTTCTGTCAGTATAGCTACTGCTTCTCTTTTTTTAGGAAGTATAAAAATAAATTGAAATGAAATAATACGGGAATTCCTACAACATGAAAATCACATATGATATAACACAAGTTAATAAGACATGGTTCATAGATTAGGTTAACAAAAGATTCACATACAAGTACATCATGGGAATTCATACAATGATGGGAACCACAAAACTCAATACAACATCACAAGTCGTATAAAGAGACATGTACATACAAAGTTCATTTAGAAGTGGTACGCATGCCTTATATTACAAAAAGATATCACATATATCGATCTCGCCTTTACTCTCCCTTCTCCGTTTGTATTGCAATTTGGACGATCTCTCATCGATCGTCGATGTCTCAGGTGCGATTGGCTCAAATCCATGGAGTTGGTTGTGTCGATCGATATCAGCATGTGGCTCATATCCGTCTCTTCAGTTCTGAATAAGTTCAATGGGAGGGGTGTGTGACGCGAAGGTCCTGCATATGTAACTACTCGATCCCTCTGTGGTGGACGTGGTGTGGCAGGCTCCCTAGACGGGCGACTGATGAAGAATCTGTTTTAGCATGAGCACTTATCATCTCATACATAACCGAGAAGAATCTCAGTGACGAGGTTCTCAGCTTTAATTTATTTAACCTGGGAAGTCCAGGATCGAACGCAAGGACAAGAGCAATTTTACTGATTAAATTTAGATCTCAAATATTTTAAATAGCAATTCTTGGATTAATTATATTGAGGTAATGCACAAAACACAATAGGATATATTTTTAACACATTTTTTGTGCAATTAAATTAAATGCAAACAATGATGCACAATCAATATGAATAGGACAACCACACTTAAAAGTACACGACAAATAACTTGGATTGATCACAAAAATATCCGTATTGATTGCTTATTAATTAAAGGATTGATAGGCAAAGTTTGATATAAGTCTCAAACCCTTTCTACATGAGTTAAACCTTCACTTTAATGCTTAATAGTGATAGTGAGCAATTAACTCATTTGATGACCTCATAATATTTTTTAGATTTAAGTAACAATAGATCATTAAAAAAACAAGGTAACTCAGAGATTTAATTGTTCACTCAAAGTGCATTTTCAATAATGTTTTATGATTTAAATAAGCACTTTAAGAAAAGAACAATTAATGCATGGGTTTTAACCAAAATCAATCACAAAATTCGACAAAAATAGAGTATCAAGCAAGCTTTGAAATGAGATAAAAATTACATTAATTGGATTTAAGGATAAAAAGATATTCAACAATTAATCCAGGGGCACAAATGTAAGAAAAAATTCAAAGTTTTATTAAATATCAGGACAAATAAGGACTAAAATGTAAATAAAATAACATGTATGGGTTGATATGCAAATAGAACACAAGTGGACGAACTTATCTGCAATTATGGAAAAATAGGGAGTCGATGATGTAATTTACCCAGTGACATGTGCAGAACACGTGACCTGGCTAGGTTTAGTGCTGGAGGCTCGTCCACTTGGCTACCTCTGGTACTCCACGTGAGGCTCGGATACAGACTCGACACACGAGCATGAGGGTTGAAGCGCTACCTCGGGCTGGTAACGTGAATCAACCCTGACCGTTGGATCTCGCCTAATTTGGGGAGATTGACGGTATTTGCTCCTCAAGCGTTCTTCAACTCCTCCACGCACGACAACGCTCTGGCTATGCTCCGATGAAGCCTGAATGCTCCGCCCCGCTCCTCGTGAGTCTCTAAAGATGGTATATCCCTCCTGATGGTTCCGCGAAGACAATCGAGGGCTGTGGAAGATGAGAGTCCAAGTGCTCTGTTGAGGAAGTTTTGCCTAAGAGGAATATGGGAATCGGAGCTTAGTCTCAATCTCCGATCATTGAAGCTATACGACCTGCAATGTTAGTCCAAACATAGACAAGATCCATGCAACCAATTTGAAGAAGATATGAGATGGAATGAAGGGATCAAACGTTGAGAAGGAAAAGATCCCTAGTTGGGTTCCAAGCTAAGGAAAATCCTAGAAAGAATCGAGATGGACACACTTATGTAGAAACGAGGAGATTTACTAGAGATATACGCGTGGATAAGTGGTCAATAGAGAGAGTAGATGATCGTTCAGATGAGAAAATGATTAAGTAGCCTCTATGGAATAAATCTGAGAAACTACAAAGAAAAGAGAATTAAATACTAACCTAGAGATGAACGAGTGATTTGAGGATTGAATCTTAAGCCTGAATGAGGTTCAATACCTCGGTCTTCGCTTCACAAACAAGGCCAATGCTCGAAGCTCAACCAAACCTTTGATTAAGGTATGCAACACGAGATATGGCTCGTGGATCTTGCTAGTGAACTAAGCTCGCCATCACTTTTTCTCTCCAAATCTCTTTGTCACAAAGGTTCAGGAAGGCTTAGAGTATTCACTCGGAGTGGCGGATATCCAAAGATGGAGGTTGGGTACGACTATTTATAAATGGAGGTCATCGGAAATTTGATGATTCCATGCAGTAGTTTCAACCACCGCCATCGACTGGTAGTTAGGGTTTAAGGTGAAAATAGATGTTGGCGTGAATTAGGAATGTCTAAGGGATTAGTGGAAGTTTGGAGAGAAGTTAGTGTGTATGGAGGCTGGGGAAATTGGTAGAAGTTACCAAGGGATGAAGGGTTGCAATGCTTGGGATGAGTGGGCTGGAGGTTGACGGAGATGAAATGATCGTTCGATCTCGATCTGATGGTCTGCTTTTGGTTGCGGTCAACCGGTTAAGATGCACCTGATGGATGTAATTAGATGGTGTAGGTTCCGGCGCTAATGAACAATGGAGATGCATAAGCAAGGCGATCAGATGGTCAGAAGTGAATGCGAGGGGCTACAAAAGGAACGGGACATGTGACACGATCTGAAAGTGCCACGCGACTCAATCAGAATTGAAGAAAATAGAAAAATCAGAGTAAAATCAAGAAGAAATAATTAGTTGGAAAATTATAAAAAGTGGTAAATATGAAAGTTTTAGATGTTGATGAGATCTACAACTTTCACGGAGAAGTCAAAGAGATCAAAGGTCATCTATACATAGTCAAAAATTAACTACTAATAAAAACCATATAAAACCATTTTTAAAATTTTTCTTTTACTTATTTTTTAGTTTTTTATTTTATTTTATGTTAATTTCTTTATACACAATTTTATTCTAATTTTTATTTGATTCTCAGTAAGAAATAAATACATAAAATATTATACGATAATATGATTATATTATATATAATAACTAGTGTTAATTATCTATAACACAATAGTTAGTAATTCTTTTCCTCTCGTTGGAACATGGTTCTCTCAAGTGCCAATACTCAACACAATTTTCATTTTGATTGTTGCCAATCAGTGTCCGTCAAGAGAAGTTGGAGTCGTATGCACTTGTTTTCTTGGGAGTACACGGGGGTGTCTTTTTTTAGTATCCAATATATTTTCTACACCCAGACTCGTAGCATTTACGACGCAAAGTCCTTTTTGGGTGCTAGTCCGACTCCTAGTCCTAGTAGCGGTGCTCTAAGTGGACACTTTGAAATGGTTGGGAGCGTTTACCTTTAGTGGAAGCTCTTTGATATTTGACTTTGTAAGGTGAGAGCTTTTCTTTCATTATTTCTTTCTTTTCTTTTCTTATTTTTTGCTAGCTCCACTACTTTTCCCCTATACTTAGGTTCTAGAAAACTTAAGTAAAGATATAAAGATAAATTCATAGGTAGAACCAAAGCATAAGAAAAGTTGAGGAATATCCTCCCTTTACGTATTGAGATAATCCTAAGTGTAGGTGGAATAGTAAATGAGAATTTAATGAAAAACAGTAATGAATCTTCTAAAAATGGATCTAGTGCTTTGAATTTATCATGATTATCATGTCATGCCTTGTAAAAATTAAATGGACTAATAGGCATGAAATTAATCAGCTCTATGGGCGTTAAACTTTCCTTGTATTATATAAAATTCTTAATAGTTTCCCATTAACCAAAAAGGAAGATGCATTCTCTGAAATCTCTAAAATCTCTATAACCATTCTCATGCACTTTCCTTATAATATGAGGACCCGTCCACTTTGATTTTAGTTTCTCATCGAAAATCCTTAACTTTGCATTAAACAAACATACCTTTTGTCCAGAGACAAAGCTTTTGCATTTAATATGCTCATCATGTTGTTGAAGAGGATTTCGTAGAGCCCTTGTTATCCACAAGGTGGATCAACAGTTGTCGAGTTGTCCTCGCACGAAATCCCGACTTCAGACAACAATTAACCCACAATAATGATCAAACAATGAAAATAAATATAGAGTTAAAATTTATTATAACTCTACAATGGATGTGTATAGGTGCATGTATGTAGAGTGTCGAACATATGGAACAAGCATGACAGATCATGCAAATTAATGTACGAAAATGTGAATATGATGCCTTTGTCTATAAGTGCTCTTTTTGTGGGTTTTAAATTTAAAATTTTAAAATTTAAAATTTAAATTTTATTTTATTTTTTTATATTTTGATTTTTAATTTTTTGATTTTGTATTTTCTTTTTATATTTTTATATTTTTTATATTTTCTTTTTCTTTTAATATATAAAGTTATATATAGAGGATATATATATACCATATACGCTAAGGTTAATATAAAAATTAACAAAAAAGCAATATAAATAAAATAAAATATTTTTGGGTTTTAGATAATTTTTTAGTATTTTTATGATTTTTAGGATTTTTGCTAATTTTTATATATTTTTAAAGTTGAAAATATCCTAAAATAGGGATAATATAAATAGCTGAAATTAAAATAGAGGGGGAAAATGCTAAAAAGAGTAAAAAATTCTCCAAATTAATTTTAAAATAAATATAATAATATAAAGAAAATTCAAAATCATAAAATACAATTTTTGTTTTTTATGGAATTTTATATATTTTTCTAGAGGTTTTTTGGATTTTTCATTTTTTTGAGTTTTCTTTTATCTTTTTTTATTGATTTTTGGTATGTAGTTGTAAAATAGGTAAATAAATATAAAATATACTTTTTTGGAAATTTTCAAAATGCTTTATATTTTTTATATATTTTCTCTTGCAAATAGGTATATTAGTATATTTTTTTATTTTTAATAAATAATATAAAGTCCTAGTTGCCAAAATAAAAATAGTGCATGAAAATATGGCAATCAGAAATCTACATGAATTTTTGGGATTTTTTCGAGTTAAATTAATATAATTAAAATAAATAGATATAATAAAGAGAAAATGTAATACTAGTAGGGATATTTATGTAAATAGATGAAAGTCCAAGGGCCAAACTACCATTTTCATAGAGATATTAAATCAAAAAGTTATAGGACCAATTAAAAATAAACAAAACCCCAAGGGCCCTCCTGCAAAAATGCCCACCTCACGTGTATGAACACGTAAGCCACGCTGGCATCGACCTAGATGCGATATTCAAAAGTTAAGGGTCCAGTTTGCAATTTTCCCAAAAATATTAAATTAATAAAAGAGTTTACATACTAAAGGAAAATATAAAATATGCCAAGGGTCCCACCACAAAATCACCACCTTGCGTGATGCATCACATGAGATGATGTGGTACGGACAAAAAAGTAAATACTAGAGAGTTTGAGGGCTAGTTTGCAAATATTACAAAAATAATTTGAACTGCAAACAAAAATTTATGGCTTAAAAAGTAAATACAAAAACCACTGGAGGAAAGTTGCAAAATACCCATACATCGCGGGAAGCGACGTCGATGGATCCTTCACTTATCCACGTGGCGCTCATCCAACGGCTGATACCGCTTCGCTGATGACAGCCACGATTAGATTGCTGATGCAGATCAGACGGTTGATATGCGGCCAAATCCAACGGCAGCTGCTACTTGGGACGAACGATGGCCCATCCAATGACGATGGAGGGGGGAGGATGAACTGGGAAACCCCTCCGATGAGGCGAGGTTCACCTTGCCCGATCTCCCTCCTTTGGCACTCCTTTAAGCTCCAAAACAGCCAGAATCATTCCTGCATGTGTCTTCAATCGTCTGGGAGCACCAAAATAGCAGGAGGACATCCGGTGTCCACCCGTGAGGCCAGAGGAGCAGAACCCCTCTAGGTATCGCCAGCGAACGGTCAAAATGCCTCTCAGTTGACGCTTTCGCTCCAGGAACTTACAAGAAAGGTTAAGAGGGTCGCTAGCAAACTGTCGTGACCATCCAGATGGAGAAAAAGGGCAGATGATGATCGCGGGGGCGAAAAGGAGGTTCATCGGAGGGAGCTCCAGTGAACAGTGGGCGAGGGCTAAACACGGGATCACTCGACGAAATAAATATGCTGATTAAACCTAGAACTAAATCTAAGCAAAGAAATGCAAGAAAAATCAAGAAACATACCTTACTTGGCTAGAGCCAAGGAAGTTAGGACCTCAATGGCCATTGGTCGGAAATGTGGGTGGAGCTGCCCCTAGACCACATGCGACACCACCTCGTTGGTTGGAGGAGATCTTGTCACCATCTCCAGTCCAGAGCACAAGAGAAGAGGGGCCTATCTAGGTCAAAGAGGGTTCAAAGTTGAAAGAGAAGGTCAGGTGGCTTGTGTACAAGGGAGGTCGACCGACTCCAAAGAACGAGGTGTGCTGCTCGATGTAGTGATGCACATCCCAAGGTAATGCTTGGGTGTGTATCACCGACAATCGAGGAGCAAAAGTCGACAAAGAGTCGACTCGAAAAGGTAAAAGGGGCAGTCTCCAAAAATGGTTGAAGTCGAGGTGAAAACTAGATGTTAGAGGCACCAGGGGGCTGGTCAGAGAGTTGACCTACGGACAACTCTCCGACGCACCTGATTCCACGTGGACTAACCAGGAAAAACACTGGAAAAAATATTAGAAATTTGATTTAAAATTGTAAATGAACTTATTAATTTTAGGTTATAAAATAAAAAATCTATTATTTCTAAATTACTTTATTATGATATTTATTTTTTAGAGGTATATAATTACAAATTACTTTTTAGCGGCTATATATAGGTATATTCATCTATGTTTTAGGTATTTGTTTTTATTTTGTATATTTGATTTTATTAATTTAATTATTATTTTATATATTTATAACTTATTTTTATAGACTTAAATATAAATTTTTTATTTTTCTGATATCTTATACACAATTAAATAAATAGATGTATTGTTTATATATGTATAGATATAAGTATTTCATCTATATGATTTCTTTTCATATTTTATTTTATTATTTTATTTAGTATTTATCCCTATTTTAATATGCACATATATTATAAATTATATTTACAAAATTATAAAAATATAAAATTACAAAATAATGAATAGTAAATAAAATGAATATTTAATCGGGTAAAGTATACAATAGGGGTCCAAATCCTAACTTTCACACCGTAACTCCAAAAAATATGAAACTACCTTCATTAAATAACTAATTAAAAGTTATATGCAATTAAAGTGATTTTGATATATTTTGAGTTTTAATTTGAGAGATATGGGTCTGGGAAGTTGGGATTTTGGAAACTTATTCTGAGTGTGACTTTTTATCTCTATATTACTTTTGCATGAAATTAATTTTTGTATTTTTTTTCTATATTTAATTATCTACAACTTTCATGTTCAAAGTTTCTTTATTTGAGGTATAAAAATTAGAACTAAAAATAGGTCCCAAAAATGAATAAAATAAACAAGGATTTTATTGTATTTTGGTCCTTTTCTCCCGCTACTTTATTCCTTATCGACCTAGTCATCAAAATGCCTAGGTCTTGAGGTTTAGGGTCATAAAATATTTTCAATATTTTATTATTTTTATTTTTATTTCTTTATTATATAATTTTTGCATTAAAAACCGTATTTTATACAGTATTTACACAATGATGCATGAATACTAGAATACCTAAATCAAGGGTATTTACATGCATTTACTAGGGTTTTAAGGCCAAAATGATAGAATAAAGATGATGAAACAGAGATTCATCATCCCCATAGTCCCTAGCAAACACTTATGCAATAAGTACAAAGAAGAAAAATAAAGAAAAGAAATGGAAAGAAGTTGAATTTGGTTTAATTATCAAACTTGTCTTCACAAAATCAAAGTTTGGAGCTTAAGTCGGACCTTTAAAATTTTATTGCGGGCGGAACCTTAATGAGAACCATATTTGAAATCCAACAGCCTTCGAGAATCCCAAAACTCTGCTCAAGTCTCCTCAATAACCAGGCCCGGATACTTCAACTCATATGCAAACCCTTATGACTTTGATATGACTCGTAAGTATAAGTGATAATGGCTCTCCCCAACTAAAATGACAGAGACAAACTTCTCCTACAAGACAACTTAATGATTCCCCAATCCAGTAACTCCTTCCTTGAGGAGAGGGGTATTCCCTTCTAAGTTCAAGTGACAACCAGCTCAAGAGGAGGGAGTAAAGAGAAGAATGGACGGTAGCCAGTGTAGCTACCTATCCTAGGATGCAACACCAGTGTAATCAAGTCAGCCAGCTGCATGCTCACATGATTTGACTTTGAAGCTCAAGCTTGCTTATTGACTACACACACACACACACACACACACACACACACACACACACTCCGGTATACATTTTTATTTTAAATCAGGCCCGTCCACTTTTTTGGAGCTTTTTTTTCTTTTTTTTGAAATACTATATACAGTAGCATTTACATAAGGAGTTTTTTCTCTTGAGCCAGTAGACTATCCCTCTTTTGAAGCAATATTGCAACCCACACTCTCTTGTCTTCAAAATTCATCATCACCAGACGGGTTGGGGTGCACTTCCCTCCCTAGAGGAGGACAAATGTTCCACTTGTGTGCATCTCATACCGGCAAATCCAATCCCCTTACCACTCCAACTGAGTTAATCCAAGTAAAAGGTGAAGGTGTCCAAGTTAGGTCATTATCAACAAGTGTCGTATGTGTGCTCCGAACTACTCTACTTGGGCAGTCAAGAATCCATTGAACCAAGTCTTGTGATCCTCAAAGAATTAAGTCAGTTAGACTTGAAGTATCTCAATTCCAGTTCCTATAAGGTTCATGTTAATTAGGTAGATTTTAAGGTCCAACCAAGCTCCAATCTTCGGATTTTACTTAGACTTGTTCAATTATCAAACACAATCCGAAAAAAATGCTAATGCCATGCAAATGCTATGCAGAAAATATTTTTGTGATGCAATTTTCAAATATTTTGAACATTTATGGATTTTTGAAAAGATGATGCATATGCATTTTGGATTTTTCATACTATTTTTCGAATGTTTTTGGTATTTTTAATTTTGCAAAAAGTTTTAATGATTTTAAAAACAAAAGATTTTGGCAAAAAAATAGGTACAAATCTTTACACAGGGATGAATCACATATTTACAAGAGTTGGGTTTTTAAGAATTCACATGGGGTATGTGATCAATTTTATAAATATATATAAAGAATTAATAAAGAATTTTAGGGTGATGTATATATTCCTCAAACTTATTTGAAAAAGGTTTTTCAAATAATTTTGAAAACTGAAGTCCAACATAATTTTTACAAACAAAATTTAGAAACTTTTACACACATTTGAAAAATCATTTTGCAAAGGTTTTTTCAAACAGTATATATATAGGTTTTTTACATATTTTTGCAACCATTTTTCAAATAATTTGCAAATAGTTTTTTGAACACTTTTATTTCACACAAAGAAAATAAAATTTTCAAAACAACATGTTTTACAAAGGTTGAAAATATTTAACAAAACATTTTCCAAATAGTTTTCAAAAGATTTTTCAAAAAGATTTTCAAACTATTTTCAAACATTTTGCAAATATATTTTTACCTAAATTAGTAATCAATATTCAGAAAGAATTTGAGGAATAACAAACACCTTTTTATTAAGTAATTTTAATGAATTTAATAGGTATTTTTAGCCATAATTATTAATAAAAATACGAAAGTACGATTTATGGGTGAAGTTTATATGCGGTATATATGACCCCCCATACGTAGCTTGAGCTTTGTCCTCATAGATCAGAGAAAAAAGAGAAGACATTACTCGTACTGAGTATAAAAAAGTCTAAAGAATAGAGAACGAAGAAATGAAATGAACGAATAGGAAGTTGACCGCCCCCCTTATACTTAAGATCAAATAATCCTAAGTATAACAGACTGTAAACAAAGTAGGGAGGGTTAAGGGTGGGAATGAACAGATCATATTAGACTGTCTCCTCCTATACTTACGGTAAGATATTCCTAAGTATAGACAAGAAGAAGAGATAGTGGAGAGATCAAAGAATGAACGAACTCGGGGTACACACCCCCTATACTTAGGACAAAGTATGTCCTAACTGTAGAAAACTGAGAAGAAGGGGTGACACCTTTCCGGTAGAAAACGAAAATAGAAAAGGAAAAGAAGAAAAGAGCTCTGAAGATGGAAAAAAATAGAAGAGAAAGTGTACACATCACTCCCCCTATACTTAGGGTAAAAGAGGCCCTAGATATAGGAAACAACAGGAGTGATGAAACAGAACAAAGAACACTCAGCTCGTCCACCCCCTATACTTAGGACAAAGTACATCCTAAGCAAGGCACACACGAGAATGAGATGGATGAGTGAAACGAGAGATAGACAGAGGGAAACGAATGCGAATATACAACATGATGAATGTACAAAGGTCAAGAAGGTTGAAAGTGAACCTTCTTGCGAGACTGCTGAGGGATAGATCTGACATGGTGTAGGTCAACATCAGGGTCCTCGCTGGGTCTCATCGTCGGTCTTAAAAAAAGTCCCTCTGATATCTGCATAAAGATCATAGGCCTCGGGGTCAGCTAACACAAGCACACTCTTGTGGGATGTGGGTCTCTGGTCGATGGTAGGCGTGGTGATCAACACATCGCTCTTGATCCTTAATCAACATTAGAACGGAAGCGAATCTCTCCTGATCCGTAAACAACGGCTCTTACAAAGGCGAGAGAGGGTCGTCCTAGGATGAGTGGAGGCCTCTCTGCAGGGTGGAGGTCTCCATGGGAAATACAACAAAATCTATCATGAAGCTTATGCCCTGAATCACAATGACGATGTTCTCAAGTATACCATTCAACCTCTTTGTTGATCCATCAACGAATTATACTATCATCCTGATTTTCTCGAGAGGCCTAAGATGAATAGATTGTATAAACGAGAAGGGTACTATATTAATCGATGTGTCGCCGTCAAGGAGAGTGTTGTCACATAAATGGTCAGAGATGGTGCAACTCACAAGAGGTGTGGCAGTGTCCCCTTTCCTATAAATTGAATGGTGTGTGATGGTGTGGGCGGTGGCCATGGTCAATGTATGACGCTCAGATCTGCTCCTCTGCTTTCCTCTTCGTATGATGAGGAGCAGATAATTGGGTCGTGGCCAGCTGAAGTGGGGCTTGAATGATCTTATGAATGGTGGCCATCACTTCAGGTTCACTCAAATATTTTTTTCAAATTTTTGGACTTCCTCCATACAAGGGAGGAGATCGGAATCAAATATACACGAGGAATGTCAAGAACAGTATGTACAACAACATCCTCGGGGTCAAAGGTGGGACAAGATGGTGAATGAGTGAGTGGGTAAATGGTCAGGCAAGTGGGCCCTCTCCTCACAAGGTGAATCAACCACATGTCTCCCAAAATCTTTTAGAATTTTAAATTTTTCTCATTTTTGTATTTTGGGCGATTGCAAGCTCTCATGGGAATCCTCGAGTGAACACATATCATCAAATGTTGGAGTATCAAAATCAATCTTATTTAGACTAGTGAGATCGTCAATCCTCTGTCTCATATGGTCCATCATCTGGGTCAAGTGCTCAAAGATGGACTCCATGAAAGGTGACTAAAACATATCAATCTTGGGTGGACGTGAAGGGAAATGTCAAAGTGGAAGTGGGTAAAAAACCGAGGTATGAATCCGTGACTGAGTCAGATATGTACGAAAATCATGATCAAAGTCCTCCTGGGGGGAACCGGTTGGAGGGTATGAAGGATCCACAAAGTCTAGGCAAAAATAACTCCAATCGGCCATCTCGAAACAAGAGAAAATGATAAGGAGAACATGATGTTCAAATCAAGAGAAGTGAGAAAAAGGCACAAATGCACAAAGACGGTCGAGAATACACACAAAACAATCACAAACAAAATCACACAAAATAAACCTTCAATTCACCTACTCAACTCGGTAGAGACCGTAAAATATCAGTCTTTTTATCTTGTCTGTTCTAGAGTTAGGTGAGGAGTCAAAAAGTTGCGTAAACACTTAGGAAGGCTTGATAGGTTTTGGGCACTAGTCCTTAGTGGGTGCGCGAGCAAATAAAATCAACGACAATGAGGGGATTACTTGCCCCAAGATAAATATTTCTTTTTTGGTCCATTTTAGGGTCGAGTAGTTTTAGCAATCTGAATTTTATTGTTATCAATTTTTTGGATTTTTAGTGAGAATGCACGCACCTAACGAGGAATCAATTTTACTTAGCACCTAGGTGATCATAATCAGAGGTAGAGAGGCGGAAAAGCAATGCAAGCGATAAAAACGATGATGAATGCTAAAGCGTAAATGCTTACCTTGCCTCCAACACTCTACATGCAAAGATGCTCAGCAGAATTGAAACCTATATATATGCAAATGCAAGTGATGAAATTGCTCTAGGTTCAGAAATTGCTATTATCGTGAAGAACCAATGCTAATGACCTAGAATAGAACCTCTTTGGAGTCTCTTGGTACCCACCACAATGGGTCCTGCATGCGTTGTATGGAGAATTCTCACGGCAAGTGGTTCCGAGACTAAATGAGAAGTAGTTTGATTTGACTAAGTCCAAACATAATATATAGGAACAGGAAAAGATAATAATGTTTTTGGACCTAATACTATCGTCAAGCAAATCCTAAAGCTAAGGGCTCAATCACACAAAAGAAAGAAAACCAAATCGTAAAACAAACTAAAAAGGCGATGAAAACACGAAAAACTGCGGTGAGCCCCCAAGTAAACACTCACTTCAAATTGGGCCCGAGTATCCAGAGTCCAGAGTACTTGTATTATTACAATATAAAGTCTCTCTCTCACTTAATTACACAAATAAATACAATAGAATAAAATGGAGCTCTATATTAAAAATCTCTCTAAGTCTCCTTGGTGCTAGGCCAACGTTGCCTCACATAGGTGCGCATGCGCCTTGAGTTAAGCGCCTCCCTCGATCCGCAGTACCTCACACAAAGTCAACAAAGAGAGGGGGTTAGACAACTCAAAAAATTATATCAAATAATAAGAAAATAAATGAGGTAAAAATATAAACAAACAATCGCAATCAATTAAAAAGCCAATTTATATGTTGTTGCTCCCCTGCAACGTCACCATTTGTTGAAGAGGACTTTGCGGATGTCGTGTTAATCCGCAAGGCAGATCAACAGTCGTCGAGTTGACCTTGCACGAAATCCTGACTTCAGACAACAATTAACCCACAATGATGATCAAATAATTAAATCAAATGTAGAGTTGAAATTTATTATAACTCTACAAAAGATATGTATAGGTGCAAATATGTAAAGTATCGAATACATGGAACAAGCAAGATAGATCCGTCAAATTAACACATAAAAATGTGAATGTGATGTATTTGTCTATATGTATCTTTTTGTGGGTTTTAAATTTTATATTTTATATTTTTATTTTTAATTTTATATTTTTATATTTTGATTTTTACTTTTCTGATTTTGTATTTTCTTTTTCTATTTTTCTATTTTTTATATTTTATTTTTCTTTTAATACATAAAGTTATATATAGGTTATATACCATATAGGCTAGGGTTAATATAAAAATTAACAAAAATAAGCAATATAAATAAAATATTTTTAGGTTTTAGAGAACTTCTACTATATTTGTGATTTTTTAGGATTTTTTTCTAATATCTATATATATATATATTTTAAAAGTCAAAAATATCCTAAAATAGGGATAAAATAAATAGTCGAAATTAAAATGGAGGAGAAAATACCAATTAGAGTAAAAAATTTGAAGTTATTTTTAGAATAAAAATAATAATATAAAGAAAATTCAAAAATAGAAAATACAATTTTTGGGTTTTTAGGAATTTTATATGTTTTTTCCAGAGGTTTTTAGAGTTTTTCGATTTTTTTTGAGTTTCCTTTTATACGTATTTAGTGATTTTTGGTCTGGAATTGTAAAATTGGTATATAAATATAATATATATTTTTTTGGAATTTTTCAAAAAAGGTTTTATATATTTCATGTATTTTCTCTTGCAAATAGGGACAAAAATAGGGTGTTTTTATTTTTAATAAATAATATAAAGTCCCAATTACTAGAATAAAAAATCTACAACATTTTTTGGATTTTTTCGAGTTAATTTGATGTTTAAAATAAATAGATACAATGAAGAAAAAATGCAATACTAGTAGGGATATTAATGTAAATTGATGAAAGTCCAAGGGTCAAACTGTAATTTTCACAAAAATATTGAACGTGCTAAAACAGTTACATGATCAATAAGAAATAAACAAAGTCCCAAGGGCCCTCCTGCAAAAATGCCCAACTCTAAATGTAATATTCAAAAGTTAAGGGGTTGGTTTGCAATGTTCCCAAAAATGTTACAAATAAATAAAAGAGTTTACATACTAAAGCGAAATATAAAATATGCCAAGGGTCCTGCCGCAAAATCACCACCTCATGTGATGTGTCACGTGAGGTGACGTGGTGAAGACTAAAAAGTAAAAGCGAGAGAGTTTGGGGGCCTAGTTTACAAATATAACAGAATAATTTGAACTGAAATGAAAGTTTATGGCTTAAAAAGTAAATACAAAAACCGTTGGGGGAAGTTGCAAAATACCCGCACAATGTAGGAGGCGATGACGATGGATCCTTTACTTATCCACGTGGTGCTCATCCAACGGCCGATATCGCTTCACCGATGACGGCCATGATTAGACTGCTGATGAAGATCGGACGGTTGACAAGCGGCCAAATGCAACAGCAACTGCTACTTGGGAGGAACAACGACCCATCCAATGACAATGGAGGGGGGAGGATGAACTGGGAAACCCCTCCAGCAAGGTGAGGTTCACCGGGCCCGATCTCCCTCCTCCGTGCTCCTTCAATCTACAAAATGGCCGGAATCGTTCTTGCAGGTGTCTTCAATCGTCTGGGAGCACCAAAACAGCTAGAGGACGTTCGATGTCCACCCGCGAGGCTGGAGGAGAAAAACCCCTCCAAGTATCGCCGATAAACAGTTGAAATACCTCCCAGGTGATGCTTCCACTCCAGGAACCTGCAAGAAAGGTTAAGAGGGTCGCGACCAAACTGCTTCCATTCGGCGAAAAAGTGCGGATGATGGTCGTGGGGGCAAAAAGAGGTTTGTCAGAGCGAGCTCCGATGAATAGTGGGCGAGGGCTAAATACGGGATCAATCGACGAAATAAATATGCCAATAAAACCTATAACCAAATCTAAGCAAAGAAATGCAAGAAAAATCAAGAAAACAGACCTCACTTGACCTGAGCCAAGGAAGTTAGGACCTCAACAGCCATTGGCTGGAGGTGGCGGTGGAGCCGTCCCTAGACCACGCGCGACACCTCCTCGTTGGCAAGAGGAGATCCTGTTACCATCTCCAATCCGGAGCATAAGAGAAGAGGGGCCTAGATAGGTCAAAGAGGGTTCAAAGATTTATTATTTTCTGAATTATTTTATTATGATTTTTATTTATTTTTAGAGGTTTATAATTACAAGTTAGTTTTCATCTATGTATTTGAATATTTTATTTTTATTTTGTATATTTGATTTTATTAATTTAATTTATTATTTTATATATTTCTAATTTTTTTTATAGAGTTAAATATATTTTTATTTTATTTTTATATATCGCATATACAATTAAATAAATAGATGTATTGTTCATATAGGTATAGATATAGGTTTTTCATTTATATGTTTTCTTTACATATTTTATTTTCAATGTTTTATTTAGTGCTTTTTTCCTATTTTAATATGTACATATATTATAAATAATATTTACAAAATTAAAAATATAAAATTATAAAAATAATGAATAATATATAAAATGAATATTTTAATCAGGTAAAGTATACAATAGGGGTCCAAAACCTAACTTTCATACCATAACTCTAAAAAATACGAAACCACCTTAATTAGATAGCTTATTAAAAGTTATATAAAATTAAAGGTTATTTTAATATATTTTGAGTTTTTATTTGAAAGATATGGGTATGGGAATTGGGATTTTGGAAAATTATTCTGAGTGTAACTTGTTATCTTATATTATTTTTGTATTAAATTATTTTTGTATTTTTTTATATTTAATTGTCTACAACTTTCATGTTTAAAGTTTCTTTAATTTAGGTATGAAAAGTGAAACTAAAAGTAGGTCCCAAAAATGAATAAAAATAAATAAAATAAATAAGGATTTTATTGTATTTTGGTCCTTATCTCCCTCTACTTTATTCCTTGTCAATCTAGTCATCGAGATACCTAGGTCTCGTGGTTTAGGGTCATAAAATATTTTCGATATTTTATTCATTTATTTCTTTTCTTTAATCTATAATCTTGGCATTAAAAATCGTATTTTGTACAATATTTACATAATGATGCATGAATGCTAAAATTCCTAAATTAAGGGTATTTAAACGCATTTACTGGGGGTTTTGAGGCCAAAATGATAGAATAAAGATGATGAAATGGAGATTCATCACATGTCATGTCTTAACTTTGTCGTTATAGATCATGTTGTTATCATATGTTTGATTGTGGATTTCCCCTAATTCATTTTAGTTGAGGTCACTAGACAACTTTCCTAAGTGACAGCTCCAGCTTATCTTCTTTATTGCCCATTCAAATTTGTGCACTAACTCAGCGGGTAAATGACATGGCTTGCCATAAATCATCCTGAAAGGTAAAGTGCCCAGAGTTATCTTGTAGGCCGTTCTGTTAGCCCACAAAACTTGGTCCAACAACTGAGACCAGTTCTTCCTATCAGGTCGGACTAATTTTTAAAGAATTCTCTTCACATCTCTATTTGAAACCTCTGCAATGCCGTTTGATTAAGGGTGTAAGGACCAGTAACTGTATGTTCAAATCCATAGTCCTTTGATAATGATGTCATCGTTCCATTCACAAAATGGCTACCTCTATCAAATATCAAACTTTAGATACCCCGAACTGTGAAATAATACGATCCTTAATAAACTTGCAAACAGTTCTACCATCTGCGGCTTGAGTTGGAATAGCCTCCACCCATCTGGACAAGTAATCAACCGCTAACAAGATATATTCAAAACCAAGGCTATTAGGGAAAGTGATGGATATGATGAATCCTCAAGCACCACTAGTCGCTTGGAGCAGCGGAATTTAAAAATTTTAAATCATGAGATCAAACCACATGATCACAAGAACGTTTCTTGGATCGTTTCATCTAATCACAAAGTATTAGAAATACCTCTTGAAGCGTGGTTGCGATCACTAGATCTCTAAAGAAAGAGATCTACCTGACTCAAGTCTGATTTACGAAGATGGCACTTGCGAGCGTGATGATGAGACGCGTGCTTCCCGCAATCCTCGATGAAGATCCAAGCATTGAATCTCCTGATTTCGTCCAATGAAATCCGACGTCTCCTTCTAGAGAAAGAAGCTCCAAGGAAGATGGAGATCTACGAGCAATCGAAGTGACAACACGACAGCGAAGATGCGATTGATATTCCCTCAAGATCTATAGGGTGGGCGGCCACCTTTTAGAGAGAGAGAGATTGGCGAGAATGAGAGTTGAGAGAGAGATAGTAGGCGTGTACAATACATGTTTTTTTCAAAGGGCTAGGGTTGCCCTCTTTAAATACTAGTTTAGGAGTCCATGGATCACAATCCATGTCATACACAAAAATCAATGGTTGGATTGATATGCGTATTTAATCAATGGCCATGATCATTGTTGTTTAAAAACAACAACTAATTAATTTACATTAAATTAAATATATGTTGCATTATCATCAACATAATTTAATTCAATAAAATCAGTTATCACAAGATAATAAGATAATAATTAAAAAGAGATGATAATCCACCTCTAAAAAAATGGGGCATCACCCATGACCAATTCATGGGTGACGCCACCTCATATTTTGGTGGATTATCTCCTCCTTTTTATTTTTATCTCATTATATCTTAATTATTTGCAACAACATTTATTACAAATTTATCCAATAAATTAATTCGAAATTAATTAGTGAATATTTCAATCATGCCATTGAAAATATGCGAATCATATTCACAACCCAAACAAAATTGTAAATTACATTTACAATTAATTGTTTAATGTGAATTCAATCCACATTAACAATTAATAAATGACATTTACAAAATTGCTCTGTCTCTAATATATTATAAATCATATTTATAACATACACAGATATTATGGATAACATAGATAGCACTATCTAGAATCTGCATTTACTTGATAATAAAATCTCATTTAATTATCTTGGAAAATCATTCTCACAATATGAATCTTATTCATATTATACTTGATAATTAAATCCCATTTAATTATCAACATCTTGTTTCTTGGATACATAATTCATCAAATGAATTATTCTTGAACTCCTTCAAGAATAATGTGCTTTCTCCACAGATACTTGGAGATAAGGACAGGGTGATTGTATTGTTCCACGTATAGTGACTTGGATGTTGAGATCTCGCCTCAAATCCAGATCTCACGGACCTCCCATAGATGTTTGATTAAATCAAATCCGTATACTTAATCTTCTCATTGCATCTGAATTTCATTCAGATCAATGTCCAACACTTGGACTAAGATCAAGTTACATCACCCTCAGGTATTCCCAATACCTGTACATCCTGCATACTGGAAGACCTATGATCTACCTGAAGATGTAGATCAATTTTACACTGTCTTCTTCAGGGTTTGATCACCAAGCTTCTCAATCCTTGTCATTGGGAATCGGTATCGATCATATGCTTTCCTAAAGCATATATCATACCTTCAAATTCTTGTCATGATTCCAAGGCACGACGACCATGCATGGTATTTGATCGGTCCCAATACCTTATGAGTGAGCTCATGTCTTCCGGTTCATAAGTGATCCTTTATGATCCCTTTGAGAGATCGTAGTACTCATATGCCCTTACATGCACACTAGCGCACCGGTGTCTAGACCTTGATTAGGTCATCAACCTATTGGTCTGCCAAATGTACACACTCAGACATATAGTAACACATCAGTCTCTGGTCATAGGATGTGTGCCTATGCTGTGACAACATTCAACATAGGACTTAGGTTATCTCGATCTCGTTAAGTCAACTCTTTGACCTAATTAATCTGACACCTCTGAATCACTATTCCCATGCATAGGACCTGCATCAGGAGGTCGGTCAGATATCAACCTTTGTAAGAAAAGATTGCCATCTCCTACTCAGGATAGAGATCATCTCTTAATAATCATTTGACGGTGCTTGATGAGTTCTCTATCTAACTCTTTAGATACTTATCCAAACACCAACCTCTACGATTCATTTAATGAACCAACAACTATATGATCATCAAGATGGCCATGGTACATAACCCTAATTGTACAGAGGGACCTTATAGTGCATTCATTCATTTAATTTCAGAAAGGGAGTGAAACAATCAATAACTTTTATTGATAAAACATATATATATATATATATATATATATATATATATATATTACAATAACATTTATTGTAAGAATGGTTTGCCTGGGGCTCACATGTCCAACAATCTCCCACTAGCCCTCGGAATCATTTAGGTACAATCTGTAAACCCATACTCATTACATGATTGTCGAAAATCTTCTTTGTCAGAGTTTTGGTAAGAGGATCAGCAACGTTGTCGGTAGAGGCCACCTTGGTGATGATGATATCACCACGCTTTTGAATCTCCTGAATGATGTGGTATTTCCTTTCCATGTGCTTGCTCTTTTGATGCCATCTGGGTTCCTTTGCCTGGGAAATGGCTCACGTGTTATCGCAGAGTAACGAGATGGGAGTATCAAAGGAAACTACGCCAAGCTCCAAGATGAACTTGCGCAGCCATACTGCCTCCTTTGCACCATCCGATACGGCAATGTATTTGGCTTTTGTTGTTGAATCCGCCATAGTGTCCTGCTTCTTCCTTCTCCAGCTCACAGCACCACCATTCAACAGGAATACAAACCCTGATGCCGACTTTCGATCATCAATATCCGTTTGGAAGTCTGAATCTGTATATCCCAAGACTTGGAGATCACCATCTCCATAGACCAAGATGCAAGCTTGTGTCCGTCTTAGATATTTGAATATGTTCTTTACTGCATTCCAATGTTGCTCTCCATAGCAGGATTGGTAACGACTTACCAATCCCACTGCATGGCAGATGTCTGGCTTAGTAGACATCATGACATACATTAAGCTTCCTACAGCTGATGCATAGGGGAATCCAGCCATGACCTTCTTTTCCTCAACACTTTGAGAAGCCGTCCCTTTAGACAGATGGATACCATGTCTTAAGGGGAGGAATCCTTTCTTGGAACTATCCATACGGAATCGTTCAAGAATCTTCTTAATGTATCCATGCTGTGATAATCCCAATATCCTCTTTTCTCGGTTTCTGAACAACTTCAAGCGTAAGATGTAAGAGGATTCTCCAAGATCTTTCATCTTGAAGGTATGGGATAGCCAAATTTTCACACTGGTCATTATTCTTGTATCATTCCCAATGATAAGGATATCATTTACGTTAGATACGATGAACACAATGGCGCTCCCACTAAGCTTCCTGTACACACAAGATTCATCAGGATTTTGCACAAAATCATAACTCTTTATGGTTTTGTCAAATCTGATGTTCCAGCTACAAGAAGCTTGTTTGAGACCATAGATGGATTTCTTTAACTTGCATTCTTTTTCATCCTCAACTATGAAGCCCTGGGGCTGCTCCATATAGATATCCTCCTCGAGGTATCCATTGAGGAAAGCTGTCTTGACGTCCATCTGCCAGATGTTGTAGTCAAAAGATGCAGCTATAGCTAGCAGTGTCCTTATGGACTTAAGCATAGCCGTAGGAGAGAACGTCTCAACGTAGTCGATGCCTTCTCTCTGTTTGTTGCCCTTGTACATGAGCCGTGCTTTGAAAGTCTCTACTTTCCCATAAGGTCCTCTTTTTCTCTTGAAGATCCATTTACACCCAATGGGTTTCACCCCTTTAGGTGGATCCTCCAGTGTCCATACACCATTCTTATGCATGGAGTCAATTTCTGACTGAATTGCTAGCATCCATCTATCCATGTCATGATCCGCGAGTGCTTCATCAAATGAAGAAGGATCATTGTCAGTCTCACTTGACACTTGGAATCCATACCTTTCAGGTGGTGCAACCACCCTCGAACTCCTTCGAAGAGGTATGGATGTTTCATTTTTATTTATCTCTTCAGTTTCTGGTTTAGGAAGCATCATTGAATAGACCATGTCCATGATGGTCCTGTTGCGTCTTTCAGCAAAACCATTAGGTTGGGGGGTTCCAGGGGAGTGAGATTGGAGACAATTCCATTCTCTTCAAGATATTCCTTGAATTCATCTGAGAGGTACTCACCACCTCTGTTAGATCGAATCCGTTTAATCTTCCTATCGGTTTGGTTCTCAACCAAAGCCTTAAACTCTTTGAACTTTTCAAATGTTTCAGATTTATGATGTAGTAGGAAGATAAACTCGTATCACCAATGGACATCGATAAACGTCAAATAATATCGATATCCATTTCGATTCGCGGTACTTAAGGGACCACATACATCAGTATGTATTAGGTCAAGAATACCTTCGCATCTTGTAACCTTGTTACGGAAAGGCATCCTAGTCATTTTACCTCGAATGCAATATTCACATGTAGGTAAAGATTGAACCTGTAGAAAATCTAAAGGTCCATCCTTTATCAATCTATTGATCATATCAATAGATAAATGACCAACTTTGATGCCAAATCAAATTCAAGTTATTTCCATTCTCCCTAGATATTTTAGGGTTCTTATTAGTGGTAGTAACATTCATGACACATTCATCAATGCACAATTCATAGAGTACACCAGAAGTCAGAACACCATCCGTAATAAATTTATCATATTGATTAATGACTAACTTATTACAGAAAAGGAAGGAATATCCATTTCTAACAAGCTTAGATACAGATATCAAGTTCCTCCTGACTTCAGGTACATAAGGACACTTTTTAATACTAAGACTCTATCATTAGATAACGACAGTCTGCAGATCCCGATGGCGACTGCTACAACACTTGCATCAGATCCCATCTGGATGACTATCTCCCCTTGCTCCAGATTCCTGGTTTCCTGAAACAAATGCAACGAATTGCATACATGAACAGAAGCACCCAAATCTACAACCCAACTTCCTTCTCGTCCAATGAGAAAACTAGTTTCAATGATGAAAGTAGATTTCATACTTGCTGGGGCTTTACCTTTGTCAACCGACTTCAAGTATTCTGGGCAGTTACGCCACCAGTGCACTGGCTTCTTGCAGTGGTGATAGACATCGGTCTTCTTCGATGTCATTAGTGTGGAAGCACTAGAATATGAATCAACTCCTTGATTCTTCTTCTTTCTCTTTTGGGGTGTGCCCTTCCAAGAACCTTGCTTCCGACCACGCTTTCCTTTTACTTGTGCAACCATTGCACTAGCAGAGGGGTCGTCCTTCTTCATTACGTCTTCAGCAGACTTTAATATAGCTAACAGCCCAGCATTAGTGAAATCACCTTTGCTCATGTGATATGACACAACAAAGTTGTTGAAAGACTTAGGAAGTGATAGGAGAATGAAATCAGCCTGCATCTCAGAATCCATGTTGGCTCCCATGGTTTCCATTTCAGAGAGGTACCCAAACACTTTGAGTACGTATTCTCTGACAGAGGTCCCTTTCTACATCTTGCAGCGAATAATCTCTTTCATCACATTATAACGTTGTGCACGGTTTATCTCACTGAACATATCCTTCAGATTCAGCATGATTACTTGGCAATGGTTCATTTCCACATGCTGCTTTTGAAGCACATTGGATAATGAGCCAAGGATATAACATCTTGCCAAGTTATGATCTTCATCACATTTCTCATTAAAAGATTTATCTTCTGAAGTCATAGGGTATGCTACCTTGTCCTTGGATAGCGCATATGAGATGCGCTCCGCCGAAAGGACAAGATCCAAATTTCGGATCCAATCCGAATAATTTGGTCCGGTCAACTGATTGACCTCCAAGAGCCTGCTCAGTGGGTTCAGGGACTTCATTTTCTGAAATTAAGAATGCACTATATTAGAACATATAAATAATTATATATTCATATTTAAAACATTTGATTAAGGCATTTTAAATCAAATTTGTCTTTCCATGTCAACTTTGAAAGATTATTCCCTTATTGTCTTTTAAAGTAAGAGATATACTTACTGCTATATATCAAGCAAGATCTGGGATCTGCTCTCTATCTTTATCACTTCCCAATAATATGAGAACTTGTGACTCGAATAAAGAGAAGCGGGAACACATTCCACCTTGCAAGTCCAACTTGCATTTCCCAATTCGGTCTTTAACACCTGGGCCCACCACCCCTAAGATGATGTTGACCCGTTGTTAATTGAACCAACCGTCAACATGCTTAATACTTGCTATACGCAATCCAATATAACCACAATGATATGAGGACTCGATATTCGGGTCAGTACGTATACGGCCTTACTCTTTGGAGAAGCAAAGAACCCGATCCAAATAAATCGTATGCATGATCTGTCACTTCGGATTGGCGTCTCTTATATACAATATTTGGCGACAGAATCCTTTGCTTTGATGGGAGACATGGATGTCACTTATGTGATCCTCCACCTCATATTCAAATTACAATTAATTAAGTATCGTGAATCATATTCACATAATAAATTGTTCCAAGAGAAATACACATCTATTCATAACAGGGTGCATTTAATTGATATAATCAATTTAATCACATTAAATAATTATCAATCCAATATTCAATCAACAAACTTGATTATTTCTTGAATAGAAGGTATAATCTCAAAGTACGTATTATTTGAATTTTAATAATTAGAAAAATACACCCTGATTTCTCCAGCATTATCGAGTCCCTACCCGTTGTTATGGCCACTACCGACGGGAGTGGGACGGACCGCATCCGGTGCAACCCGCTACCCCAACTCTCCCCGACTAGACACCATATCCATCTCAGGAAAGGATAATGCCAGATGGATCATTGTGTACTTTGAGACACTCATCGGTTTTTCAACTGAAATTATACCATATAATATACATCAAAACCATTTTGATAATATTATAAGGAGATTTGATAAACAAATCCCCAATCCTATTCAAGAAAGAGGGTTTTGCATGTAAAAGTTGTCCTACAACTATTGTAGTATAAACTAGAGGCTTGCATGAAATTGTTGATGATTTCATATCAACCAATTATGATCAAGATCAACTATCTTATCATTTTGATTAGTGAAATGTCATTCAAAGAAATGATTATCATCTTTAAACATTTTACAAATATTTATCAATAATCATTTTAGAAAATTAACAATTAATTTTCATCAATTTATTTGAATGACTATCACAAGGTTCATGATCAAGTTTGTCAATTTCCAGCAGTGACCGCTACTGATTAAAATCAACTTATCTTGATCAATTTAAATCCAAATTATGCAAAATCAATTTCCTAAGATTGCTATTTTGATTTATGACAGAACCCAATGATATTTCACCCATTTATAAGCGCATCAAAATAGTAATTAACTCATTAATCATATTTAAATTTGCAGTTCCCGCAACAGTGAATACATGTTTATTCAAAGGGCCATATCTTGAGCAAATGGAATCTAAATTACATAAACTCAGATCCTATGATTTCCTTATTTAATGGGAAACAAAATCCAATTGATTATTTCGTGTTTAAACAATTTAAGCAGTTCTGAAAAATCCAATTAAACAGAGGTGCGAAAATTGAAATGTGATAAAAAAACTTTCGCAACCCTTACAAACCCAAGTCGTCCAAGGTTTACGGATCGTATCCAAAACCTTTCTGACCTAAGGCTCTGATACCACTTGAAGGATATGAGAAATCCTGAAGTGCATCACGGAAGCATGGTGATCGCATCTTATGCGATCGGGGCGGCTAGTCACACTAGTCCCTTGGTGCAGCGGAATTTAAAAATTTTAAATCATGAGATGAAACCACATGATGACAAGAACGTTTCTTGGATCATTTCATCTAACCACAAATTAGAAATATCTCTCAAAATGTGGTTGCGATCACTAGATCTCTAAAGCAGGAGATCCTCCTGACTCAAGTCTGATCTACGAAGATGGCACTTGCGGGCGCGATGATGAGACGCGTGCTTCCTGCAATCCTCGATGAAGATACAAGCCTTCAATCTCCTGATTTCATCCAACAAAATTCGACATCTCCTTCTAGAGCAAGAAGCTCCAAGGAAGATGGAGATCCACGAACAACCGAAGTGATAGCACAACGGCGAAGATGCGATTGCTATTCCCTCAAGATCTATAGGGCCACCTTTTAGAGAGAGAGATAGGCGAGAATGAGAGTTGAGAAAGAGAGAGAGAGAGAGAGAGAGAGATAGAGAGAGAGAGAGAGAGTAGGCGTGTACAATACATGTTTTTTTCAAAGGGCTAGAGTTTCCCTCTTTAAATACTAGTTTGGGAGATCATGGATCACAATCCATGGCATACATAAAAATCAATGGTTGGATTGATATGTGTATTGAATCAATGGCCATGATCATTGTTGTTCAAAACAACAACTTATTAATTTATATTAAATTAAATATATGTTTCATTATCATCAACATAATTTAATTCAATAAAATCAATTATCACAAGATAATAAGATAATAATTAAAAAGATATGATAATCCACCCCTAAAAATATGGGGCATTACCCATGACCAATTCATGGGTGACACCACTTCATATTTTGGTGGATTATCTCCTTCTTTTTATTTTTATATCATTATCTCTGAATTATTTGTAACAACATCTATTGCAAATTTATCCACTAAATTAATTAGTGAATATTTCAATCATGCCATTGAAAATATGTGAATCATATTCACAACCCAAATAAAATTATAAATTACATTTCCAATTAATTGCTTAATGTGAATCCAATCCACATTAACAATTAATAAATGACATTTATAAAAGTGCTCTCTCTCTCTAATATATTATAAATCATACTTATAGCGTACACAGATATTATGGATAGCACGGATAGCACTATCCACAATCTATATTTCCTTGATAATTAAATCTCATTTATTTATCTTGGATAATCATTCTCACAATATGAATCTTATTCATATTATACTTGTTAATTAAATCTCATTTAATTATCAACATCTTGTTGCTTGGATACATAATACATCAAATGAATTATTCTTGAACTCCTTCAGGAATAATGTGCTTTCTCCGCAGATACTTGGAGATAAGGACATGGAGATTGTATTGTTCCACGTATAGTGACTTGGATGTTGAGATCTCATCTCAAATCCAGATCTCACGGACCTCCCATAGATGCTTGATTAAATCAAGTCTGTATACTTAATCTTCTCATTGCATCTGAATCTCATTCAGATCAATGTCCAACACTTGGACTAAGATCAAGTTACTTCTCTACTGAGAGGAGTCACTAAAATCCAGACATGTTTCATCAATCCCTCAGAATGGAAGCGTCATGGTTATATAATCGTTTATGATCACATCACCCTCAGGTATTCCCAATACCTGTACATGCTGCATACTGGAAGACCTATGATCTACCTGAAGATATAGATCAATTTTACACTGTCTTCTTCAGAGTTTGATCACCAAGTTTCTCAATCTTGGTCATTGGGAATCGGTATCGATCATATGCTTTCCCAAAGCATATATCATACATTCAAATTCTTGTCATGCTTCCAAGGTACGGAGACCATGCATGGTATTTGATCGGTCCCAATACCTCATGAGTGAGCTCATGTCTTCCGGTTCATATGTGAACCTGTATGATCCCTTTGAGAGATCGTAGTACTCATATGCCCTTACATGCACACCAGCGCGTCGGTGTATAGACCTTGATTAGGTCATCAACCTATTGGTCTACCAAATGTACACACTCAGACAGATAGTAACACATCGGTCTCCGGTCATAGGATGTGTACCTATGCTGTGACAACATTCAACATAGGACTTAGGTTATCTCGATCTCGTTAGTCAACTCTTTGACCTAACTAATCTAACACCTCCGAATCACTATTCCCATGCAGAGGACGTGCATCAAGAGGTCGATCAGATGCCAGACTTCGTGAGAAAAGAGTGACATCTCCTACTCAGGCAAGAGATCATCTCTTAATAATCATTTGATGGTGCTTGATGAGTCCTCTATCTAACTCTTTAGATATTCATCCAAACACCGGCCTCTATGATTCATTTAATGAACCAATAACTATATGATCATCAAGATGGTCATGGTACATAATCCTAATTGTACAGAGGGACCTTATAGTGCATTCATTTATTTAATTTCAGAAAGGGAGTGAAACAATCAATAACTTTTATTGATAAAACTTATATATATTACAATAACATTTATTGTAAGAATGGTTCACCTGGGGCTCACATGTCCAACAATCTCCCACTAGCCCTCAGAATCATTCAGGTACAATCCGTAAACCCATACTCATTACATGTTGGTCGAAAACCTTCTTTGCCAGTGCTTGGTAAGAGGATCAACAACGTTATCGATAGAGGCCACCTTGGTGATGATGATATCACCACTCTTTTGAATCTCTCGAATGATGTGGTATTTCCTTACCACGTGTTTGCTCTTTTGATGCCATCTGGATTTCTTTGCCTAGACAATGGCTCCTGTGTTATCGCATAGTAACGAGATGGGAGTATTAGAGGAAACTACGCCAAGCTCCAAGATGAACTTGCGCAACCATACCTCATCCTTTGTAGCATCTGATACGGCAATGTATTCAGCTTCTATTGTTGAATCCGCCGTAGTGTCCTGCTTCTTACTTCTCCAACTCACAACACCACCATTCAATAGGAATACAAACTCTGATGCCGACTTTCGATCATCAATATCTATCTGGAAGTCTGACTCTATATTTCCCAAGACTTGGAGATCACCATCTCCATAGACCAAGATGTAATCTTGCATCCGTCTTAGATATTTGAATATGTTCTTTACTGCATTTCAGTGTTGCTCTCCATAGCATGATTGGTAACGACGTACCACTCCCACTGCATGGCAGATGTATGGCCTAGTACACATCATGGCATACATTAAGCTTCCTACAGCTGATGCATAGGGGCATCCAGCCATGACCTTCTTTTCCTCAACACTTTGAGGAGCCATCCCTTTAGACAGATGTATACCATGTCTTAAGGGGAGGAATCCTTTCTTGGAACTATCCATACAGAATCGTTCAAGAATCTTCTTAATGTATCCAAGTTGTGATAATCCCAATATCCTCTTTTCTCAATTTCTGAACAACTTCAGGCCTAAGATGTAAGAGGCTTCTCCAAGATCTTTCATCTTGAAGGTATGGGATAGCCAAACTTTCACACTGGTCATCATTCCTGTATCATTCCCAATGATAAGGATATCATCTACGTTAAGTACGATGAATACAATGGCGCTCCCACTAAGCTTCCTGTATACCCAAGGTTCATCAGGATTTTGCACAAAATCATAACTCTTTATGGTTTTGTCAAATCTGATGTTCCAGGTACGAGAAGCTTGTTTGAGCCCATAGATGGATTTCTTTAGCTTGTACACTTTTCCATCCTCAACTATGAAGCCTTGGGGCTGCTCCATATAGATATCCTCCTCGAGGTATCCATTGAGGAAAGTTGTCTTGACGTCCATCTGCCATATGTCGTAGTCAAGAGATGCAGCTATAGCTAGCAGTGTCCTGATGGACTTAAGCATAACCATAGGAGAGAAAGTATCATCGTAATCGATGCCTTCTCTCTGTTTGTAGCCCTTTGCCATGAGTCATGCTTTGAAAGTCTCTATTTTCCCATCAGGTCCCCTTTTTCTCTTGAAGATCTATTTACACCCAATGGGTTTCACCCATTTAGGTGGATCCTCCAGGGTCCATACACCATTCTTATGCATGGAGTCAATTTCTGACTTAATTGCTAGCATCCATCTATCCATGTCATGATCCGTGAGTGCTTCATCAAATGAAGAAGGATCATTGTTAGTCTCTCTTGACATATGGAATCCATACCTTTCAGGTGGTGCAACCACCCTCGAACTCCTTCAAAGAGGTATGGGTGTTTCATATTTATTTATCTCTTCAGTTTCTTGTTCAGGAAGCTCAGAATCCTCAAGGGATTCAATGAGTTCATCTACTTCATTTTTATCTTGACCTTTAACAAAAATATCCTCCAGAATTTTTACATCTCTAGAGACAAAAACCTTTTGGGTCTCAGGATCATAAAGTTGATATCGAATATCATCTTTAACATACCCAATGAAGTAACACTCACAAGTGTGAGATTCTAGCTTACTTGCGTCCACATTCTTCGCACGGACCAAGCAACCCCAAACCCTCAAATGTTTAACACTAGGTTTGTTTCCAAAGCAGAGCTCGTGAGGAGTCTTGGGTACAGAATTGCTAGGAATCTTATTCAGTATATATATTGCAGTCTCTACTGCATATCCCCAGAAACTAAGAGGCAAACGTGCTTTGCCCATCATTTAACGGACCATGTCCATGATGGTCCTGTTGTGTCTTTCAGCAACACCATTAAGTTGGGGGTTATAGGAGGAGTGAGATTGGAGATAATTCCATTCTCTTTAACATATTCCTTGAATTCATCTGAGAGGTACTCACCACCTCGTTCAGATCGAATCCTTTTAATCTTCCTATCGGTTTGATTCTCAACCAAAGCCTTAAACTCTTTGAACTTTTCAAAGGTTTCATATTTACGACGTAGTAGGAAGATAAACCCGTTTCGTGAATGGTCATCAATAAATGTCAAATAATATCGATATCCATTTCGAGTCACGGTACTGAAGGGACCGCATACATCAATATGTATTAGGTCAAGAATACCTTCGCATCTTGTAACCTTGTTAGGGAAAGGCATCCTGGTCATTTTACCTCGAATGCAATGTTCACAGGTAGGTAAAGATTGTACCTGTAGAAAATCTAAAGGTCCATCCTTTATCAATCTATTGATCCTATCAACAGATAAATGACCAACTTTGATGCCAAATCATATTCGAATGATTTCCATTCTCCATGGATCCTTTAGGGTTCTTATTAGTGGTAGTAACATTCATGACACATTCATCAATGCACAATTCATAGAGTCCACCAGAAGTCAGAAAACCATCCACAATAAATTTATCATATTGATTAATGACTTACTTATTACAGAAAAGGAAGGAATATCCATTTCTAACAAGCTTAGATACATATATCAAGTTCCTATTAACTTCAGGTACATAAAGACACTCTTTAAGTACTAAGACTCTACCACTAGATAACGACAGTCTACAGGTCTCGATGGCGATTGCTGCAACACTTGCATCAGATCCCATCTGGATGACTATCTCCCCTTGCTCCAGATTCCTAGTTTTCTGAAATAAATGCAACGAATTGCATACATGAACAGAAGCACCAAAATCTACAACCCAACTTCCTTCTCGTCCAACGAGAAAACTAGTTTCAATGATGAAAGTAGATTCCATACATGTTAGGACTTTACCTTTGTCAACCGACTTCAAGTATTCTGGGCAGTTATGCCGCCAGTGCCCTGGCTTCTTGCAGTGGTGATAGACATCGGTCTTCTTCGATGTCATTAGTGTGGAAGCACTAGAAAATGAACCAACTCCTTGATTCTTCTTCTCTCTCTTCTGGGGCGTTCCCTTCCGAGAGCCTTACATCCGACCTTCCTTTCCTTTTATTTGTGCAACCATTGCACTAACAGAGGGGTTGTCCTTCTTCATTACGTTTTCTGCAGACTTTAATGTAGCTAACAACCCAATGTTAATGAAATCACCTTTGCTCATGTGATATGACACGACAAAGTTGTTGAAGACTTAGGGAGCGATAGGAGAATGAAATCAGCCTGCATCTCAGAATCCATGTAGGCTCCTAGGGTTTCCAATTCAGAGAGGAACCCAAACACTTTGAGTACGTGTTCTCTGACAGAGGTTCCTTCCTGCATCTTCCAGCGAATAAGCTCTTTCATCACATTATAGTGTTGTGTGTGGTTTATGTCACCGAACATATCCTTCAGATTCAGCATGATTTCTTGGCAATGGTTCATTGCCACATGATGCTTCTGAAGCACATTAGACAATGAGCCAAGGATATAACATCTTGCCAACTTATGATCTTCATCATATTTCTCATTAAAAGATTTATCTTCCAAATTCTTAGGGTCTGCCATCTTGTCCTTGGATAGCACATATGAGATGCGCTCCATGGAAAGTACAAGATCCAAATTTCGGATCCAATCCGAATAATTTGGTCCGGTCAACTGATTGACCTCCAGGAGCCTGCTCAGTGGGATCATGGACTTCATATTCTGAAATTAAGAATGCACTATATTAAAACATTTAAATAATTATATATTCATATTTAAAATATTTGATTAAGGTATTTTAAATCAAATTTGTCTTGCCATGTCAACTTTGAAAGATTATTCCCTTATTGTCTTTCAAAGTAAGAGATATACTTACCGATATATATCAAGCAAGATCTGGGATCTCCTCTCTATCTTTATCACTTCCCAATAATATGAGAACTTGTGACTCGAATAAAGAGAAGCGGGAACACATTCCACCTTGCATTTCCCAATTCGGTCTTTAACACCCGAGCCCACCACCCCTAAGATTATGTTTACCTGTTGTTAATTGAATCAACTGTCAACACGCATAATACTAATACTAGTTATAAGCAATCCAATATCACCCCAATAATATGAGGACTCGATATTGGCGTCACTACGTATACGGCCTAACTCTTTCGAGAAGCAAAGAACCCGATCCAAAGAAATCGTATACAGGATCTTTCACTTCGGACAAGTGTCTCCTATATACAATATCTGGCGACGGAATCCTTTGCTTGATGGGAGACATTGTATGTCACTTATGTGATCCTCCATATCATATTCAAATTATAATTAATTAAGTATCGTGAATCATATTTACATAATTAATTCTTCCAAGAGAAATACACATCTATTCATAACATGGTGCATTTAATTGATATAATCAATTTAATCACATTAAATTAATTATCAATCTAATTTTTAATCAACAAACTTGATTATTTCTTGAATAGAAGATATAATCTCAAAGTACGTATTATTCAAATTTTAATAATTAGAAAAATACACCATGATTTCTCCAGCATTATCGAGTCCCTACCCGCTGTCATGGCCAGTACCGCGGGAGTGGGACGGACCGCATCCGGTGCAACTCGCTACCCCAACTCTCCCCGACTAGACATCATATCCACCTCAAGAAAGGATAATGCCAGATGGATCATTGTGTACTTTAAGATGCTCATCGATTTTTCAACCGAAATTATACCCTATAATATTCATCAAAAATATTTTTATAATATTATAAGGAGATTTGATAAACAAATCCCTAATCATTTTCAAGCAAGAGGGTTTTGCATATAAAAATTATACTACAATTATTGTAGGATAAACTAGAGGCTTGCATTAAAAAAACAATGTTTGTTTATGATTTCATATCAACCAATTATGATCAAGATCAACTATCTTATCATTTTGGTTAGTGAAATATCATTCAAGGAAATAATTATCATCTTTAAACATTTCACAAATATTTATCAATAATCATTTTAGAAAATTAACAATTAATTTTCATCAATTTGTTTGAATGACTATCACAAGGTTCATGATCAAGTTTGTCAATTTCCAACAGTGACCACTACTCACTAAAATCAACTTATCTTTATCAATTTAAATCCAAATTACGCAAAATCAGTTTCCTAAGATTGCTAATTTGATTTATGACAGAACCCAAGTGATATTTCACGTATTTCTAAGCACATCAAAACAGTAATTAACTCATTAATCATGTTTAGATTTGCAGTTCCCGGACACAGTGAACACATGTTTATTCAAAGGGCCATATCTTGAGCAAATGGAATCCAAATTACATAAACTCAGATCCTATGTTTTCCTTATTTAATGGGGAACAAAATGCAGTTGAATATTTTACGTTTAAACAATTTAAACAGTGTCGAAAAATCCAATTAAACAGAGGTGCGAAAATTGAAATGCGATAAAAAAACTTTCGCAACCCTTACAAACCCAAGTCGTCCTAGGTTTACGGATCGTAACCAAAACCTTTCCGACCTAAGGCTCTGATACCACTTGAAGGATATGAAGAATCCTCAAGCGCATCACGGAAGCGTGCTAATCACATCTTATGCGATCGGGGCGGCTAGTCGCACTAGTCGCTTGGTGCAGTGGAATTTAAAAATTTTAAATCATGAGATGAAACCACATGATCACAAGAATGTTTCTTGGATCGTTTCATCTAACCATAAAGTATTACAAATACCTCCCGAAGCGTGGTTGTGATCACTAGATCTCTAAAGCAAGAGATCCTCCTGACTCAAGTCCGATCTACGAAGATGGCACTTGCGGGCGCGATGATGAGATGCGTGCTTCCTGCAATCCGCGATGAAGATCCAAGCCATGAATCTCCTGATTTCGTCCAACGAAATCCGACGTCTCCTTCTAGAGAGAGAAGCTCCAAGGAAGATGGAGATCCACGAGCAATCGAAGCGACAACACGAGGGCGAAGATGCGATTGCTATTGCCTCAAGATCTATAGGGTCACCTTTTAGAGAGAGAGATGGGTGAGAATGAGAATTGAGAGAGAGAGAGAGAGAATAGGCGTGTACAATACATGTTTTTTTCAAAGGGCTAGGGTTTCCCTCTTTAAATACTAGTTTGGGAGTCCATGGATCACAATCCATGGCACACACAAAATCAATGGTTGGATTGATATGTGCATTTAATCAATGGCCATGATCATTGTTGTTAAAAAACAACAACTTATTAATTTATATTAAATTAAATATATGTTGCATTATCATCAACATAATTTAATTCTATAAAATCAATTATGACAATATAATAAGTTAATTATTAAAAAGAGATGATTATCCACCTCTAAAAATATGGGTCATCACCCATGACCAATTCATGGGTGACACCACCTCATATTTTGGTGGATTATCTCCTCCTTTTATTTTTATATTATTATCTCTTAATTATTTGCAACAACATTTATTGCAAATTTATCCACTAAATTAATTCCAAATAAATTAACGAATATTTCAATCATGCCATTGAAAATATGTGAATCATATTCACAACCCAAACAAAATTGTAAATTACATTTCCAATTAATTGCTTAATGTGAATCCAATCCACATTAACAACTAATAAATGACATTTACAAAAGTGCTCTCTCTCTCTCTCTAGTATATTATAAATCATATTTATAACATACACATATATTATAGATAACATGGATAGCACTATCCACAATCTGCATTTCCTCGATAATTAAATCTCATTTAATTATCTTGGATAATCATTCTCATAATATGAATCTCATTCATATTATACTTAATAATTAAATCTCATTTAATTATCAACATCTTGTTGCGTGGATACATAATTCATCAAATGCATTATTCTTGAACTCCTTCAAGAATAATGTGCTTTCTCCACAGATACTTGGAGATAAGGACAGGGCGATTGTATTGTTCCATGTATAGTGACTTGGATGTTGAGAACTCATCTCAAATCCAGATCTCACGAACCTCCCATAGATGCTTGATTAAATCAAGTCCGTATACTTAATCTTCTCATTGCATCTGAATCTCATTCAATTCAATGTCCAACTCTTGGACTAAGATCAAGTTACTTCTCTACTGAGAGGAGTCACTAAAATCCAGACCTGTTTCATCACTCCCTCGGAATGGAAGCGTCATGGTTATATAATCGTTTATGATCACATCACCCTCAGGTATTCCCAATACCTGTACATCATGCATACTGGAAGATGTATGATCAACATGAAGACGTAGATCAATTTTACATTATCTTCTTCAGGGTTTGATCACCAAGTTTCTCAATCTTGGTCATTGGGAATCAGTATCGATCATATGCTTTCCCAAAGCATATATCATACGTTCAAATTCTTGTCATTCTTCCAAAGCATGACGACCATGCATGGAATTTGATCGGTCCCAATACCTCATGAGTGAGCTCATGTCTTTCGGTTCATAACTGAACATGTATGATCCCTTTGAGAGATCGTATTACTCATATGCCCTTACATGCACACCAGCGCACCGGTGTATAGACCTTGGTCAGAGGATGTGCGCCTATGCTATGACAGCATTCGACATAGGACTTAGGTTATCTCGATCTCGTTAAGTCAACTCTTTTACCTAACTAATCTGACACCTCCGAATCACTATTCCCATGCAGAGGACCTGCATCAAGATGTCGGTCAGATATCAGCCTTTGTGAGAAAAGATTGCCAACTCCTACTCAGGCTGGATATCATCTCTTAATAATCATTTGACGGTGCTTGATGAGTCCTCTATCTAACTCTTTAGATATTCATCCAAACACCAGCCTCTATGATTCATTTAATGAATCAACTCTTATATGATCATCAAGATGGCCATGGTACATAACCCTAATTATACGGAGGGACCTTATAGTGCATTCATTCATTTAATTTCAGAAAGGGAGTGAAACAATCAATAACTTTTATTGATAAAACATATATATATATTACAATAACGTTTATTGTAAGAATGGTTCGCCCGGAGCTCACATGTCCAACAGAAAGGACCCATGAAATCTATGCCCCAAGCAACAAAAACATCACAAAAAATCACGGTTTGCATGGGCATCTCATCTCTTGCTCCAATAGTCCCTCCCATCCTTTGACAAACAAGACACAACCATACAAAATCTGCAGCATCTCTAAACAAGGTCGGCCAAAAGAAATCACATTACAACATCTTTGAGCGGATCTTTTTCCAGAGTGATGTCCTCCAGCTTCAAATGAATGACAATACATGAGGACACTCTGGTATTCCTCATGAGAAATACACCTTCTACAGATACTATACGGTCCTTCAAAGAAAAAGAACGGATCCTCCCAATGGTATTTCCTTGAATCCGACTTGAGTCAGTCTATACTGCTCCTCGTCCATCTATGGGGAACATGCTTGGAGACAAGGAAGTTCACCATGTTAGCATACCATCGAAGTGAGTAAATAACACAAATAAACTCATCTGGAAAGGTATCTCGAATAGGCTCAATATCAGGGGAACCTTTTATTTAAATCCTTGAAAGATGATCAACCACTACATTTTTAACTCCAGGTTTATCCTTAGTTTCCAAATCAAAAACCTGGAGTAATAAGATCCATATGAGAAGGTGCACCTTCGTATCCTTCTTTTCCATAAGATATCTAATGCTGAATAATCAGTATATACTATCACTTTTGAACCTAAAATCACAGACCTGAACTTCTCCAAGGATCAAACTACTACAAGCATTTCTTTTTCAGTCATTGTATAATTTCTCTAAGTTGTATCCAATACCTTGCTTGTGTAGTGAATAGCAAATAGAATCTGATCTCATCGTTGTCTCAATACCGCTTCTATAGAAATATCTGAAGCAACAGTCATGATCTCAAAGGGAAGGGACCAGTCAGGAGCCTGCAGAATCGACGAATTGCAAATCTTCTTTTTAAGGAACTCAAAGGCCTCAAGACACTTGTGATCTACAAAGAACTCGATGTCTTTTCCTAAGAGCCCTATCAGAGGTCGGGCAATCTTACAACAATCCTAAATAAATCTTCTATCAAATCCAACATTCCCGAGAAATGACATTATTGACTTAATGTTGGTTTGTGGATCAAGTTTCTTGGTCACGTCCAACTGGGCAGGGTAAACCTCCATTCCCTTTTTGGAGATGACGTGCCCTTACACAATACCATCCTTGACCATGAAATGACTTTTTTCCCAGAAGAGTATTAGATTCACCTCTCTACATCTTTGAAGCACTTGGTTCAAGTGTGCTAAACAAGAATCAAACGAATCTCCATGGATCGAGAAATAGTCCATGAAGACCTCTAGGAAATCCCCAACTATTTCGGCAAACACAGTAATCATGCATCTCTAAAATGTACCTGGGGCATTACACAGCCCGAAAGGCATGCATGTGAATGCGTATGTG
The DNA here is from genome assembly GCA_037367405.1 of Ottelia alismoides. Classification (NCBI taxonomy): domain Eukaryota; kingdom Viridiplantae; phylum Streptophyta; class Magnoliopsida; order Alismatales; family Hydrocharitaceae; genus Ottelia; species Ottelia alismoides. Next base: position 366,514 of record JAZKJV010010926.1, on the reverse strand, counting down.
CCAAAGGGACATGTAAAAGTCATTTTTTCTTGGTCCTCAGGGGTGATGGCTACTTGATTGTAGTCAGATTACCCGTCAAGAAAAGAAAAGAACTCTTTCCCTGCTAGTCTCTCTAAAATCTAATCAATAAACGATAAAAGAAAGTGATTTTTTTGGTCGCAGCATTCAGGCATCGGTAATCAACACAGACGTGTCTCGATGTATGTACTCAAGTCGCAATCTTAGCTTCCTCCTCATTAGTGACCATATGAATCCCGACTTCTTTGGGACAACATATAAAGATGCCACCCATTTGAAGTCAGAGATTGGGTTAATAAATCCTGCTCCACACCATTTTTGTATCTCCTTCTTAACTACTTCCCAAATATATGGATTAAGTCTCCTCTAGAATTCACGAGAAGGTCTAGCATTATCATCAATAAAAATATGGTGTGAATAGAGTGCGGGGTTTATACCCACGAGATCAGACATTGTCCATCCTATAGCCTTACGGTTTTTCTCTAACACTTCTAACAACCTAGCTTCCTACTCTACAGTCAATCTAGAACTAATGATGATAGGAAACTTATTCTTTGGTCTTGTGAGGAAAGAGTACTTGAGTGTAGGAGGTAGTGGCTTCAATTATGGTAGAGATGGATCATCAGGGACATCAGGTTTAATTACCATTGAATCTGGATCTGTGTTGTGTAATAGAGACGAATTATCTGAAAGGTTGTCCACCAACTGAACTGAAGAATAGGGATTCGGATCGCCAAGTATACATGGTAGTTCGACCAAAGCCACGTCCGACTCATCATCTAATTCCCTTGACTGTTCTGAATGAAGAGGAGCTAACAAGTCGAAAGAGACTTCTACATCATCAAGGGAATAGGGGGATGCATAGCTCAAGAACTTTGGCAATAACTCTTCAATTGCTTTATGTACACATCCTCTCCGAATGAGAGGGTCTCATTCTGTACTGTTGGGTTCTAAGCCCAGATTCCAACTGTGTTAACTACATTGCAGTCTGGCTCTGAAAGTGAAGAGAAATCAGTACTAGATTCGGACTCAAGTTGTTGCCATTTTGTTTGCTTCATCTGTAATTCCACCACTCCACTAGGAGAATGGAACTTCATCATCCCTGTCTGATAATCAAAAGAAGCTCCAGCAGTCTGAAGGAAGGGATGCCTAAGGATAATCTGTGAATATCTTCAATGATGAGGGATATCCATATCAAGAACAGTAAGTCCACTTTGTAATCATGTCCCTCAATTGAGATAATGACATTCTTGACCATGCCCTTAACCTTTTTCATTGGTTTATCCACAAATTGAAGTAACGCTCTAGATTTACATAAAGGTCCCAACTCCAATTTCTCATATAAGGCAAAGGGTATTAAATTGATCGAAGATCCATTACCTAGGTGAGTACGTGCAAACGCTATGTCATCAATATGACATAACATAATGTGATCCTAAATCTCTCTTCTTTTGTGGAAATTTTTGGTTCTTGAGATAAAATGTAGTGGCAACCGAAAGAGCATGGGTCTTGATGTGGTTGTTCAGTTTCTTCCTGCTAGCTCTGTTAGGTGTGCATCTCACCTTCAAATATTTTTGAAATACAGGATGACTAGACACATATTCATCAAATGGCACTTTGACCATGATATTATCTCTATAGAATCATGCCATTTTAGGATCATATTTTTGAATCTTTTTAATGATGTGCTTTCCTTCTGTAAGAGAACAGGGGAAAGGGATATGCGAATGATTTGATGACTCAGAATCATACACAAAACATGCTTTTTATATTAGAAGAAACTGAGTTTTTCATTTTTGAATCTTTTACAATTGGAATAAGAAATAAATCATCTACAATAGAATAGGGAATGACTGCAGAATGTGCATTCTCCTCATCTGAAGGGGCAAGGTCCTTCATAGACTCTGAATTTGAAGCATGCTGCTCTATTCTTGAACTCCTCCTTGACCTACAATTTTCTCCCTTCGGAAAATGCCTAGTATCATCATCCTCAAAAGTCTCCTCATGCTGAGCTTCAAAATTTCTCCTATCCAAATCCTTAGCCTAATCAGGTACAACCACAGTCCGTATGTGATCAGGTACGACCACAGTCTGTACGCTCCTAAGAGACATATGATAAACACAATCAAATCATAGAGATCTTGTGCTCAGACTGTTGAAAATCTGAGTATTATATCTGATCTAATAAATGTTGTTGGTGAGGTTTGTTCAGACTATTGGGATTAGCCTGAACCTGGGAAGGAATTGATGTAGTAATAGCATTGCGCTCATCATGTAGACGGGATAAGCAGTTAAGGTCCACTCTCAAATGTTGCACTACGTTCCGATAGGAACACAACTCCTCTAAAATCTGGCACTGAAAATCCTTGGAACCAGAAAATGATTGCTGATGCTGCTGTGAAGAAGAAAAGGAAGGGTGTGAATATTAGCCTTGATGGTCATAGGTCTGTTGTTGTAGATGGGTATGATGTTGAGTATTCGGGCCCTGCTAATGCTTGTAATGTTGCTGCTACTACTTTGGTGCCTGATAAGAAACAACTCCAGAGCTCTGTGATGCTCGAAGAAGTGTAGGTGTAGATGATGTGTTATAGAAAGTTTGGGGACACTGGTATGAGAAACAATCCCAAAATTCCCCTATTTAGCAGGATTATTTGTGTACCACGCACCATTTACATCCCACACTTGGGAAGGCTCCTCAATGTTTGTTTCCACATATGGTAGTTGTTGCTGACAAGAATGGGATAAAGGCTGGTCCTCTACCCATGGTTGTGGTGACCCTGACATCTGCCGCTCCTCAATATGATGAACACGGTAAACTAGAGCAGCAGATGCAATCACGACATGTACCCTCATCTTGGATACCTTTTCAGAAATTTCTGCCATCTGGTTAGGCAGTATGGATAAGTTGTTGTCCAACTCATTCATACACCTATCTATCCTCTTGACTACTGTGAGTTTATCTATTATAAGGACCATGTCAAAAGGATCCATTGTAACCATCATTCCCCCACTGGATTGGAATGGGTTGAGGTCTCTAACTGAGCTTGACTGGCAGTTTGTGCTCTACTTGTCTCGGCTATTCGTTCGAACACTTTCCAGATAGTGTCTGCACCTCGCGATATATAGCTACCTCCACAAGTAACACTAACAAGACCCTACACCTCATGGTGTAAACCGTTATATAAGGACTGAACCAAGATGGTAGGTTTTAAATAATGGCAAGAACATTTCTACAAGAGGTCCTTGAATCTCTCCCATGATCACAAAAAGCTTCATTAATAAGTTAGGAGAAACTCGCGATGCATGAACGCATCAAGTTAGTTCTACTCAAAGGGTAGAACTTTTTCAGGAAGAGGTCCTTGAACTGTATAAAGGTAGTAACAACTACCCCTATGTTCTTCATCTAGTAATCTACCTTATCCTTTAAGGCAAAAGGAAGGGCTTCGAGCCTAATGTAGTCTTGACTAATCATAGGATGTCTAAGTTTAGAACACAATAACTCGAAGTCCCTAAGGAATGCATATGATTCCTCGTGCACATTCCCATGAAAATGTGGTTGCATGCTAAGGAACTGTGGCTTTAATTCATATTCAACTTCACGTTCGACTAGGCTTAACCAATTAGTCATCTAAATGCACCCAGGAATATATTCCATGTCCATTGGTATGTCTCTACCCAATTGAAATTGGCCAAATTGAGCTCTCATTATTGCTTGGTTCTGTTCTGATTCTGCCAATCTGGACAATACAACATGCATTGGATCTTATAGTTCTTCTTCCTCTCCATTTCCATTCTGTTTCTTGGGAGGCATCTTTAATGTGATTTCATCACCTTCATCAAACAAAGGGTATGAATGAGATCTAGATGATAATAATGAAATTGAATCAATCTCACCAAGGTAATGGTCTTCCTCGGTGAGTAAAGAAGAGAAGGGATTGGTGGATATGTCAGCACTCCCAAGGAGGGAATCATGATACACCAATTCAGTAAAAGGATTGTTTCCACACTAGGATGGTCCAATTAAAGAAGGGTAAGGAGGGAACTGGACTGGTGAAGATGTGATATTTTGGTGGTTTAACGATAAGCTCACAAAATCCGAATATCTGATCAATTATCCATTTTTGAAGTTCAAGAGATAGCAAATTTGAGCACGCTCGATATATAAAAGAATTGAGTTCTACTAGTCACTTGAATGTGCGGAATTAATTACACAAATCAATTAATACAAACAATTGTGAATTTACCAACTCAACGCTAAAGATCAAGATGATGGCCTTATTATCTTGTCAACAGTGATCATAAAAATTTTGTTAGAATTACGAGTTATTAGGTGCCTAATCTTCCTTATAAATTGTCCTAATTCCTATGACTAGTTGCATCCACTTTCAGCCAGTATGGAAGTAAGTCAGATTGTATAAATAGGCTACATGTTTACTTGAGGACCGGGCCTTAGACTGTATCCTCTAAACCTTCGACTCTGCTAAGGAAATCCGGACCGTTTACTGGCTACCCGTAGATCCTCACTAAGAAGCGGCTAATCATTTTTATGGAACCAGTAGTTTAGATGAAAATTCGTGACATGTCTCTATCCTAATGTCATCCCTCTCTCACTTGATATGTACATGCAAACAATGAGGGCTTATGCACCCGTAAAACAAGGTTGCTTTGATTTCAATTTATTTAGGTTAACTTGCATCAATTCAGTCCTGATTTTAAGGGTTTTATTATCGCTTGAATTTAAGTGACCACAAACATCGTCTAACGTACAGTCCCTTTTCCTTTATCCTTAAGTTGATAAAAACTGAGAGAGAAAGCGAAAGACGGGATGCAAAAAAATCAATGATGCAAGCAGTCGTTAGAAATACTTGCAATGCCTTCCAGCACTCTCCATGTGGATGTAAAATAGAATTTATAAATCTAACTATATGATGCAAGTCGAGAAACCAGACCTAAGCAGTAGTTCTATTAGCAATGAAGAAACCAGTTTATTTGACTAAGTAGAACGTATGCTACGTGTGTTTATGAATCTCCTAAGATTTTTGCAATTGTGAGTTTTATGAGATTCCTGTAGTGTGTCCTATATTATGAAATGGATCAAGCATGAATGACCTACGATCTTCCTATTTGGAATAGCACTGATTTTAAAACACCGCTTAAGTCGAGAACCACTCTCGACACAACCACACATAAGAATAACTAAAGTTAACATACCTTTATTTACGTGCATGGGATCTCAATTGAGAACCACTGTAAATGGGCAATTAGTTACAATACAATGGAATAAATTCTAATTAAGATAATTAATATATACTAAATTAATTATCTCGTGGGCTCTTCGACAAGTTGCTTCAAGCTTCTCGCCTATGTCATCCTTAAAAAATAGCTGACTCCACCGGCCTACCACAAAACAATAAATTTATTAGGAAAATCTAAAGATATTAAAATACTTAATTAGAAAGATATCACAAGTACAAAAAACAACAAAAGAAACAAGCTCAAAAAATAATTAATCCAGAAATTACTAAATAAATATTTGGTCCTAAAAATAATCAAAAAATATGTTGCGTCCTCAGCAATGGTGCCATCTGATGAAGTGTTATATGTATGTATTAAAATCGATCTGTTGTAGCACGTACACTTAGCATCTCATACAAAACGGAGAAGAATCTCAATGACGAGGTTCCTGGCTTTAATTTATTTAACCTGGGAAGTTCAGGGTCGAACACAAGGAAACGAGCAATTTATTGATAAAATTTAGATATCATATATTTTAATAACAATTTTTGGATTAATTATATAGATGTAATGCATAAAAACACAACAGGATATATTTTTTAACACATTTTTATGCAATTAAATTAGTGCAAATAATGATGCACAATCAATATGAATAGGAAAACCACACTTAAAAGACACGACAAATAACTTGGATTAGTCACAAAAATTGTTAGCCATGTGAGTCCGAGGCGAACCATTCCTACGGTAAATGTTATTGTAATATTTATTTTATCAATAAAAATTGCTGATTATTTTTTACTCCCTTTCTGAGATTAAATGAATGAATGCATTATAAGGTCCCTCTATACAATTAGGGTTATGTACCATGACCATCGTAATAATCATGCAACTGTTGATTCAATAATAGAATCATAGAGGCTGGAGTTTGGATGAATATCTAAGGAGTTAGATTGGGGACTCATCAAGCACTTATTAAGAGATAATCTCCAACCTGAGTAGGAGAAGGAAATCCTTTCTCATTTATGGTGATTTATGACCGACCTCTTGATGCAGGTCCTCTGCATAGGGGTAGAGATTTGGAGGTGTCGGATTAGTTAGGTCAAGAAGTTGACTTAACAAGATCGAGATAATCAAAGTCCTATATCGTATACTGTTGTGATATATGCACGCATCCTCTGACCGGAGACAAATGTGTTACTATATGTCTGAGTGTATACATTTGGCAGACCAATAGGTTGATGACCTAACGAAGGTATATACATCGGCGCGCTGGTCTGCAAGAAAGGGCATATGAGTAATACGATCTCTCAAAGGGATCATACAGATTCACTTGTAAACCGGAAGACATGAGCTCACTCATGAGGTATTGGGACCAAATTCCATGCATGGTCATCGTGCTTCGGAAGCATGACAAGAATTTGAAGGTATGATGTATGCTTTTGGATAGAATATGATCGTTGCCAAATCCCAATAACCAATAATGAGAAACTTGATGATCAAACCCTGAAGATGACAATGTGAAATTGATCTATATCTTTGAATTGATCATAGGTCTTCCAGTATACAGGATGTACATGTATTAGGAATACCTGAGGGTGATGTAATCTTAAACGATTGTATAACCATGATGCTTCCATTTCAAGGGAGTGATGAAACAGGTCTCAATTTTAGTGATTCCTCTCAAAGGGAAGTAATCTGATCTTGGTCCAAGTATTGGACATTGATCTGAATGAGAATCAGATGCAATGAGAAGATTAGATTTGCGGGCTTGATTAAAATCAAGCATCCATGAGAGATCCATGGGATCTGGATTTGAGATGTAATCTCAATATCCAAGTCATTATACATGGAACAATACAATCGCCTTGTCCTTATCTCCAAGTATCTGCGGAGAAAGCGCATTATTCTTGTAAGAGTTCAAGAATAATTCCAAAGTTGAATAATGTCTAAGCATTGAGAAATGGATAATTAAATGTGATTTAATTATCATTTGAATTTTATTCACATTATCTGAATGCATGAGAATGATTATCCAATGTAATTAAATGAGATTTAATTATTTTGGATATGGATAATATGGATAACACTATCAAATTACCCATGTATATTATAAATGTGATTTATAATGTATTAGAGAGAGACTTTTGTGATTTATATCTGTTGATTAATTGTTAATGTGGATTGGATTCACATAAATAATTAACTGAAAATATAATTACATTTTGTTTTGGGTTGTGAATGAGATTCACATAATTTCAATGGCTTGATTGAAATTTTTCACAAGATAATGTTGAATTATTTTTTTTGAAAAATATATACGACAAGAGTCTTGAAAATATCATGAGATAATGAGATCCTATGATAATTAGAGGAGATTGACTCAATCCACTCAAGAGGAGTGGATGGCCACTACTCTCCATGTGGAGAAGAGTAGCTGTCCCCCCTTTTTAGGGAAAGAGTTTAGTCTCCTCATTATCTCATCTCCAGTTAAAAGTGGTTTAATTTGAAATTAATTATGTTGATTTATCAATATAAATTAATTCAAATTAAATAATTTGTTGTTGTGTTTTTACAATAACATCTTAGCCATTGAAAGAATCACAAATCAATCTCATTCGTGGATTGTATGTTATCCATGGATTGGGATCCATGGAATCCAAAACCCATATATACGAAGAGGCAAACCTTGCTCTTTGAGTTACGCAATCTCGACAACGTCTCTCTCTCTCTCACACATACACACATTCTCATGCCGACCCTCTTCCTTCTCTTTTTGAGTGGACGTCAACTCTCATAGAGAGAATTACACCTTGCCATGCTCGCTTCAACGATTCTTGGATATCAGTCTCCTTTGGTGCGTGGTGCTCGTGAAGAAGGCATTCGATCTCGTGAGATGAGATCAGGAGATCCATTGCTGGGATCATCAACTTGGATTGCAAGAAGCACGCGACTCACCCTCGCTCTCGCAAGCGTCTCCTCCGACAGATCGAACTTGAGATAGGAGGTCTCTTCCCTTAGAAACTCGATCGCAATCACGCTCCAAGAAGTATTCATATATCTTTGATGTGGTTAGATGAAATAATCCAAGAAATGTTCTTGGATCATATCGTTTCATCATTTGAAATTTTTTAAAATTCTGCTGCACCAAGCAACTAGTGCGACTTGTCGCTCTTGATCATATATGATACGATCATCACGCTTCAATGATGCGCTTGAGGATTTTTTTCCATACCCTTCAAAAATATCTTGAATTGATTGCTTATTAATTAAAGGATTGATAGGCAAAGTGTGATATAAGTCTCAAACTCTTTCTACATGAGTTAAACCTTCACTTTAATGATTAATAGTGATAGCGATCAATTAAGTCATTTGATGACCTAATAATATTGTTTAGATTTAAGTAACAATAGGTCATTAAAAAAATCAAGGTAACTCAAAGATTTATTTGTCCACTCAAAGTGCATTTTCAGTAATTTTTCATGATTTAAACAAGCACTTTAAGCAAAGAACAAATATATGTGGATTTTCAACCAAAATCAATCACAAAATTCGACAAAAGTAGAGTATCAATCAAGCTTTAAAACGAGATCAAAATCACATTAATTGGATTTAAGGATAAAAATATATTCAACAATTAACCTTGGGGCATAGATGTAAGAAAAACTTCAAAGTTTTATTATAGATCAGGACAAATAGGGATTAAAACACAAATAAAATAACACGCAGAGGCCGATATGCAAATAAATCACATGCGGGAGGACTTATATGCAATTATGTAAAAGTAGGGAGTAGACGCTGCAATTTAACTAGTCACGTACACAAAACACGTGATCTGGACAGGTTCGGTGCTAGAGGCTCGGTCCACTTGCCTACCTCTAGTGCTCCGTGCGAGGCTCAGATACAGACTCGACACACGAGTTTGAGGGTTGAAGCGCTGCCTCGGGCTAGTAACATGGATCAACCATGACCATTAGATCTCACCTAATTTGGGGAGATTGACGGTATCTGCTCCTCAAGCGTTCTTCGACTCCTCCGCACACGGCGACTCGTTTTGTGCTCCGACGAAGCTGAAATGCTCTACCCTGCTCCTCGTGAGTCTATGAACATAGTATATCCCTCCCTATGGTTATGTGAAGACGATCGAGGGCTGAGGAAGATGAGAGATGCTTCCAAGTGCTCTATTGAGGAAGTTTTGCCAAAGAGGAATATGGAGATCGAAGCTCAGCCTTAATCTCCGATAATTGAAGCTATACTGCCTGCAATGTTAGTCCAAACACAGACCAGATCCATGCAACCAATTTGAAGTGGGTACGAGATGGAATGAAGGGATCAAACATTGTGAAGGAAAAGATCCCTATATGGGTTCCAGGCTAGGGAAAAGCCTAGAAAGATCGGGGTAGACACACACATGGAGAAAAGAGGAGATCTACTGGAGATATACACGTGGATAAGTGGTTAATAGCGAGAGTAGATGATCATTCAGATGAGAAAATGATTAAGTAGCTTTTATGGAATAAATCTGAGAAACTACAAAGAAAAGATGAATAAATACTAACTTGGATATGAACGAGTGATTTGAGGATTGAATCTTAAGCCTGAATGAGGTTCAAGACTTAGGTCTTCACTTCACAAACAAGGCCAATGTTTGAAGCTCAAGAAAACCTTCAATTAAGGTATGTAACATGAGATATGGCTCGTGGATCTTATTGGTGAAATAAGCTTGCCATCTCTCTTTCTCTCCAAATCTCTTTTTCACAGAGGTTCGGAAAGGCTCGGAGTATTCACTCGGAGTGGCAGATAGCTGGAGATGGAGGTTGGATACTGCAATTTATAAATGGAGGTCATTGGAAGTTTGCTGATTTAAGTCAGTAGTTTCAACCACCACCATCGACTGGTGGTTAGGGTTTAAGGTGAAAATAGATGTTGGCATGAATTAGGGTTGAATGTTTAAGGGATTAGTGGAGGTTTCGAGAGCAGTCAGTGTGTACGGAGGTTGAGGAAATTGGTAGAAGTTGCCAAGGGATGAAGGGTTGTGATGCTTGGGATGAGTGGGTTGGAATTTGATGGAGATGAAATGATCGTTCGATCTTAATATGTTGGTCTTCTTTTGGGTGCAGTCGACTGGTTAAGATGCACTCTATGGATTTAATCAGGAGGTGCAGGCATCAGCGTAAATAAATGGTAGAGATGCAGAAGCAAGGTGATCGGACAATCAGAAGTGAATTTGAGTGGCTACAAAATGAAAAGTCCACATGGCGTGATCTGAATGTGCCACAAGACTCAATCAAAATTGAAGAAAAATAAAAAAATCATAGTAAATACAAAAAGAAATAATTAGAGGGAAAATTAGAGAAAGTGGTAAACATGAAAGTTTTAGACTCGATGAGATCTACAACTTTCATGTAGAAGTCAAAGAGATCAAAGGTCATCTATACATAGATAAAAATTAAATACTAATAGAAATCATATTAAATCATTTTCTTTAATTTTTCTTTTGCTTATTTTTTATATTTTTTTATTAATTTATTTATACACAATTTTATTGTAATTTTTATTTGATTTTCAATAAGAAATAAATACATAAATTATTACACCATAATATAATTATATTAATATATAATAATTAGTGTTAATTATTTACAACATAATAGTTAGTCATTAGTGTTAATTAGCCAGTGAATCTTGTGATTATCTTAAGTAAGAGAGATAAATATAATCAATTAAGCTGATAAATCTGGGATTTATTACCCACGCTCAGGAATGAGAGTCTCAAATTCTATGTCGAACTGTGGTAGTAGCTGCATCTCAACCATGACATCTTCCTCGCCAAAAGTCCTATCTACCCTTTGTCGATGAGCTCGTCCCCATCCACATCCTCAAACACGTGAACGATGCTGAGATGTAGCATCTACCTCAACATCTTCCTTAGCAACCTCCTCATCTAGACCATCTTTGAATTACTGTTGGATGGGCTTTGCAATTGAAAATCATTCCATTCTTCAACTTACTACTTAGACTAATCCCATCATCAAAGTTCATGCATTCTTCGCCATTCAAAATGTAACCATCACCTACTCTCATGTTCAGAAATGGTATGTCAAACACGATTCCTGTTCCGAGATGATCTTGCTCCTCACTATTATCATTTTCCATCTCGTCATCGGTATTCTGTGGTAAGGGTTCCATCAAACTTATCAAGTTCTGGATCATTATCATGAGTTCCTACACAAAGACCCATATTCACCACAAGAGGAACATATGTATTTCCATACTGAGGTACAAATCCAGGAGAACTAATCCAGACAGAGAAACAATGACAGTAAATATCACGGGCCGATATGCAGCACCCATCTCCTCAGGATAGTCCACAATCTCTAGAATATCATCATCATTCTCGACACATAGTATGTAAAATGTTGCACCATCTTGGGACATTCTATCAAACACCTATAATTCAACTTCTTGCGATAAGTCCCTCCTGAACACGGACTTGATGTGCTCAATCAACCTCATGAATGAAATTCTATGATCAATCTTGATGATTTTCAAACAACTTCTGGCATAGGTCGCATCCTTACTTGACTTCGATATAGTCCCACCACAATGACAAAAACAACGAACCTCACGAGGCATCATAAATTACAATATGTCGACAATCATTGATTAGTGATGAAAAAATCATATGAAATTTAGTAAATCTCACATCCCACTCAATATCATATAAACATGAACATAAAAAACCCCTAAACCCTAGACCCACAATAGGCATTACCTTCCTTGAGGTTGGGGAGGGGGGAGTAGTGGAGGTTGGTTAGAGGTGGCAACCGATCATGTGGAAGGAGCCGACGACAAGAATGGGGCAACGACGATCACAACAATGGCAGGCTGTGTGCGGTAGTGGGAACTCCTCTGGATTGTGTGGTGTAGTTTCGGTTCATTCACCTGGAAATTTAATCCCCGTGCAAGCCCCCTCTTGATGAGGTGACTTTAGCCCAAAGCCTCCTCTTGAAGATGCAGCTTTCGTCCAAAGCCTCCTCTTGAATGGGCATGGGGCGATACCAATCCTGAGGTAGCGGGAAACAGATGAGCTCACACGGTTGATTGTGCGAGGAGGCGATGGAAGAGGGGGATCCTTTACTTCTGCGAACGATTGAGGTGCGATGGTGCGGGGCTTTATGGTAGCGACAATGGAAGATGAGGTACCTCAGGCGGAGGTGGAGTGCGAACCTCGAGGGTGTGGCGACCGATGGCGTGACAAGACCGGGAAGAGGAGCAAAGGTAGAGTAGTTATGGTCGAAGGCAAAGGTAGTGATGGATATAAACAAAACTATAATAATATAATAAAAATGAAGAATTGGAGGAAGGGGATTTACTTGGTATGGAGGAGGGTTCCTCAACCCCTATCTTCGCCTCGCCGCGAGCAGAGTGTGGTAGAGCTCGTTTGCAAGTGGGAATACGCAATAGCAAGGTGCTTGCAACACCTTGGATCACGCTAAGATGGTCGTCTTTGTTTGCGAAGGTGGGGGTGGTGTTGTCACCACCTTACCACCTTCCCCTGAAGCTTAACCTTGTAGAGATGGTGGATGGTGAGGGTTGGAGGGGACGTGAGGGAATTTTAGGAGGCGAGGGTGGTTGTTATGGAAGAGGAAGCCGAGGGGAAGACGGTGGCGGCGTTATGCACAGAGGAGGAGGGAAGGGGATGGGTGGCGAGCAGGGGAAAAAGAGGGGGCAGGAATCACGTGCCTCGCACGTGACCTGGGAGAAACGGGAGGTCATGCGCTTCGATGGTAGAGAGAGAAGTTAGGGAGGAGGCAGGTCACATGTGCGGTACATGACCTGGGACAGGGGAGAGGTCACGTGTAGGACACGTGACTTGATGAGAGTGGAGAGAGAGAGAGAGGAGAGGCAAAGAGAGAGAGAGACGGCTGGAGAGAGAAATGATGAGAGAAAGGAGAGAGAGAGAAAGGAAAGGGAAAATAAAGGGAAAAACTAAAATTAAAATAAAAAGTAATATTAAATAAAAAGTAATAAATAAAAATTAAATAAAAATTAAATAAAAAGTGGAATAAAATAAAATAAATAAAAATAAAAAAGGAATAGTAAATGAAGCCAAACGAAAAAATGCAACACAAAAGTTGCTCTTCTCAACAATGTCTACAACTTTCATGACTGATGAAAAGGGATTTTTCACGGGTCTAAAATAGGTCTCACACAAGATGGAGAAGTAGTCGCAGTGGCGACCCACAAGAAACCCTACTTCAAGCAACAATTAACCCACAACATATAATCAAGAAATGAAAAGCAAGTGTGGAGTTAAAATTTATTATAACTCTACAACAAAGATGTGTATAGGTGCAAGTACATGTAGAATGTTGAACACAGGGAACAAGCAGGATAGATCAAGCACATTAATGCACAAAAGCGACTGTGATGTATTTGTCTATAAAAGTGTTATTTTGTGGGTTTTAATTTATATTTTTTTATTATTTTTTTGATTTTAGATTTTTTTATATTTTTTAACTTTCTATTTTATATTTTATTTTTATTTTTTGTATTTTTTATAAATATAAAAAGCTATATAGAATATATATACAATATAGGTAAGAGATAGATAAGATATATATAAAAAATAGGTAAAAAGAGTAAAAATATAGGAAATAAAATATTTTTAAGTTTTTGAAAATTTTTATTGTTTTTTGATTTTTCCAGAATTTTGCTAATTTGTATATAATTTTCCTCAAAAATACTCAAAAAATGGAAAAAATAAATACCTAAAATTAAAATGGAGATGAAAAATAGTAAACAACGTCAAAAATCCTCCAAATTAATTTTATATAAAGATAATAATAGAAATAAATTTCCGAAATTGAAACTATATTTTTGTGATTTTTTAATGATTTTCTATATTTTTATAAAGGTTTTAGGGGGTTTTCAATTTTTATTAGTTTTCTTTTATATTTTTAGTGATTTTTAGTCTGAAGTTGTAAAATACTTAGATAAACATAAAAAATATTTTTTTGTAATTTTTCAAAAATATTTGTAATTTTTATGTATTTTTAGTGCAAATAAGGACAAAAAGACAGATTTTTATTTTTTATCAATAATAAAAAAGACTCAAAATACAAAATAAAAATATATGCCAAATGTACAATGCAGCATGAACACAATGTTTTTTGGAGATTTTTTGAGTTATATAGATGTATGAAATAAATACTAGAGACAAAGAGAAACTACACTAGTAGGAAGAGTATTTTTTAAATATCGTAAAGTGTAGGGGCCAAAGTGTAATTTTCCTAAAATATTCAAATCCATAGACCAAAGACAAAATCTGAAACCCGTAGGGGCCTCACTGCAAAAATCCCAAAGCTCACGTACGTGAACACGTGAGCCCCTAACAGGGACAAAATTGTGGTTATCAAAAATCTAGGGGTTGTTCTGCAGTTTTTCCAAAATAATATAACATTATAAAAATATTCATGGATGGAATAGAAATCTATAAATGCCCAGGGGTGGGATTGCAAAAATGCCACCTCACGTGATGCATGACATGAGGTGACGTGGCATGGACCAGAATCTAAATGCCATAAGTTGGGAGGTCTTAATGCAAATATTACAAAATAAATAAAGCTGCAGATGAAAGCTCAAGTGCTATTTAATAAATTACAAAAACAGTCGGGGGAATCTACAAATTACCCAAGCCTCTACACAGATTGGACGGTGCGGGGCGCTTCACTTGACACACATCGCGTCCACGTGCGCCAATGCCGATTCGAGTGTGATCGGTCACGATTAGATGGTCGGCAATGATCAGACGGTGGGGATCTATAGGATATGACAACTCCTATACTCCACAAAGAACAGGGAGGATTGGATGACGGAAAGAAGGCCGGTTGGGGCGAAATTCCACCTGCCTTTGTCTTTAGTCTATGGATTTCCCGAAGTTCCCTTACGTGGTCCCAAAATACTTCCATCACCACCGAAGCATTTCCCCTCCAGCATTCTATTAAGTTCCAAAATTCTCCCGAAGTTCCCTTACGTGGTACCTGATGCACTGGCGGCATCAAAATGCTTCGGTGGTGATCAGAGTTTCCCCAGGAGGTCGGAGAAGCTTGAGGCTTCAGGCGTCCCGGCGGATCTTCTAAATGCCTCCAGCAGTGCGTGATGTGCTCTTGTACCTGCAAAAGAAGTTAATAGGGTCGTGGGAAAATTGTCGCGACCCTCCAGACGACAAGAGAGGGAGGAAATGGCGTGGATGGTCAAGATGGAAGCTCACCGGAGAGAAGCTCTAGCAAGCAATGGGTGAACACGGTGGATTGGCTAAAAAGCGAAGAAAAGAGCAGGGAATGGATTATAGGACTATGGCTAGATTAAAAATGCAATAAAAAAAGTGGAAAATAGAACCTCAATGCTAGGGAATGCCGGAGAATGGACCTCACGACCACCTTGGTCGGAGATGATGTGGAATCGGCCCTCAAGGCCTCGCCGACACGCACAACCTAGCCGGAGAAAAAGCTGTCACCTTCTCCAGTCCAGGCATAAGGAGGTGGTGTCAAACGAGGTCAAAAATGTGGTTCAAGCATTGAATGGAAGATGAGGTCGGGTTATGTACACACGATGAAGGGGATGGGAAGATCGAGGTGTAGCTGGCATTTCAGCGATGCAATCCTCAAGACAAACAATAGGCATGTAAGATCAGTCTGTGAGGAGCAAAAGTTGTGAAGATGTTGACATGAAAGTGTGAAAAGGATGTCCTAGAAAAAATCGAGAAAAGGGCGAGAAACAAGGTCTGACAATGCAGTAGGAGGCAGGTTAGAGAGTTGACCCGCGGTCAACTCTTGAACCCACCTGGTTGGTCCACGTGGACCAACCAGGAAAATTCTTAGAAAAAGATTTCAAATTTCATTTAAAATTAATAAACGGTTTTATTAATTTTAGGTTATAAAATAAAAAATATTTGCATTTTATAAGGTATTTTACGATGATTTTTTAATTATTTTTTAGAGGTTTAGATTTACATGTTACCTTTTAGGGGTAATATATAGGTATACTCATCTATATATTTTTTAGGGGTAATATATAGGTATACTCATCTATATATTTTAATATTTTTATTTTGTATTTTTAATTTTATTAATTTAATCTATTATTTATATATTTATAACTTAATTTTTACACTTAATTATATTTTTATTTTATTTTCCCCTCCAGAAATATATAATCAAATAAATAGATGTATAATCTATAGAGTTATGCTTTTTGGCATTTCATCTATATATTTTATACATGTGTTTTATTTTTGTGTTTTCTAGAATGTTTTCTTCCTATTTTAATATGTACATATATTATAAATAATAGTTAAAAAATTATAAAAATATAAAATAATAATGAATAATGAATAATAAATAAAATGAATATTTTAATCAGTACAAGTATACAATAGGGGTCCAAAACCTAACTTTCAAACCGTAACTCTAAAAAATATGAAACTACCTTCATTAAATAGCTTATTAAAGTTATATTCATATAAAGATGATTTTGATATATTTTAAGTTTTTATTTGAGAGATATGGTTAAGGGAAGTTGGGATTTTAGAAACTTATTTAGACTGTAGTTTGTTATATGTACATTATTTTTGTATGAAATTATTTTGTATTTTTATATATTTAATTATATACAACTTTATATTCAAAGTTTATTTATTTGAAGTATAAAAAGTGTAACTAAAAATAGGTCCTAAAAATGAATAAAATAAAAGGAATTTTAATATATTTTGGCCATTATCTCCCCCTACTTTATTCCTGGTCGACCTAATCATCGAGATGTCTAGGTCTCGGCGTTTAGGGTTATAAAATATTTTCAATATTTTATTTCTTTTCTTTTCTTTTTTTATTCTATAATTTTGGCATTAAAAATCATATTTTATATACTTTTTACACAATGATGCATGAATGATAAAATGCATAAATTAAGGGTATTTACATGCATTTACTAGGGTTTTTAAGGCCAAAATGATAGAATAAAGATGATGAAATGAAGAGTCATCATCCCCTTATACTTGCCTTTGCTAGTCCCTAGCAAACACTTATGCAATAAGTGCAGAAAAGAAAAACAAAGAAAAGAAAAGGAAATAAATTGGATTTAGCTTAATTATCAAACTTGTCTTCGCAAAATCAAAGTTTGGAGATTAAGTTGGACCTTTGGAATTTTGGTGCTGGCGGAAGCTTATTGGAAATCAGATTTGAAATCCAACAGCCTTCGAGAATCCCAAAACTCTGTTTAAATCCCCTCAATAGCCAGGTCATAATACTTCAACTCATACGCAAAATCTTATGACTATGAATCTGACCCGTACAGTGTATGTGATAGTGGCTCTCCCCAACTGAAATGACAAAGAGACTGACTTCTCCAGAATGACAACCCAATGTTTCCCTAATCCAATAACTCCTTCCTCGAGGAGCGGGGTATTCCCTTCTAAGTTCAAGTGACAACCAACTCAAGAGGAGGGGTGAAGAGAAGAATGGACGGTTGCCAGTGTAGCTACCTATCCTAGGATGCAAGATCAATGTAGTCAAGTCATCCAGCTGCAGGCTCACATGATTTGACTTTGAAGCTCAAGTTTGCTTATTGCGTATACAAATATGTACACTCTGACATGCATTTTATTTTTATACAAGCCTGCCCACTTTTTTGGAATTTTTGCTTTTTGCTTTTTTCTCTTTTTTTTGAAATACTATATACAATAACATTTACATAAGGAATTTTTCCTTTTGAGCCAGTAGACTATCCCTCTTTTGAAGCTTTATTGCAACCCACATTCTCCTATCTTCAAAATTCATCATCATCGGACGGGTTGGGGTGCACTTCCCTCCCTAGAGGAGGACATATGTTTCCACTTGTGTACGTCTCATACTGGTAAATCCAAACTCACCATTCCGACTGAGTTGAGTCAAGTGAAAGGTCCATGTGTCCAAGTTAGGTCATCATCGACAAGAGTCATGCGTGTGCTCCGAAATACTCTACTTAGACAGTTAAGAATCCACCGAATGAAGTCTTATGATCCTCAAAGAATTAAGTCAACTAGACTTGAAGTACCTAAATTCTAGCTCTAATAAGGTTCCTGATAATTTGGTAGATTTACGGTCCAACCAAGCTCCAATCTTCAAATTTTACTTGGACTTGTTCAATTATCAAACTCAATCAAAAAAATGCTAGTGCTATGCAAATGCTACGCAAATGCTATGCAGAAAATATTTTTGTGATGCAATTTTCAAATATTTTGAACTTTATATCGATTTTTGTAAAAGACGACGCATATGCATTTTTTTAGACTTTCAAAAAGATTTTTCAAATGTTTTTGGTATTTTTAATTTAAAAATATTTTTGGGATTTTTGAAAAAACAAAAGGCTTTGGCTAAAAACTAGGTACAAATATTTACAAGGAGATGCATCTTATATTTACAAGAATAAGAATTTTAACAATTTACAAAGGGTAAGTGCTCAATTATATATATATATATATAAAGAATTTTAGTGGGATGCATATGTTCCTCAAACTTACTTGAAAAAGGTTTTTCAAATTTTTTTGAAAACTATAGTCCAAAATAATTTTTCAAACATTTTTACAAATATGTACAAACATTTAAAAACTATTTTGCAAAGTTTTTTCAAATAGTATATATAGATTTTTCAAAATATTTTTGCAACCATTTTCCAAATATTTGCAAATTGTTTTTCAAACATTTTTTTTCACACAAAGAAAATAAATATTATAAACAATATATTTTTACAAAGGTTGAAAATATTTAATAAAACATTTTCCAAATAGTTTTCAAAAGATTTTTCAAAAAGATTTTCAAACTATTTTTCAAACATTTTGCAAAAAAAAACATTTTCACCTGATTTATTAATCAGTAAGTACAAAAAGAATTTGAGGAATATTCATCTTTTTATTAAGGTTTTTTAATGAATTTTAATAGTATTATTAGCCATAATTATTAAGAAAAATACGAAAGTATGAGTTATGGCTAAAGTATATACGGAGTATATATGACCCCCCTGTACTTAGCTTGAGCTATGTCCTCATAATCAGAGAGAAAAGGAAGACATCAGTTGTATTGAGTATAGAAAGGTCTAAGGAATAAATGGATGGAATAAATGAACGAACGAATAAGAAGTTGACGTACCCCTATACTTAGGATCCTAAGTATAGCAGATTGTACACAAAGCAGGGAGGGTCAAGGGTGGGAATGAACATATAGTACTCAGACTGTCTCCCCCTATACTTAGGGAAAGATATCCCTAAGTATGGATAGGAAGAGGAGACAATGGAGAGAACCAAATAATAGAAGAACTCGGGGTGCACAACCCCTATATTTAGGACAAAGTACGACCTAAGTATAGAAAACTGACAAAAAGGGGCGACACCTTTTCGGTAGAAAAAGAAAATAGAAAAGGAAAAGAAGAAAAAAAGAAAAAAGATCAGAAGATGGAAGAAAGAAAGAGAAGAGTATGTACACATCACTCCCCCATATACTTAGGGTAAAAGAAGTCCTAAGTATAGGCAATAATAGGGGTGATGAAACAGAACAAAGAACACTCGACTCGACCAACCCCCCATACTTAGGACAAAGCACGCCCTAAGCAAGGTACACATGAGAATGAGGTGGATAAGCAATACAGAAGATATACAGAGGTAAAAAAAGTGAATATACAACAAGGTGGATGTACAAAGGATCAAGAAGGTCGAAAGCAAACCTTCTTACGAGACCGCTGAGGAATAGATCTGATATGGTGCAGGTCAACATCGAGGTATACAGTGGATAGAAACCGATCAGGGTCCACACAGTGAAGGTCCTCAGTGGCCCTAGGGCGAGGAAGCACAGACGGGTCAGTGGAAGAAGTACAGCTAGGTCCGACCTTGGGTGTCTCGCTAATGTCATCGTGGAAAGGGACGAACTCATCATCGGAAGAAGTGTAGTCAGTGTCGTCCTGCAAGGTGTCTCCTAGATCAAAACCAAGAGGAACAAACTCATCAGTGGAAGTAGTCAAATCCTGTTCATCCTCAAGAATCTCAACTGGATAATCTTTTTCATCAAAAGGCTTCAATTCCTGAATAAAAGCAACCAAATCAAATTTGGCCTTTTCAGTCTCTTCTAAATCTAAGTAAACAGGAACGGACTCATCAGTGAAAGTAGTCGAGTCATATCCATCTTGTCTAGTCTATGATTCTGCCCTCCGCTCAATGGTATCAATCGTGTAAATCCTGCAGATGTCACCAACACAATGCCAAGTCCCAGAAGAAGGAACTCCGAGGTCCATACTTTCCGAGTCTTCCTCCATGGGGAGAAATTCTCGGATCTCAGTGGAATCCAGTAAGCAACAAAATTCTCTGATAATCTCATCAAGATCATGGTCCTCGATGACAGCCAAGATAGGTGTAGTCACATCAGGTGCAGGTCTCTGATTGACAGTGGGTGCGATGATCAACACTTCGCTCTCGTCAACGGGATGGAAGCGAATCTCTCCTAATCCATAATCAATAACGACCCTCGTAGAGGCGAGGAATGGTCGTCCCAGGATGATTGAAGAGTGCTCCCCTGTGGAGGTCTTCATGGGCAATACGACAAAATCAACATTGTACCTCGTACCCTGAATCAAAATGACGGTGTTTTCAAGGATACCTTTCGACCTCATGATAGATCCATCGGTAAATTGAACTATTATTCTGGTCTTCTTAAGAGGCTCTAAGTGAAGAGACTATACTAGCGAGAGGGGTATGTTGCTAATCAAAGCACCACCGTCGAGGAGAGTGTGATGACATGTGAAGTCAGAGATGGTGCATCTAATGAAAGGTGTAGCAGTATTCTTTTTCCTAGGGATAGAGCGATGTGTGATGGTGTGGAAAGTGACCATGGTCAAGATATGACGCTCGAATCTGATCCTCTACTTTCTCTTCTTGGGAAGAGGAGCAGATAAATCGATCATGGCCTGCTGAAGTGGGGCACGGATGATCTCATGAATGGTGGCCACCACTTCGGGTTCAGTCAATAATTTTTTAATTTTTGGACCTCCTCCATACAAGGGAGGAAATCGAAATTAGCATATACACGAGGAATGCCAAGAGCAGTCTGTACAGCGGCATCCTCGTGGTTAAAGGTGGGACAAAGTGTGAATGGATGTGTGGTCAAATGATTTGGAACATGGAACCTCTCCTCACAATATGACTCAATCATGTGTCTACCAAAATCTTTTTGGATTTTGAGGTTTTGCTCTTTTTTTGTATTTTGGGCGATTGCAAGCTCTCATGATAATCCTCAAATAAATCTGAATCCTCAAAGAATGGAGCTACATTCTAGATCTTATTTATGCTAAGTATATCATTCATCCTCGAGTTCATATGCTCCATCATCCTTTTCAAGGTCTCAAGTGTGGATATCATAAAAGGTGACCCCAAAATCTTAGGGTCGGGTGAATGGGATGATGATGGTGGGTGCAGTCAAAATACACATTCCGACTCAATATATTCTAGGAAGAGCGGGTTATCAAAATGTGTGGGAGATGATGGTGGAAATGATTGGTGAAGGTCAAAGTCTGAATCCTGAAATAGTGGGTTGGTGGGATATGTACAAAAATCAGGAGCAAAGTCCTTCTGAAAAAAGTGAGGTGGACCAGCTGGAGTGAACAATGGATTCACGGAATCTGGACAAAAAATGCTCCAGTCAACCATCTCAAAATAAGAGAAAATGATCGGGAGAGCACGAAGGTCAAATCAACAGAAGTGAGGAAAAGGCGCAAATGCGCAGAGATAATCTAGAATGCACACAAGCAAATACAAACATAACTCACACAATACAAAACCCTCAATTCACCTACTCAACTCGGTAGAGACCGTTAAAGAACGGTCTTTTTATCTTTTTCTATTTTAGAATTAGGTGGGAAGTCAAAATATTACGCAAACACTTAGGAGGCTGAATGGGATTTGGGCACTAGTCCTTAGGGTGTGCGAGCAAGTAAAAGCGAAGACAATGAGGGGATTACTCACCCCAAGATAAATATTTTTTGGGTTGATTTTAGGGTCAAGTAATATTGGCAGTCCCGATTTTATTGGTTATCACTTTTTTGGAATTTTTAATAGGAAATGCACGTGCCTATCGAGGAGTCAATTTTACTTAGCACCTAGGTTATCAAAAACGGAGGTAGAGAGGAAGAAAAGCAATGTTAGCGGCAAAATGATGATGTATGATAAAGCGTAAATGCTCACCTTGGATCCAACACTCTACATGCAAAGATGCTCAGTAAAACTGAAACCTATCTATATGCAAATGCAAGCCAATGAAATCACCCTAAGTTCAGAAATTACTATTAGCGTGAAAAACCAATGCTAATGACTTAGAATAGAACCGAAGTGTCCATTCTTGGAGTCTCTTCGGTGCCCACCACAATGGGTCCTGCAAGCGTTGTATGGAGAACTCTCGCGGCGCGGGGGGTTCCGAGACTAAGTGAGAAACAGTTTAGATTTTACTAGATCCAAACATCACTATAGGCACATGCAAATATATTAAGTGTTTGGACCTAATACTATCGTCAACCAACTCCTAAATCTAAGGGATCAATAACACAAAAGAAATAAAACAAAATCGGGAAACAAAATAAAAAAGGTGATGAAAACCGACAAAACCATGGTGAGCCCCCAAGTGAACAAATACTTGGGAATTGGGCCTGAATGTCCAGAGTCCAGAGTACCTGTATTATTACAACAAATATGGTCTCTTTCTCACTTGAATTACAAAAATAAATGCAAGAAAAGAAAAACTCAAGAATTGTCTTCAAAATTCCCTCCAAGTCTGCCTTGGTGCAAAGCCAATGCCGTCTCACGTAGGAGCACGGGCGCTCCTAAAAAAGAGTGCCTCCCTCGAGCCACGTACTTGTATAAAGTCAAAGGAGAGGTTGGTTAGACAATTCAAACAATGATATCAAATAAATGAGAAAATAAACAGGGCAACAATATAGACAAATATCACAATCAAGTAAAAAAATATCTATACGTTGTTGTTCCCCGACAACAATGCCATTTGTTGAAGAGGATTTTTCACAGGTCTAAAATACGTATCACACAAGACAGAGATGCAGTCCCTGTGGCGACTTGCAAAAAAACCCTACTTCAAAAAACAATTAACCCACAACAGATAATCAAGAAATGAAAAGCAAGTGCGGAGTTAAATTTTATTATAACTCTATAACAAAGTTGTGTATAGGTGCAAGTATGTATATAGTGTCTAACACATGGCAAGACAGATCAGGCAGATTAATGCACAAAAGCAATTGTGATGTATTTGTCTATAAAAGTGCTATTTTTATGGGTTTTTTATTTTCAATTTTTATATTTTTTTATTTTTTGATTTTATATTTTTATTTTTTTATTTTAACTTTTTATTTTTATATTTTCTTTTTATATTTTATATTTTTGTAATATTTTATTAGATATAAAAAACTATATAGAATTTGTATACAATATATGTAAGAGAGATGATATATATATAGGTAAAAAGATTTAAAATATAGGAAATAAAATATTTTTGGGTTTTAGATAATTTTCTATTGTTTCTATGATTTTTCTAGAATTTTATTAATTTTTATACAATTTTTAAAGACAAATATACTCAAAATAAGGAATAAAATAAAATACCTAAAATTAAAATGGAGATTAAAAATAGTAAACAACATTAAAAATTCTCCAAATTAATTTTAATATAAAGATAATAATACAAATAAAATTCAGAAACATAAATTATACTTTTATTATTTTTTAATGATTTTTTATATTTTTATAAAGGTTTTAGGGGTTTTTCAATTTTTATGAGTTTTTTTATATTTTTTAGTGACTTTTGGTCCAGATTTGTAAAATACTTAGACAAATATAAAATATATTTTTTTAGAGTTTTCAAAAAGGTTTTGTATTTTTTACGTATTTTTTAGTGCAAACAGGGATAAAAAGACACGCTTTTTATTTTTTATAAATAATAAAAAGACTAAAATTGCAAAATTAAACTATATGTTGAAAGCTCAATGCGGAAAGAACACAATGCTATTTTGGGGGATTTTTTTCGAGTTATATAGATGTATGAAATAAATACTAGAGGTAAAGAGAAACTACACTACTAGCAAGGGTATTTTTGTAAATATTGTAAAGTATAGGGGCCAAAGTGTAATTTTCCCAAAATATTCAAATATATCGACCAAAGATAAAATCTGAAACCCGTAGTGGCCTCGCTGCAAAAATCCCAAAGCTCAGGTGCGTGAACACGTGAGCCGCTAGCGGGGATAAAATCATGATTATCAAAAAGCTAGGGGATGTTCTGTAATTTTCCAAAATAATATAACATTATAAAAATGTTCCTGGATGGAATGGAAATCTATAAATGCTAGGGGTCGGATTGCAAAAGCACCACCTCACGTGATGCATCACGAGAGGTGACGTGGTGTGGACCAGAATGTAAATGCTAGAAGTCAAGAGGTCTTAATGCAAATATTGCAAAATAAATAATGCTGCAAATGAAAGCTTAAGTGCTATTTAATAAATTACAAAAATGGGGGAAGCTGCAAATTATCCATGCCTCTACGCAGATCGGATGGTGTGGGGTGCTTCACTTGCCACGTGTCACGTCTACGCGCGCCAATGCCGGTTTGAGGATAACCGGCCACGATTAGATGGTCAGCAATGATCAGATGATGGGGATCTGCAAAATCCGATGGCTCGTGTACTCCACGAAGAACGGGGAGGATTGAATGGGTGAAAGAAGGCATGGAGGAGCAGGGACGAAGGCCGGCTGGGACGAACTTCCACCAGCCGATCCACTCCCTTCCGACGTGCTATAAAGCTCCAAAATTGCCCCTAAGTTCCTTGACGTGGTCCCTGATGCACTGGAAGTGTAAAAATGCTCTGGTGGTGGCTGGAGTTCCCCCAGGAGGATGGAGAAGCTTGAGGCTCCAGGCGTCTCCGACAGATCTTTAAAATGCCTCCAGTAGTGCATGATGTGCTCCAGTACCTGCAAAAGAAGTTAAGAAGGTCACGGGCAAACTTCTGTGACCCTCCAAATGGTGAGAGAGGGAGGAAATGGTGTGGATGGTTGAGATGGAAGCTCACCGGAGCGAAGCTCCGTCCAGCAATGGGCGAAGACAGTGGATTGGCTAAAAAGTGAAGAAAAGAGCGGGGAATGGATCCTAGGACTACGACTAGATAAAAAATGCAATAAAAAGTGGAAAGTAGGATCTCAATGGCTGGGAATGCCAAAGATTGGACAGCCACCTTTGCCGGAGATTATGTGGAACTGGCACGCAAGACCCCGCCGACACGTACAACCTAACCGGAAGAGAAGTTGTCACCTTCTCCGGTCCAGGGCACAAGGAGGTGGTGTCGAACATGGTCAAAAATGGGGTTCAAGAGTTGAATGGAAGAGGAGGTCAGGTTATGTACATGTGACGAAGGGGATTGGAAGATCAAGGCGTAAATGGCATTTCAGCGATGCAATCCTTGAGACAAATAATAGAAGTGTAAGATCAATCTACGAGGAGCAAAAGTCATGAAGATGTTGACATGAAAGGGTGAAAAGGTTGGCCTAGAAAAAATCGAGAAAATGGTGAGAAACGAGGTCTGACAATGCAACAGGAGGCGGGTCAAAGAGTTGACCCACTGTAAACTCTCGGACCCTCCTGGTTGGTCTACGTGGACCAACCATGAAAAATTTGGAAAAAAATTTCGATATTCATTTAAAATTAATAAACAAATTTATTAATTTTAGGTTATAAAATAAAAAATATTTATTGTTTTATAAGATATTCTATGATGATTTTTTATTTATTTTATAGAGGTTTAGAATTACAAGTTACCTTTTAGGGGTTATATATAGGTATATTCATCTATATATTTCAATATTTTATTTTTATTTTGTATTTTAAATTTTAGTAATTTAATATATTATTTTATATATTTATAACTTAATTTTATACACTTAAATATATTTTTATTTTATTTTTCTGATGTGAAATATACAAATAAATAAATAGACGTATAATCTATATAGGTATGCTTATTGGTAATTCATCTATGTATTTTATACACGTGTTTTATTTTTGTGTTTTCTTGAGTGTTTTCTTCTTGTTTTAATATGTACATATATTATAAATAATATGTACAAAATTATAAAAATATAAAATAATAATAATGATGAATAATAAATAAAATGAATATTTTAATCGGTACAATATACAATAGGGGTCCAAATCCTAACTTTCAAACCGTAAGTCCAAAAAATATGAAACTACCTCCATTAAATATCTTATTAAAATTTATATACAATTAAAGGTGATTTTGATATATTCTGAGTTTTTTATTTGAGAGATATGGGTTTGGGAATTGAGATTTTGGAAATTTATTTAGACTATATTTTTTATCTGCACATTATTTTTGTATGAAATTAATTTTATATTTTTATGTATTTAATTATCTTTAACTTTCATGTTCAAAATTTATTTATTTGAAGTATAAAAATTGGAACTAAAAATAGATCTTAAAAATGAATAAAATTGAATAAAATAAAGGAATTTTCAATGTATTTTGGCCCTTATCTCCCCCTACTTTATTCCTGGTTGACCTAGTTATCAAGATGCCTAAGTCTTGGAGTTCAGGGTCATAAATTATTTTCAATATTTTATTCTTTTTCTTTTCTTTTCTTTATTCTATAATTTTGGCATTAAAAACCGTATGTTATACACTTTTAACAAAATGACACATGAATGGTAAAATGCATGAATTAATTGTATTCACATGCTTTACTAGGGTTTTGAGGCTAAAATGATAGAATAAAGATGATGAATTGGAGATTCATCAATGATCCAAAATCAAAAGAGGTCAAGTGTACAAAATATTTTTTTGGAGGTACTTTATAGATTTAAATACTGGATTTTTCCTTTTGTATTTTTTGTATTTTTTTATTTTAATTAGTGGATTAATTATACACAATATATACATAATTAATAAAATTTTTAAGGATTTTTTATTGGTTAGTAAAAATGAAAAATAAAAATAATAAATATATAATATATACACAGAATATATAATGTTAGATCTTTATGTTTTATCTTGATTTTCTGATTTTTATGAATTTTAATTCTTAAATTTAAGTTAGTTGATTACTCAAAGAATAAATTAGAGAAAGAATTAGATTAAAATAATGATTATTTACACATAAAATAATAAGCTCAATCAGGACAAAATAATGGTGATTTATTTACAGATTTCAAGCCCTAATATTAACATAATTAATAAGTGTTAATTAATCAATTTCATGGGGTTTAATTAGGGATTTATTAAGGAGATTTTGCTAAAACATCCGTATAGAGTAGATGAATCATGTATTTATCACACCTCATACTTAGCTCTTTGCTTGTACCCAAGAATATTTTAGTGAGTTAGAAGGTTGAATGCCTTATTGTGCATGTAAGAATTTCAAGACTGGTCTCATTAAGAGTCATGGGTTTTATTGGTCCAAGCTCAACCCTGCTCTAGTCAAAAGGAATCCAACTTCTCTAATTATCACACTCTTTGTTTACACATATAATATAAGAGATATGGCATTTAGTGTATTGCAATCATGAGAGTCGAGTCAAAATGTCAATCAAAGTCCACGTCTGAGAGACTCTCCTTGAGACCTAATCCTCAACACTAGGGAATAAAATCAGTTCTTGCATTCAATATACTGTCTCAGTAGTTTGTTAGACTTGAAAGTGTATATGAAAGTCAAAATGTTGGAGGATTTAGGTTTGTGTATTTTCTTCTCTTCCTGTCATTAGAATAAGGGTCCTTTCGAGTGCCTTATTACTCAACACATATTTTTGGGTGTTGACCAGTGTTTCCTTCAAGAGAGATTGAGTCGTCTGTACTTGTTTTCCTGAGAGTACACCGGGGTGTATCTTCTTTAAGTATATACTATTCTTACACCCAAACTTTATCGCTTACGATGCAAAGCCCTTTTTGAGGTACTAACCCGACTCATTGGACCTAATTAGCTTTGATCCAATGGGACACTTTATAAATGGTTGGTAGCACTTGCCTTTAATAGAAGCTCTTTGTTATTTGACTTTGTATTTGAGATCTATTTTCTTTCGATATTTCTTTCTTTTATTTTCTTTTTGGCTAGCTTCATTGCTTTTACTAAAAGTTAGCGTACATCAATAAATAATTATTTAGTTTCATCATACCGTGGTACATACGTCAATATCAAAAGATAGCATGAGAACTTGTTCACATACTAGCTAGGGTTTGTTGACACTCAAGTTTCATGAAGGTTTCATCGACTTTATCCCATCCTCGAGCATCATAAAATCAGGTCTAGACTCATATCTCCAGTCCCAGTCCCTCAAGTGAAATCTCAACTCATCTCATCATTCATGCGGTTGTGCAAGTGATGTGCTAATCATATTCTTAAAGGTAGAGATTAAGCGTGCAATATAGCACTCACATGTTTCAATCTCGGGAAGTGTGGATTAGTAAGTCTCAAACCCTAACGACTAAGGCCGATTAACTCCGAATCGAAGGACCTTAAAAACCTGAGTTCCTTTCATTCCTCAAGTCTTGAGTGATAGTGAAAAGTGCCAGGGATAGAACTTCAAGTTTGTTTTGTTTTGTTTGTTTCTTTGAAACAGGTATTATTTACACAAAGTATTTAGTATAATATACATAATATACACAACGTGTTCCCATACCCAAAATTCGATGAAAACAATTAAAGTACGAGGTATGGATAAAGTATATAAAATATACAAAAATACCCCCTATACTAAGCTTGTGCTATGTCCTCATGCATAAAATGAAATGCAGACATATCTCATACCAATCATAGTTGAGTGAAAAGGAATATGAAGTCGACATGCCCCCCTATACTTAGACTTTTAAGGACCTAAGCATAACGGAAGAGCGTGAAATGGGGTGGTCGAATGTCAGAGGGAAAGAATAGAAGTGATGTATATAAAATGATATTAGTCCCCCTATTCTAGGCTCAGGTCAACCTAAGAATGATTAGATAATTATAAGTATGGAACCAAGTAGATTTACGTATTTACAAGATCAAGGAGGTTTGCGACGAACCTTCTTGCGAGAATGTAGCGGGAGATAATATGGAGATGTAGAGGGTGGTGAAAAGGGGGAGGATGACGAAGTCCAACCATCGCCAGAGTCATCCTCAGAAGAATAGTAGTCATACGCAGAGGATCTCCAACTATTATCAACAAGAGGTAAGTGCCCTTGATCATATCTGCACTTATTGTACTTACCTGATGCACAACTTTAGGATCAGATGAGCTCTTTAGAAATCTCCTGGTTTCTAAGGTCAAATGTGACTTTCTTGGTCAGTTTGATTATGTGAGAAGCATCGGAAGGAAGATGGTCAGAGTTTTGCTCCCTATCATGAGTAATCTGTGTGGCATTTATGGTTTCCTTGTTAGATGAATCTCCATAAAATTCGAACAATTCTTGTAGGGTCATACAAGGCTTCAGGCGAGGGAGCATGTTCCTAGTGGTTTTGTGAGTGGTGGCTAGGGATGTTGATGTCACCTTCTGATATTCGTGAGTTTCAATGACACAAGAGATTTCCAGAGCAAGTTCCCCTAATGATTCAAGTATTTCATGAATTACTGCTGACTCAAAAATTGGACCACCCAAATAATCGTGACGATTCTCAAAAACATGGTCCAATTCCTCATAAGCTCTTGAGTATTGGTTTCTCATGGAGCTATTGCAGGGTGGGAAGTATGGTGAGAATCAAAGGTGAATCCAACAGTTGATCTCCCAGGTGTCTCTCCTAGGGTTTGGTATGTTTCATGAGGAGAGGTCTAGTCATGTAAAGTACTCTTGTCCTGATCATGATTGCCGGTTGAAGGTTGGGTTGTCTCAAGATTGAGTATGTCATTGAGGGTATGTTCATTGTGGTATGAGTTCAGAAACTTGATTTCTTAAGTCTCACAATTAACAGTTGCCTTAGCTGAGGCTAGGAACAACTTTCCTAGAATGACAGGAGACTCAGACAATTCTTCGCGATGCTCAATGTCAAGGAAAATAAAGTCCACTTTATTCTTGTCACCTCAGAAGTTTATGACGACAGAAATAATTCCTCACGGTCTTTTGGTAAATCGATCTACCAGTTGAACAATCACCCTCATCTTTTTGAGTTGTTCGAGCTTGAGTTTATCAAAGATGTCTTTGGGAGGATGTTTAATGTTGAGTCGTCGTCTAACCAAACATAAGTGAATAAGGAGTCCTCGATTTCACACGTGATCCGAGTCAACCGATTGACTTTGCAGCTTTTAGTTTTGTGATTCATCACCAAAGAACTGGCCATAAATATGACATGATATTCATTCCTTGATCGTTTCTCGCCTGTCTTTTAGGGTTCAATCAACTATTCATAAATTTCTTAAGATCAGGCACATATTCTATGGCCTTGATTAATGGAAGCTCTAAGATCAAACTCTTGCAAAATGCTTCCATTTCATAATTGTCTTTTTTTTTTGAATTTTCTGATTTTTCAATTTTTTGATATATTCAGTGTAATGGTCAGTAGGGGGTCAGAGGTCAGTGGAGGTTGTATCCGAGTGTAAGTCTCGTGATGGATTTGTGGTTTGCAAGGTAGAATCCTCCCTTCTTCCTGATTCTTTGTTGACTGGATGAGATTATATATTTTTTCAGTCAAAGTGTTTACTCTATGGTTGCTCTGCGCAATCTCATTCTCAAGCATCTCATGACTTCGTGCAGAATAATTGTACTCCACAAGATGTAACTCTAGCATGCAGCTCTGAACAGAGTAGTGATTATTCGTTGTATTTGTAATTTGGTCATGAGTCTTATTTCTTTGACTCTGAACTTCTCGTGAATTGTTGAAAGAAAATTGGTCGTACTCAGGAAGAGAGTCGACCTGAGTAGGGGATGGTTTAAAAGATGGGAAGTCCATAGTAATTGGAAATCGTGTTTCTCTGTTGAAATTGGTTAGTATTTTTTCCATCCTCAAATCTTCCACTCTATTGTGTTCACTTGAAAGGTAAAAATGTGAGAGCGGTCTAGTCCACGAAGAAGTGTGTACATAGGGTGGAGTGAAGGGGTCAGAGATAAATGATGATCATGGGGGACCGATTTTGAAGAGAGGGTTCCCTTGAAATGAAGAATATCATGACATGGTAGTGTACGATGGCCCACAGAGTCGGGGTACAAAGTCCAATGTGTTGACATCTTCTTAAGAGAAAGATGTAGAATGATTTGCGAACCTTGGTATGCTTGCAATTGCAAGGACTTTGACACATACAAGGCAAACACACAATGAACTCATGGATTCACGCACTCGACAATTGTGAAGGCACGTTAGGGTTTGGTCGCTTATCTTTTTAATTTTAGTTTAATGACAAAATAATATTTGACTAGATTAAGCAGGGATTTAGGTGCAGGAGAGTGTCACAACGACTGGACTGAATTTGTACGACTAGTTACACCTACTTTCAGCCAGTATGGGTGTAAGTACGAATCGTAGAATGGCTACCCGTATTACTTTAGGACCCTGCCTTACACATTGTCCTTTAACCACCCAATCTGCTAAGGGAGACCGTATTTCCCTCACTGAGAAGTTGCTAGTCGTTTTTAAATCCAGGAGTTGGAATGAAGCCTCCAAAATTTGGCACTACCCTAAGTGTGCGATTCTTGTCCTTAGAAAATGAGTGGGTTTCTCTCCGCCCGAAACAAGGGTTAGTTGATGTTAATTTTATATATGGTTACTGAAGGATATTGTGAATCCTTAAGCGCATCACGGAAGCGTGTCGATCGTATCGTATACGATCGGAGCAACTAGTCGCACTAGATGCTAGATGCAGCGGAAATTAAAATTTTTAACTTAACGATGAAACCACATGATCACGAGAACACTTCTCGGATCGTTTCATCAAACCAAAAAGTACAAGGATTATCTCTTGAAGCGTGGTTGTAATCGCGAGATCCCAAAGTAGAGATCCTCCTGTCTTAAGTCCGACCCACGGAGAATGCGCTTGCGGGCACGATGATGAGTCGCGTCCTTCCCGCAATCCTTGACGAAGATCCAAGCGTCGAAGGCGAAGCAAGATCCTCTCCTCTTCAATATTCAAAGTGGACGGCCACTTGGAAATTGAGAGAGAGACCACACGAGAATTAGAGAGAGAGAGAGTAGTAGTAGTCTTCTACAACTCTAGATGATGTCCCTTGGAGAGGCTACCCTAGCCCTCCTTTTATACTAGTTTAGGATCCAATGGATCTCAATCCATGGGACACATGGATCCAAGGGCTATGCTTGGTCCATGATAAATCAATGGCTAGGATTTGTTGTTCAATAACAACAATTTAAAATTAATTAATCAAGAGATAACATGATAAATGAGATGGAGTTAACCACCCTCCTAAAAAGGGGGGGCGTGACCCATGAACAATTCATGGGCGACGCCACTCATGGAGGTGGTTATTCTCTATTTTATTTATCATATTATTCATTAATTAATCCCAATAAATATTCACCAAATTAATTCCAAATTAATTTTGTGAATATTTCAATCTTGCCATTGAATATTGTGTGAATCATATTCACAACCCAAACTAGTTAGTAAATTGCATTTCCAATTAATTAACAAATGTGAATCCAATTCACATTATTAATTAACAAATGCTATTTACATAAATTCTCTCTCTTATATATGTATATTATAAATCATATTTATAACATGCATATATCATGGATAATGTTATCCACATTCTCTTAATCCTTGATAATTAAATCTCATTTAATTATATTAGATAATCATTTTCACAATATGAATCATATTCATATTTAAGCTTGATAATTAAATCACATTTAATCATCAAGTCCTTGCTTGGATATTTCATCAAAAGAATTATTCTTGAACCCTTTCAAGAATAATGTGCTTTCTCCGCAGATACTTGGAGATAAGGACAGGGCGATTGTATTATTCCACGTATAGTGACTTGGATGTTGAGATCTCATCTCAAATCCAGATCTTACGGACCTCTCACAGATGCTTGATTAAATCAAGGCCGCAAATCCAATCTTCTCATTGAATCTGAATCCTATTTAGATCAATGTCCAATACTTGGACTAAGATCGGATTGCTTCTCTACTGAAAGGAGTCACTAAAATCCAGACATGTTTCATCACTCCCTCGGAATGGAAGCGTCATGGATATACAATCGTTTATGATCACATCACCCTTCAGGTATTCCCAATACCTGTACATCCTGCATACTGGAAGACCCATGATCAACCCGAAGATCAAGATCATTTTATACTGTCTTCTTCAGGGTTTAATCATTAAGTTTCTCAATCTTGGTCATTGGGATTTGGTATCGATCATATGCTTTCCCAAAGCATATATCATACCTTCAAATTCATGTCATGCTTCCAAAGCACGACGACCATGCATGGAATTTGATCGGTCCCAATACCTCATGAGTGAGCTCATGTCTTCCGGTTCACAAGTGAACCTGTATGATCCCTTTGAGAGATTATATTGCTCATATACCCTTATATGCACACCAGCTCGCCGGTGTATAGACCTTGGTTAGGTCATCAACCTATTGGTCTGCCAAATGTACATACTCAGATATATAGCAATATATCTGTCTCCGGTCAGAGGATGCGTGCCTATGCTGTGACAGCATTCAACATAGGACTTAGGTTATCTCGATCTCGTCAGGTCAACCCATTGACCTAACTAATCTGACACCTCCGAATCACTATTCCCATGCAGAGGACCTGCATCAAGAGGTCGGTCAGATATCAGCCTATGTGAGAAAGGATTGCCATCTCCTACTCAGGCTGGAGATCTCCACTTGACAATCATTTGACGGTGTTTGATGAGTCCTCCATCTAACTCCTTAGATATTCATCCAAACACCAGCTTCTATGATTCATTTAATGAAACAACAGCTATATGATCATCAAGCTGGCCATGGTACATAACCTTAATTGTACAGAGGGACCTTATAGTGCATTCATTCATATAATTTCAGAAAGGGAGTGAAACATCAATAACTTTTATTGATAAACTTAAATATTACAATAACATTTATTGTAAGAATGGTTCGCCCAGGGCTCACAAGTCTAACAATCTCCCACTAGCCCTCAGAACCATTCAGGTACAATCCGTAAACCCATACTCATTACATGTTGGTCAAAAACCTTCTGTGTCAGAAGTTTGGTAAGAGGATCAGCAATGTTGTCGGCAGAGGCCACCTTGGTGATGATGATATCACCACGCTTTTGAATCTCCCGAATGATGTGGTATTTCCTTTCCACGTGCTTGCTCTTCTGATGGCACCTGGGTTCCTTTGCTTGGGCAATGGCTCCAGTGTTATCGCAGAGTAACGGGACAGGAGTATCAGAGGAAACTACGCCAAGTTCCAAGATGAACTTGCGCAACCACACCGCCTCTTTTGCAGCATCCGATGCGGCAATGTATTCGGCTTCTGTTGTTGAATCCGCCGTAGTGTCCTGCTTCTTGCTTCTCCAGCTCACAGCACCACCGTTCAACAGGAATACAAACCCTGATGTCGACTTTCGATCATCAATATCTGACTGGAAGTCTGAATCTGTATATCCCAAGACTTGGAGATCACCATCCCCATAGACCAAGATGTAATCTTGCGTTCGTCCTAGATATTTGAATATGTTCTTTACTGCATTCCAGTGTTTTTCTCCATAGCAGGATTGGTAACGACTTACCACTCCCACTGCATGGCAGATGTCTGGCCTAGTACACATCATGGCATACATCAAGCTTCCTACGGCTGATGCATAAGGGCATCCAGCCATGGCCTTCTTTTCCTCAACACTTTGAGGAGCCATTCCTTTGGACAGATGGATACCATGTCCTAAGGGGAGGAATCCTTTCTTCGAACTATCCATACGGAATCGTTCAAGAATCTTCTTGATGTATCCATGTTGTGATAATCCCAATATTCTCTTTTCTCGATTTCTGAACAACTTCAGGCCTAAGATGTAAGAGGCTTCTCCAAGATCTTTCATCTCGAAGGTATGGGATAGCCAAATCTTCACACTGGTCATCATTCCTGTATCATTCCCAATGATAAGGATATCATCTACATAAAGCACGATGAACACAATGGCGCTCCCACTAAGCTTCTTGTACACACAAGGTTCATCAGGGTTTTGCACAAAATCATAACTCTTTATGGTTTCGTCAAATCTGATGTTCCAGCTACGAGAAGCTTGTTTGAGCCCATAGATGGATTTCTTCAGCTTGCATACTTTACCGTCCTCAGCTATGAAGCCCTGGGGCTGCTCCATATAGATATCCTCCTCGAGGTATCCATTGAGGAAAGCTGTCTTGACGTCCATCTGCCAGATGTCGTAGTCAAGATATGCAGCTATAGCTAGCAGTGTCCTGATGGACTTAAGCATGGCCACAGGAGAGAATGTCTCATCGTAGTCGATGCCTTCTCTCTGTGTGTAGCCCTTGGCCACGAGCCGTGCCTTGAAAGTCTCTACTTTCCCATCAGGTCCCCTCTTTCTCTTGAAGATCCATTTACACCCAATGGGTTTTACCCCTCTAGGTGGATCCTCTAGGGTCCATACACCATTCTTATGCATGGAGTCAATCTCTGACTTCATTGCTAGCATCCATCTATCCATGTCATGATCCGCAAGTGCTTCATCGTATGAAGAAGGATCATTGTCAGTCTCACCTGACACAT
This sequence comes from Ottelia alismoides, assembly GCA_037367405.1. Lineage (NCBI taxonomy): Eukaryota > Viridiplantae > Streptophyta > Magnoliopsida > Alismatales > Hydrocharitaceae > Ottelia > Ottelia alismoides. The sequence goes on along the minus strand of JAZKJV010010926.1, from coordinate 330,468 downwards.
GGAATCCATACCTTTCAGGTGGTGCAACCACCCTCGAACTCCTTCGAAGAGGTATGGGTGTTTTATCTTCATTTATTTCTTCAGTTTCTGGTTCAGGAATCTCAGAATCCTCAGGGGATTCAATGAGCTCCTCTACTTCATTCTTGTCTTGACCTTTAAGGAAATCATCCTCCAGAAATTTCACATCCCTAGAGACAAAAACCTTTTGGGTCTCAGGGTCATAAAGTTGGTATCCAATACCATCTTTAACATACCCAATGAAGTAGCACTGACGAGTGCGAGATTCTAGCTTACTTGCGTCCACGTTCTTCGCATGAACCAAGCATCCCCAAACCCTCAAGTGATTGACACTAGGTTTGGTTCCATACCAGAGCTCGTGAGGAGTCTTTGGTATAGACTTGCTAGGAATCTTGTTTAGGATATATATTGCAGTCTCTACTGCATATCCCCAGAAACTAAGAGGTAAATGTGCTTTACTCATCATTGAACGGATCATGTCCATGATGGTCCTGTTGCGTCTTTCAGCAACACCATTAAGTTGGGGAGTTCCAGGAGGAGTGAGATTGGAGACAATTCCACTCTCTTTAAGGTATTCCTTGAATTCATCTGAGAGGTATTCACCACCTCGGTCAGATCGAATCCGTTTAATCTTCCTGTCGGCTTGGTTCTCAACCAAAGCCTTAAACTCTTTGAACTTTTCAAAGGTTTCATATTTATGACGAAGCAGGAAGATAAACCCATATCGCGAATGGTCATCGATAAACGTCAAATAATATCGATATCCATTTCTAGTCGCGGTATTGAAGGGACCACATACATCAGTATGTATTAGGTCGAGAATACCCTCGCATCTCGTAACCTTGTTACGGAAAGGCATCCTGGTCATTTTACCTCGAATACAATGTTCACAGGTAGGTAAAGTTTGAACCTGTAGAAAATCTAAAGGTCCATCCTTTATCAATCTATTGATCCTATCAACAGATAAATGACCGAGCCTTTGATGCCAAATCATATTCGAATGATTTTCATTCTCCCTGGATCTCTTGGGGTTTTTATTATTAGTGGTAGTGACATTTATGACACATTCATCAATGCACAATTCATAGAGTCCACTAGAAGTCAGAACACCTTCCGCAACAAATTTATCATATTTATTAATGACTAATTTATTACAGAACAGGAAGGAGTACCCATATCTAACAAGCTTAGACACAGATATCAAGTTCCTCCTGACCTCAAGTACATAAAGACACTCTTTAAGTACTAGGACTCGACCACTAGATAACGACAGTCTGCATGTCCCGATGGCGACTGCTGCAACACTTGCATCAGATCCCATCTGGATAACTATCTCCCCATGCTCCAGATTCCTAGTTTCCTGAAACAAATGCAATGAATTGCATACATGAACAGAAGCACCAGAATCTATAACCCAACTTCCTTCTCGTCCAACGAGAAAGCTGGTTTCAATGATGAAAGTAGATTTCATACCTGCTGGGGCTTTACCTTTGTCGGTAGACTTCAGGTAATCCGGGCAGTTACGCCGCTAATGCCCCGGCTTCTTGCAGTGGTGACAGACATCGGTCTTTTTCGATGTCATCAGTGTGGAAGCACTAGAAGATGAACCAACTCCTTGATTCTTCTTCTTTCTCTTCGAGGCTGGGCCCTTCTGAGAACCTTGCTTCCGCCCGCGCTTTCCTCTCACCTGTGCAACCATTGCACTAGCAGAGGGGCCGTCCTTCTTCAAGACGTCTTCTGCAGACTTCAATGCAGCTAACAGCCCAGCGTTTGTGAAATCACCTTTGTTCATGTGGTAAGACACAACAAAGTTGTTGAAAGACTTAGGGAGCGACAGGAGAATGAAATCAGCTTGCATTTCAGAGTCCAAGTACGCTCCCAGGGTTTCCAGCTCAGAGAGGTACCCAAACATTTTGAGTACATGTTCTCTGACAGAGGTCCCTTCCTGCATCTTGCAGCGAATAAGCTCTTTCATCACATTATAACGCTGTGTGCGGTTTATGTCACCGAACATTTCTTTCAGACTCAGCATAATTTCTTGGCAATGGTTCATTTCCACATGTTGCTTCTGAAGCACATTGGACAATGACCCAAGGATGTAACATATTGCCAGATTATTATCTTTATCATATTTTTCATTATATGATTTATCTTCATCAGTCACAGGGTCTGCTATCTTGTCCTTGCTAAGCACGTAGGAGATGCGCTCTGCACAGAGAACAAGATCCAAATTTCGGATCCAATCCAAATAATTTGGTCCGGTCAACTGGTTGACCTCTAGAAGCCTGCTAAGTGGGTTCATGGACTTCATTTTCTGAAATTAAGAATGCACTATATTAGAATATATAGATTATTTTAAGAATAATTTGATTAAGGCATTTTAAATCAAATTTGTCTTGCTAGGTCAACTTTGAAAGATTATTCCCTTATTTTTTCTTTCAAAGTAAGAGATATACTTACCGCTATATCTCAAGCAAGATCTGGGATCTCCTCTCTATCCTTATCACATCCCAATAATATGAGAACCTGTGACTCGAATAAGAGAAGCGGGAACACATTCCGCCTTGCAAGTCCAACTTGCATTTCCCAATTCGGTCTTTAACACCCGGGCCCACCACCCCTAAGATGATGTTGACCCGTTGTTAATTGAACCAACCGTCAACAGGCTTAATACTCACTATATGCAATCCAATATCGCCCCAATAATATGAGGACCCGATATTGGGGTCACTACGTATACGGCCTTACTCTTTCGAGAAGCAAAGAACCCGATCCAATTAAATCATGCACAGGATCTGTCACTTCGGACAGGCGTCTCCCATACACAACAACTGGCGACGAAATCCTTTGCCTTGACGGGAGACCATGGATGTCACTTATGTGATCCTCCACCTCATATTCAAATTTTATAATTAATTATTGTGAATCACATTCACATAATTAATTCTTCCAAGGGAAATACACATCTATTCAAAATAGTGTGTTTATTAGGTATGATTAATTTAATCATATTAAATTAATCATTTAGCCCAATCATCAACAAACACGTCTTTTACTTGAATAGTAGGTATAATCTCAAAATACGTATTATTCGAATTTTAATAATTAGAAAAATACATATTGTCTGTCTCCGGTATTATACAATCCCTACCCGCTGTCATGGCCAGTACCGACGAGAGTGGGACGGACCACATACGTTGCAACCCGCAACCCCAATGCTCTCCGACTAGGCACCACATCCGCCTCGGGAAAGGATAATATCAGATAGACCATCATGTACTTTGAGATGTTCATCGGTTTTTCAACCGAAAGTTATACCATATAGTACAAATCAAAACATTTTTGATTATAAGGAGATTTGCTAGACAAATCCCCAATCCTATTCAAGCAAAAGAAAGGGTTTTTCATGTAAAAGTTGTCCTACAACTATTGTAGGATAAACTATTGTTTTCATGAAAGCAATGTTTGTTGATGAAACAATGATCAAGATCTAATATCTCATCATTGTAGTTTAGGCAAGTGTCATTCAATGAAATAATTATTTCTTTAAATATTTCACAAATATTTATCACTAATTATTCCAGAAAATTAACAATTAATTTTCATCATGATAGTTGAATGACATATCACAAGGTTCAAGATCAAAAATGTTAATTTCCAGCAGTGACCCCCAATCACTAAAATTAACTTATCTTGATCAATTTAAATCCAAAAAATGCAAACTCAGTTTCCAAAGATTGCCTATTTGATTTATTAAAGAACCCAAGTGATAATTCACGCATTTCAAGGCATATTAAAACCGTAATCATCTCATTAATTACGTTCAAATCCGCAGTTCCCGCAACAGTGAATATAGTCATATTCAAAAAGCCATATCTTGAGCAAATAAAGTCCAAATTTAGTAAACTCAAGTCCTATGGTTTCCTTGTTTAATGGGGAACAAAATCCAATTGAAAATTTCGTGTTTAAATATTTTAAACAGTACGGAAAAATTCAATTAGACAGAGGTGCGAAAATTGAAATGCAGTAAAAATTTCGCAACCCTTTCAAGAACCAAATCGTCTAAGGTTCATGGATCACATCCAAAACCTTATTCGACCTATGGCTCTGATACCACTTGAAGGATATTGTGAATCCTTAAGCGCATCACGGAAGCGTGTCGATCGTATCGTATACGATCGGAGCAACTAGTCGCACTAGATGCTAGATGCAACGGAAATTAAAATTTTTAACTTAACGATGAAACCACATGATCACGAGAACACTTCTCGGATCGTTTCATCAAACCAAAAAGTACAAGGATTACCTCTTGAAGCGTGGTTGTAATCGCGAGATCCCAAAGTAGAGATCCTCCTGTCTTAAGTCCGACCCACGGAGAATGCGCTTGCGGGCACGATGATGAGTCGCGTCCTTCCCGCAATCCTTGACGAAGATCCAAGCGTCGAAGGCGAAGCAAGATCCTCTCCTCTTCAATATTCAAAGTGGACGGCCACTTGGAAATTGAGAGAGAGACCACACGAGAATTAGAGAGAGAGAGAGTAGTAGTAGTCTTCTACAACTCTAGATGATGTCCCTTGGAGAGCCTACCCTAGCCCTCCTTTTATACTAGTTTAGGATCCAATGGATCTCAATCCATGGGACACATGGATCCAAGGGCTATGCTTGGTCCATGATAAATCAATGGCTAGGATTTGTTGTTCAATAACAACAATTTAAAATTAATTAATCAAGAGATAACATGATAAATGAGATGGAGTTAACCACCCTCCTAAAAAGGGGGGGGGGGCGTGACCCATGAACAATTCATGGGCGACGCCACTCATGGAGGTGGTTATTCTATATTTTATTTATCATATTATTCATTAATTAATCCCAATAAATATTCACCAAATTAATTCCAAATTAATTTTGTGAATATTTCAATCTTGCCATTGAATATTGTGTGAATCATATTCACAACCCAAACTAGTTAGTAAATTGCATTTCCAATTAATTAACAAATGTGAATCCAATTCACATTATTAATTAACAAATGCTATTTACATAAATTCTCTCTCTTATATATGTATATTATAAATCATATTTATAACATGCATATATCATGGATAATGTTATCCACATTCTCTTAATCCTTGATAATTAAATCTCATTTAATTATATTAGATAATCATTTTCACAATATGAATCATATTCATATTTAAGCTTGATAATTAAATCACATTTAATCATCAAGTCCTTGCTTGGATATTTCATCAAAAGAATTATTCTTGAACCCTTTCAAGAATAATGTGCTTTCTCCGCAGATACTTGGAGATAAGGACAGGGCGATTGTATTATTCCACGTATAGTGACTTGGATGTTGAGATCTCATCTCAAATCCAGATCTTACGGACCTCTCACAGATGCTTGATTAAATCAAGGCCGCAAATCCAATCTTCTCATTGAATCTGAATCCTATTTAGATCAATGTCCAATACTTGGACTAAGATCGGATTGCTTCTCTACTGAAAGGAGTCACTAAAATCCAGACATGTTTCATCACTCCCTCGGAATGGAAGCGTCATGGATATACAATCGTTTATGATCACATCACCCTTCAGGTATTCCCAATACCTGTACATCCTGCATACTGGAAGACCCATGATCAACCCGAAGATCAAGATCATTTTATACTGTCTTCTTCAGGGTTTAATCATTAAGTTTCTCAATCTTGGTCATTGGGATTTGGTATCGATCATATGCTTTCCCAAAGCATATATCATACCTTCAAATTCATGTCATGCTTCCAAAGCACGACGACCATGCATGGAATTTGATCGGTCCCAATACCTCATGAGTGAGCTCATGTCTTCCGGTTCACAAGTGAACCTGTATGATCCCTTTGAGAGATTATATTGCTCATATACCCTTATATGCACACCAGCTCGCCGGTGTATAGACCTTGGTTAGGTCATCAACCTATTGGTCTGCCAAATGTACATACTCAGATATATAGCAATATATCTGTCTCCGGTCAGAGGATGCGTGCCTATGCTGTGACAGCATTCAACATAGGACTTAGGTTATCTCGATCTCGTCAGGTCAACCCATTGACCTAACTAATCTGACACCTCCGAATCACTATTCCCATGCAGAGGACCTGCATCAAGAGGTCGGTCAGATATCAGCCTATGTGAGAAAGGATTGCCATCTCCTACTCAGGCTGGAGATCTCCACTTGACAATCATTTGACGGTGTTTGATGAGTCCTCCATCTAACTCCTTAGATATTCATCCAAACACCAGCTTCTATGATTCATTTAATGAAACAACAGCTATATGATCATCAAGCTGGCCATGGTACATAACCCTAATTGTACAGAGGGACCTTATAGTGCATTCATTCATATAATTTCAGAAAGGGAGTGAAACATCAATAACTTTTATTGATAAACTTAAATATTACAATAACATTTATTGTAAGAATGGTTCGCCCAGGGCTCACAAGTCTAACAGTTACGTTGATTAGTCATCCAATTTTAGATTAAAGTTATCACTTGAGTCTTATATGAGCAGAGAAAATCATGCTTAACGAGCAACTCCAATTCCTTTAATTCCTAAGTTGAAAAAAACTGAGTAGAGGGTTGAGAAAGCCAATGTAAGCGTTTAAATCAGTGACACATGCTAAAAAGAAGACATACAGTGATTCCTCACATTCTTTCACGTGACATGTAATACAAGAAGTTAAAATTTATACTAAATGATATACAAATGAAAAACCCTAAACAAATATTTCTATTAGCGAAATGAATTAATTTTAGATTGGATGATGTGAACGATCTACAATGACTTAGTGAAAAATTGTGTGGCCTAACAATTACGAGCACAATAAAAAGATAAATCTAGGCTAGCGTAGGTGCACCTAATTTCTACGCCACTCAAGCTGGGTATCAACCGCATAGAAGGGGGTGAAATAGACCCGACACATCACAGAGAGTCCAGTCTAAATTATTACAAAAATCATGATTGAGAGAGAGGCCCTGCAAATGATGCAGAAATTAAAACTATCAAGCTGTCTCTTACACAATAAAATTGAAAACAATTTTCTTCTTCGCAGATCCTTGAATTTATATGCAAAATTACTCCGAGTTATCTGCGAAGAGAAAAAATACTGTTAGTATCTGCAGCGAGAGAGAGGATGTAAATAAAATTAAATGCAACATAAAATGCACAAATAAAAATGACACGGAAATTAATTTCACAAAAACTTAATTATAGAAATTAATTTAAAACACTAGAAATACGCCGTTCCCCAGCAACATCGCCATTTGATGTATTGTTATTTTCATCTCTTTAATAATCGATAATTGTAGTATATGAGACGAAAAATGATCTATCAAAAACCACAATCTTTGAATGTTGTGGAGAATTTTTACTTGGCAAGTGTAACAAGATCATATACAGGGAACGAAGATTTTTAGTTGTGTGGTTTCAAATTAATTTAAATAATTAGATAATCACAATGTTAATTTCTGTGTCAGGAAACAAAATGAAAATAAAATGATAGAAATGCGAAGATGAAGATGCAATGCAATATGAGAGCATAGGATCTGTGATTAAAAGATTTTAATACCTCAATTGAAATAATCAATTATTCATCGAAATAAAATCTAGAAATATCTATTGATTTAATTTCAAACGACATGATTAAGGGATAATACAGGAATAATCCTGCAAATGATCGGATCAATTGATAATTTTATCTAAGAAACATTATCCTTGAATTTCTTGTGATTTATCCTCAAAGAGTGAATCGATAATATCAAAGGAATAAATCCAATAAATCTCCTCAATTTAGCCCCTACAAAAGATCCAATTCCTCACAATAAAGCACAAATGTGTCTCGAATTGAGCTTGTAAAAATCCTTAAGAAATAATAAATCAATTAAGTTCCTTTTCGATAACTCTTAAACAGATTAAATTCTCAAAAATTATCAACTATAATCGTCCAAGAGAATTTATCAAAATCAAAGCCCCTCATTCGAGTTCCTAGAAAATGAATTAAGAATCTTCTCAATAATGCACAAATTTGTCGAAGACCAGCTTGCATAATTTGTCAGACATCCTTAAATAATAATCATCATTAAAAGCTTCAGATTAGTTCACAAGATAGATAAAATGATTAGGCACTGAATAAACTTTAAAATGACATATTGGACGTTGAAATTGAAGTTCATGTGAAAATTATATGTAATAAACAAATTCTATGAACTAAAGTATAATAAAAATAAATATTCTCTTAGTTCCTGGAGGACTTATCTGCAATATTAAAAACTTACAGGGGTTTTGGTGCAAATTTTCCAAGGTACCACGAGCATTACCGTGCTTCTTGCGGGCGGGGGTTCTTATGAAATTGGCTAGAACTGTAGAGGCCATCCTGCAATATACCCCGAGCTCACATGCACATCGCGTGATGTTGACATCACGTGAGGCGGGGGGGGGGGGGGGTGCTTTGTCGAATATGGTTGGAAGTCGGGGGCCTGGATAAAAGATTCCCCCTGCCCCCACATGCTTCTCATGTGAGGAACCGTTGGGCGGCTGATGCAAGTAGCGTGCGAGGCGCGGGTGGGCTTTGACGGTGGAGGCGTTCCGGGCATGGTGGCAATGCAGGAGGCGGCGCCAACCTCGAGGGAGTGGGCAGTGGAGGAGCTCGCACGGTCAGCTATGCGAGGAGGCGATGACAGATAGGGATCCTTTACTTCGGCGAAGGGCCAAGGTGCAGCAATGCGAGGCTCCATGATAGCGATGGTAGAGGACGGGGCACCTTGGGCGGTGGAGCTCAGCTGCAAGAGGGAAGGTGCAATAGCAAGGTGCTTACAGCACCTTGGATTGTAAAGAGATTTGGAAAAAATAAGGGTTCTGAACTTCTGAGATGGATTAAGTACAACAACTTTTAACATCTCTTTTTTTTAAAATCATTAACATTGGCACACTCAAATAATTGATTTATGCTTCATACACTTACAATTTAAATTAGACATCATCGTAGTATTTTCAAAAAACAAAACATCATACGATCTTCATTGCTTGATTTATCACAATGGATTTTTTATAATCTTAAAAATTCATTATTCACAAGATTTTTTAGAAGAGTATTCTATGCATTTTCTGTATTGCATCTATATTCACAAATCCCTAAAAATAGCATTACTTAATTTCGTCACTCACATTTGCATCACTTATTCTCACACTTTAAAAAATTACAAAAAATCATTCATTGTATGTTTAAATTTGGTTTACATTCCATTCATCTTTTAAATTTTTAAATTTTTGAAACATAAAAATCTAAAACAATTATGATTAAAAACCTCATACTCAATCACTAAATACGATCCTGAGCTTGTTAAGTTGCCCCCTTATGTTAGAATGGAGCTTACCTAAGTATAATAAATAAATTGAAATTACATTCATTGATACATTTTTGTGTTTATTTCTTGAATTACATGTTTTATCACCTGCTACAATATACAATTTCATAAAAATCAAGAGCGATAAAAATCACATTTTTTACTTGTACATATTGCATTAAAACCCAAAACCTAATCATGAGGAGAAAAGGTTGTAACACTATATATTTCTCTCATATAGTGTCTTATGAGGCATTGCTCACTTTTTATATTAATATACATCAAATTCTCTATGAAAAGAAACCCACATTCAAAGTAATCGGAGTTCATATGTAAAACTTAGATTTTCAGACCTAATTATTGTACTACTGAGTTGACTTGTGTATATTATTTTATGTACATAATTAACTATTTTTATTTTATTTCTTTTTAATTTTTATTTTGTATTCTAATTAATTACAAAAGAATGTAAATAAAAAAATACCAAAAAGTAAGAAAAGATGAATTCTGGCATGTTATCTCTTTATCTAACCTATGTATATTACTAACTATATTATTTTCATTTCGCCTTTGCTCTACCAATAAAAAATAAAAAGATCCATTACTAAATAATTTTCTAACAAGTAGTTGATAAAGTCATTTAATATGTATTATTAAATCAAAGAGAAAAATACAAAACACAGATAATAGGGTATTATATATAATACACTAAAAATCCTATTTAGAACAAATAATCTATTTTGATTTTGTATCCAACATAAATGTTATAGATGTCATTGAGATCAAGAAAATTTAAGTCAACCACTATTTAATATGAGGTTATCTACTATATTATATTTAATGTTCTTTTAGTTCCTTCTTTAGTCAACTAGTCAACCGAGCTATGTAGCTCATTCCTATATATTCCACTCATCAAACTAAGCTCGTTGTTGACCACTCAATCAACAAATGCACTTGCACCACACCCGATCAACCTATGCTCGCCACATCACCCATTTCTGTTGACCTTTTTGGTGAACAACTTCCTCCTCAACTTCTACTCATCTTCTTATTCCAATAAACCAAATCATATCCTATTGATTTCTCTATCTCCTTCATTGATTTTACTAGCATCATCATATCCCAATAGAATCATAACCCCAAATTCTGTTCTGAATCCATCTCCAACGATTTGTAAACCCAATGACATCCAATCCTTGGGCTCGAAGGGCACATCTGCACTCATTTTGTCGACAGGTCCTCCGACGAATTGAGCAAGACGTCATCACCGAGATCCATGCAAACCTCTTAGGCATTCTTGCACGACATCTCGACATCTCACTACACAAGATCAAGGACTATTGCCCACTGTACCACCCTTATGGCACACACATCTCGGTAACAATGGATGCGAATTTGGATGCAGCTTTCAACAAGCTACTTGAGCAGACCGTCGAGCTACAGGAGCTTGCCGGGGAGGATTGCACTAGTGGGGTATCGATTGGGGAAGTGATTGAGAAGTGAAGGAGGTCGAATGGAGTCATAAGCACTGGTGATGAGAGTGAACTCATGAAGCGGTTGAGTACTCATACATTTCCAATCCATGTTTTGACTATTTTACATCAGCAAGACACCAGTGAAAATGGGAAAAAAATATATTCTCGTTTTTGTAGTGACATCGAGTTGAGCAACAGTTTCTGGTGAAATGGACCTCAATCTTGGGTGAGCCGAACTCTCGCTGCCATCATCTTCAAAGGGGGGAGGAGGAACCCATTCAAGAGAACCTCTTGAGAGGATATTGTAACTCCTCAAACATCCACCACCACCAAAGCTCCCATCGCTGGTGATTCTCTGTTGCGAGGGAGCCTACCAATCTCCAAAAGACCCTTCCGTACTTCGCTTCTCGCTTCGGCCTTATTCTCTTTTGCCGAGTCCCGCTCTCTCTCCAAGTGGTTGCTCCATTACTGACGTCGCTCCGCTCCGCAGAGTCCTGTGTTGCCTCAAGCTCTATTATTGCAAATGATCATGACCAATGGTGGTGCTTCACCCCACCACCGCATTTGGGAAGAAGAAAAGGGTTCAAAGGCCCTTTTGGGATAATTCTTCTTTTTTGACGTAACTGCAATTTTATTAATATTGTTGAATCTCGTTACTGTAACTTTTTCAAATGGGGGCATTTCAAGTTTGAAAAGATAATGGAGTTCGAATATTTCCATTAGGTGAGGATCACATTGTTACATATTTAATAAATAATATACCAGATTTTTACCTTTTGAAGTTTAAGTAGGACATTGAAATTGAGTGTATAATCTAGATACTTGTATGTAATTTACTCTATACAAAAATATCTAGCAGACAACGTGCGACAATAGAGAGTAGGGATGGACCCTTCTTCCGTGGACAAAGGCTCTCCGTTCCATCTCCATCAAAAAAAATCTCACCTGCCATCCTCCTTAAAAACAACCCCGATGAAGGAAGATGCAGCTAACAAAAAAAAAACAAGCAGAGATGTTGAGGCCCGACCGCAGCGACGCGCACCTCTCCATCGAGGAGGAGGCGAGGAAGGCGGCGGAGGCGCGGGAGTACTTCGACGGCATCGCCCCGAAGCGGCACACGAAACCACAGAGAAGCGAGTACGCCAACACCTACACCGACGCCCTCCTGCCCTCCCAAGGCGACCCCATCCCCGAGCTCGACAAGCTCCGCGAGCTCGAGTCCCACCCTGAGGTTAGTTTTCCGTTTCCCTTTGACGAGCTCGCGCGCGGCTTGATGTTGTTTGCCCTATTTTGCAGAAGCTGGTGTGCGCGGGGAGCGAGCCTGTGGAGGAGTACGTGGAAACGGAGTACTACAAGGACCTCAACTGCGTCGACAAGCAGCACCACACGGTATCACGGGATAGCTTCTCTTTTTTGATCTTTTCTCTATTTCATCTGAGCCCTCTTATTAACCCAAACAAACCAACTTATGGGATCATCCCTACCAATTTCTTTTGAACTCGTAGATGATCTTGGCGTGTTAGTTGCATGTTCGAATTCAAATCATCAGCAGCTCCATTCATGATAATTATTTTACCAAGACGACACATCCTGAATTTGTTCTGTCTGACTTGTCCTAAAAAAAGCTGGGAGTGATGGTATCAGAAAGTAGGGAACTTATTGCAGATAAGGAGTTCTTTTTGTTTACTTCATGAAAATTCTTTAGTTTGGTGGACTTTGGTGTACATCCTTGCCATCGCTTACTTCGATCTTTTGAAAATTCTGAGGTGCCTCTCCCTTCTACTAGGCCACCCAATAGACAGAAGGTGTAGCAGGCAGCTCTGTTAGAAGATTAGTCATCCTGCTTTTGTGGGTTGAGAAGCATCCCAAGTGGATTAAAAAGTGCATTTGTAGAGAAATTTCTTTTCCGCAATTTTAGTTGAGGGGACAGAGACGAATAGATTTTGTGGAGTTTGTTTGTTCTAAAAGTGACAAAGAGGCTAACAGATGCAAGTTCAAGGTCACACAGATAATGGTTTTTGTTAGTCTTATTACGGGTTAAGAACTAAACAAAGCAGGACCATGTTACAAATAAGGTTGGAATTTGGAGAAATAACGGCCCATGGGTGAAAGTGAAGTAAAAACATTTGTCGAGGTAATAATGTGGAACACTGCTCTTCTTCCCTGCGAGATACATTTTTGATTATGAGATAATGTATTTATTGCTCTATTTTCCATGAACCCCTGGCAAGTGGGTCCTTTTTTCTTCTATATGTGCATTGACCATCATTAGGTATCGATTAGCAATATGCTTTTGGTAAACAACTTATATGACTTGACATGGCTACTTACAACTTTTGATGCGCTTTAAAAAATATTTACATGCATACCCCTGTATCATTTCATAACTACACCTAACCATATTTCATATTTACATAAATGTCTGTCTTATACCATATGCCCATGCCCTTGAGAGCTTCTTATCAAAAAAGGGATGAAGTATAATGATAATTGTTTTATGAAACAGATCCTCTTTGAATCTCAATATTTTTTAGGCACCTCCAACTTTCTCATCCCTCCATCACGCGCTTCTTTCACTATCACTCCTTTCCATCCCCTTCTATATCCTTAAATCCCTCCTCACCTAGTAAGCATCATTGTCTTCAGTGACATCCTCGATGCCATCCTTGTCAAGCTTCTCATATGTTGAAAAGACATAATAAAGAGGGGGCGGGTTATTGTCGTAGTGAAAACAATGCAAATAATTGTTGGTGTGGGTGGTGAATGCAGAATAACATGTGTGTGTGTGTGTGAAGAGAGAGAAAGAGAGAAGCATGTTAGCAGCAAGACACCATGAGTGCACCCACATAACAAAGTGGATCCTCCTCTTCTCTTGACAGCAGCCACTGTTCTCTCTCTTCTTTTTTTCTCCACCACCGATCACCTCTTTTTCCTCACCTACCCTCTCCTCCTATTCCTCCCCCACCCTCAACCCTCCCCCTCATCAAGTCCAAGCTCTCCCCCTCCCTTCATCTTCATCCTTACTCCCCTTTGATCCTTACCTCACCTACCTACTATCTGGATTCCATCATTGATCATCATGCTTCAATGCTCCTTCATTTCTCCCTAGGATCCCATAATTGTTGCATCATCCACCTTTACCATACGCCACCTTGATGAACATTACGCTCTCCTTTGCTTCCTTGAGAGAAATGCCGTCTTTTGGAACATTGGGAATGACATGATAAGTGACATAGAAGGAAATATCGCGATATGTCGGTGAAATATCGTCGATATATCGATATCGAGACGAGACCGATATGGGTACCGATATGGCGAAATATCCTCCTTTTCAGGCATTTCCTTCACAAAAGTGCGTTGATATGGACGATATTTCGATGATATATTGCCGAAATATCATCGAAATATCGTATCGATACGATATCGAAATTGATATGGCCTTCCATTGATAACCTCTATGCCAATCTTGTCACCTACAGAGACCACACCATGGTTTCCAACAACTTACACATAGTTGACATCCTCCTCAAGGGGGACAACTAATGTATCTTGGATTTTAGAATGAAAGATTAAAGGTGAGAAAGGAAGAACTATGATAAGAGGGAGGTAGAGCGGGCCAAGCTACTTAAGTGAGAAGAAGATAGAAGGGATAATTGGAGTGTACAGTTTAAGAGGATAAAGTATCCAAAGTGGGAAAGGAGCAAACTCAAAGGTACTTAACGTATCTCGAATTTTAGAGGTAGAAATTGGGGATGAGAAGGGAAGAAATGAGCTTAAGAGAGGGGAAGCATGCCAAACCACCCAACGGGGAAGGAAAAAAGGGGATTGAATTAGAGGGTTTGAGAGGAAAAAGAATCCAAAGGGGGAGAGTGATATCATACTTAATGGTTAATCAAAATACACATTTTGTCCATGCTCCTTTCGATACATGTGATGACGTTTTTGTATAGAGTGCGAATACCATCTTAGAGACATGCATCTTCACAAAAAAACATAACCCTTCCTTAAAATACAATTCCAGAGGATGCATTCCGTAGATTTACAACTAGAAATAAAGATAAAGTTTGTAAAATAAACAAAGAAAATCGGGTTGCGTCGGTTCTCTTACCTTAAATAACTTGTCTCCTGATGAGTTGACCTTCTCGTAAAGGTCGTTTAACAAATATAGAGAGTGTTTGGTTGGACTTATAATTTGTAAATATGTATTGGATCTACTTTGTAAATATCTTTCAAGGGTCATGTACCACTGTTCAAAAATGCCGTCTATTACAATGATGGTAGCGGTCAAGCCAATGCTCGATGTGGCTTTTTGATGTTTGTTCTGCTAATGATTTTTATTTTTAGCAGTGGTGTCATTGCACATGACAATTGGACAATGATGATGGCGAGGATGCTCTAAAGGAGATCAGGTTCGAGGTTGGCCCAAGAGAGTGAGCTTGACGATGATTGTGGTAGGACAAAGGGTATGTGTTGCAAGCTCATTAGGGCGATGATCCATTGGAGTAGATATGGAAAGAGGTGGAGACATTGTGGACTAATACAACAATAGATTTATGGAGATTGGCATATAGTAGGTGATTGGTTGACGAGGAAGGAAGAGAGATAATGATGGTAGGTGAAGTGGTGGAGGATGGCATTGGTGTAGAAAGGAGATGGCAATGATGAAGATGAATTAGTGGTGGTTGAGGTTGGTGTAAAAAAGCATTCATAGTATAAAAGTAGTTAGAGAAACTGACCTTCATTCATCATATAGGAGCATGGGCATAACCGGGAATTTTATCAAGGAGGAGCCAAGTATACATCTTTCATGTACAAATAAAAAATGAAAAAAAATGTATTTTCAAATGATATTTTTTTAAAGCAGTGTTAACAATTTCAAATGTGATTTTTAAAATTGGATAAACTTACCATTTCAATGTTATTTGTATTTTTCAATAAGGCATAGACTATATTTTTCCAATGATGATTTTTTAATATTTTTAGTAAAAATAATCATATTTAAAAGGAAATAACAAAACTTATTTCATTTACAAAGAGATTTAGAATTAATATGAGAGATTAATGAGCCCTAATATCATTTTATATCAAATTATACTTATAATGTTAATATATTAGAAGTGAGTAGAAATAATTTTTTTAATAAAAAAGGATGGAATTGATTTTTTAAACAAAAGAAAGGATGGAGAGGGGTAAATTGAGTAGAGCTAATTTTTTTAACAAAAGGAGCAAATAAGGGATTCGAACCCTGATACATTAATTGGAGGACGTAATGCTTTATCAGTAACCCATTAAGCATTTAGTGATAATATTCGAAAATATTTGTTTTATTATTTACACTTTGAGCAACATATCAAAAATCAACAACATTATATAAGTGAAATGTAATAATTAAGTAGGGGCCATGGGTCCCCTAACATATGTATTAGTCCGCCCATGTATAAGAGATATGTGGGCATGGTTGATGTGGATCGTCATACAGTAGGAATGGCATGAATATGGATGTGACACCACTCGATGTAGCTTGGATTTCTAGGGAGGAAAGATTAAAGGTGAAAAGCGAGAATTCAAATAATGGGGATGTCACTATTGCAATATTCAGCCGAATAGGCCAAATATTCAGTTCAAATAGTTGGTTGGGGGGTGGCCGAGTAAAATTACGGTATTCAGATACACTTCACCCAAATAGACTATTCAGGTCAAATAATCGACCGAATGAGCATACTTATTCCCCCTTTTTTTGGGCGGGTCCATCAACTCTCAGGATCCTACCCGAGTCGCCAACCAATTTAAACCCTCACCTGATACATCGCCATCGTTGACCTCCGAGTGGCTCTAAGCTGCATGGCGCCATTGCCGACCTCCGAGTGGCTCCAGGCCGACTTGGAGCGAGAATCTGGGCCTCCCTTCACCATTATTCGAGTGTGGCGTTGTCCTGGAGCTCCCTTTGTCGCTGATTGAAGAACGATGTCGATCAAAGAGCTCCACGGCCTCAAAGATCCTGTTGCGCCGTTGATCGGAGAGAAGATCCTACATCTGTTGCATGTGGTATTGTTTATTATATTGTCTTTAGGTATGCTTGTAATCTATAGTCTCCTTTCTCAACCACTTTTGTCATCATCCCGTTCTTGGGTTTCAATTTGCATCCATTGTGGTGTGATATTAGACTATTTTTCTATAGCATATGAATTATTGCATGTCGAATATCAACGAATAATACCATATTCAAATTTTAATTATTCTGGGCATTATATTATTTCACACTGATGCTAATAATATTGAATATCCTCTAGATTTGGAGCATTTAATATTGAATATCGATCTTAGACCATTTCACACCGATGCTAATTAATTATTAGTATGAATAATTTGTCGTAAAGAAATAGTAGACGTAATTAATAATTTTGGTTATCTTATCATTTACATGGGGGAGAATTATACACTTAAAATAAACAAGTTCCAAGAGTACTTACAAATGTATTTGCTCTACTGTTATATATATATATATATATATATTGCATACTGTCGCCGTTAATCTTTTTTCTTCGCCATACTGTTATATATATATTGCATACTGTCGCCGTTAATCTTTTTTCTTCGCCATACTGTTATATATATATATATTGCATATTGTCGCCGTTAATCTTTTTTCTTCGCCATATGCAAATAAGATACTGTCTGGAAAAAAATACTAATACACATTTTTCAGCATAAAAAAAGAGAGCCTCTCTGGCAGTACTAATACATATATTTTTAAAGATGGAGAGGTTTCCACTCGGCATCCATTTTTATGCACTCGTTTTCACTTATTTGCCTCCTAAGTAGATTGATAAATGTCATCTGAAATCCATTCTAAAAGCAAAAGCATGACATCGAATATAGGTGTAACGTTTCTTAATTAAACAACCAGCTACGTGGGAATCAAAAAGTTGTTTTGATTGTGATGAGAGTGGATAGGATGGCTTAGTTCGGTTTGATTGTGAGGTTAATATAGAATGGAAGATTTTACGAATAGTCAGTTCAAATGCTTATTGCAAATGTTTAAATGCTTATTGCACATTCAAAGTTCGGTTTGATTCTGATTTTTGATTATAGAGATGGCTGTACATTCTGGTGATAGTGATGCAACATATTATACACCACTGGGATTGAGTGATCTTGCATGGCAATTTGGTTATCTCAAAAAATCGACGGATGCAAACATTGTTGTTTGTAGACTTCGCAAGTTGTTGAAGGGTGGAATCTTCATATTTAAACAACACCTTGCACATCCAAGAGGAAATATTTTCTCGTGTACGAACGTTGATGAAGAAATGAAGAGGCAAATGGTTGGCTACCTGGACGAGCTGATGAGGAGGAAGTGTCAGAAGGCAAAGAAAATCAAGGAGATGAGAGAAGAAGTGGACATCATTGGAGATGTTGGATCACAAAGAAATGATAAACAACCTCGAATGTCTGAATCGGTCGGTGATGATATGGGAATGCATCAGATTACAATCAATGATGCATTCTCCAAGGATCATAGAGAGAGAGTCATCTCTTACATATGCGATTGTTCATACATGGCCTCCATTCCATTTCGTGCATTATCAATCAAACCTTTTTGGAAGATGTTGGAGGCAGTTGGACAATGTGACCCTAATTTTAAACCTTCTACAAGGCACGAGATAAGCGGTCCATATATGAAAAAGACAGTGAAGAGAGTTTTTAGATGAATTGAATTGCCAACGAGAAATGTGAAAAACGACATGAAGCTCCATAATGACCGATCGTGGAAGGAGCATTACTAACTTTTGCATCAATTGTTCACTTGGAACTTTTTTGAAATCGCTAGATGCATCTGATGAAGCACATATTGCGGAGTACATCTTCCAATTGGTGATCAATGTATCTAAGAAGTTGGGGTGGAATGTGTTGTACATGTTGTGGCTGATAATGTTTCCTCCAATGTAGCCACAGGAAGATTGTTTCCAACAAATATCCTCAAATGTGATGGACATCTTGTGCTGCCCATTCAGTCGATCTTGCATTGGAGGAATTTTTTTGAGGAGTGCATTAGAGAAAATTAGCAATGAATCCTGGGTGAAAAGTGCAACCACAAAGACGAAGACACTTGCAGTTTTCATATATAGTCACAGTCACACAAAGACTCTGAGCATGATGTGAAATTTTACAAAGAAGAGAGACATTGCTAGACCTGGACAAACTAGATTTGCAATGCCATTTCTTACCTTGGAAAGCATCTTGACAAAAAGATAAATTGAGATTGATGTTCTCATCAGATGAATGGACATGTTCGAAATGGGCAAGATAGAGAAAAGGACGAGGGGCATCGTCAATAGTCTTGAGCCCTGCATTTTAGAACCAAGTTACACTTGCAATTAAAGCGCTTCTTACGAGCAATTGATGTAGATCGTAAGCCATCCATGGGCTTTGTATATGGTGGCCTAGAAGATGCTAAACAAGAGATAATGTCATTATTAAATTGTGTAGTCTCTTCTTATAAATACTTCATTGATGCCATTGTATCCAAAACAAAGGGAAAACTTAATGCTCCATTGCATGCCACATCATATATCTTGAACCCCTACTTTTACAAGGAATGCAACATGTTTAATACAAACCATGTCGTGAAGTTGGGCTTTGTGGAGTGCATGGAAAAGTTCTATCCAGATTTGGATATCTAAGGCATCATCATTAGGAATGAGCTGCCTCAATATTGTGTGGCTCAAGGAATATTTGGCAAGCGGTTGGCAGTGAGGCAACGGTTAACGAATGATGAACATTCGGACCTAGGTACAATCTCTATTATTGTTAAAAAATAGTCTTGCAAGTCTTATATCAGGTTTTTTGACTTCATATACTTGGATAACTGATTGGTGGACTCTTTATGGGGTTGGTGCACCCCATTTGCAAGCTATGGCCATAAGAATTCTAAGTTTGACCTCCTCATCCTCTGGTTGAGAGCGAAATTGAAGTACATTTGAATCGGTAATAAATATATTGATCTATTTATGTGAGTAATTCTATTAGATAGCATATTTTTAATGGGTATGTAACTTTATTTCATATTCATACAAAGAAAAGGAACAAGTTGGATACCAAGAGAATAAATGATCTTGTTTATGTGCGGTTTAATGCAATCTCAAAGAACGTCGACATGATCAATCAAGGGATTCAATTTCTTCAAAAGATCATGTCCACTTGAGTGAATGGATCTGTAGCAAGCAAGCTCAAGAAAATGACGTTTACATTGGTTAAGGTTTGACTTGGGGTTTGATTGCCGATGCATTAGGTGCGGAAGACATGTTGCAACTAAGGAGGGAAAGAGGTGATAGTGACAATAAAGCTTCAAGTTCTAGCTCAAGTGCATTGCCAACACTCTAGGAAGAGTATGAATTCGATTATGAAGAAATAGATGAGGATGAAGATGATGAAGTGAAGGGGATGTTCCTTTGGATAATGATGATGATGATTAGTGGCTCTTAAAATTTTATTTTGTGATGTGAACTATTCTCAGTATCTTGTGATGCAAACAGTTTCCACCTTCACCCTTTTTTTATTTAAACATTTTCATATGTTTAATGTTACAAACATTTATTTCTTAAGTTTTTATCAGTTGTCATCAATTATTCCTCCTTCATAGTTATATTTTTGTGATTCTTGCTTGGTTTCATACTCAATTTTATCATCATTCTATCTCTTAAAAGTATAACATAAATATTCCGGGTAAAATATAACATATTCTTTATATTTAAGGAATATACTTTCTTAAAAATAATCATTTATATATTTAAAATAATAAAAATACATAATCAAATAATTCCGAATATTCTCCTGAATACTCATTATTCTTTATTCAGTGACCCTTCCAACTGAATATCGAATATCGACTTCTGCAACACTGGGAGGTAGAGCATGTCAAGCTGCATAAGAGGGGAGAAGAAAGAAGGGCTGATTGGAGTCAAGGATTTAAGAGGAGAAAGATGTCAAAGGAGAGTGATATCATGCTCAAAGGTACTTAATGTAGCTCGAATTTTTAGAGAAAGAATTTGAAGATGAGAAGTGGATATATAGATATGGGGGAGGAGCACTCCAAAATGTGTGAGAGGGAAGAGAGGGAGTGTTGGACATGCGAGCCCACGGTGAGCCATTATGCAATAAATGTTATTATGAATATCATTCCGTGATATGAAATGAAGAATAATTAATTTGCATAATAGGTCCCTTAGTACAATTAGGGTTATGTACTATAGCCATCTTAATAATCATACAACTGTTGATTCAATATTGAATCATAGAGGTTGGTGTTTGGATGAATATCTAAAGAGTTAGATTGAGGACTCATCAAGTACCGTCAAATGATTATTAAGAGAGGATCTCCAGCCTGAGAAGGAGATGCCAATCCTTTTTCTAAAGGTTGATATCTGACCGACCTCTTGATGCAGGTCCTCTGCATAAGAATAAAGATTCAAAGGTGTCGGATTAGTTAGGTCAAAGAGTTGACTTAACGAGATCGAGATAACCAAAGACCTATGTCGTATGCTGTTACGATATATGCACGCATCCTCTGACCGAAGACAGATGTGTTACTATAATGTGTGAGTATGTGCATTTGGCAGACCAATAGGTTGATGACCTAACCAAGGTCTAAACATCGGCACGCTGGTGTGCATGCAAGGGCATATGAGTAATACGATCTCTCAAAGGGATCATACAGGTTCATTACTGAATTGGAAGACATGAGCTCACTCTTGAGATATTGGGAAGAATCAAATTCTGTGCGCGGTCGTCTCTCTTTGGAAGCTTGACTGAATTTGTATGCTTTGATATATACTTTTGGAAAATATATGATCAACACCTAGGTATGATATATGCTTTTGGAAAGTATATGATCAATACCAACTCCCAATAGTCGAATGAGAAACCTAATGATAAAACATTGAAGTAGACAATGAAAAGAGATCTAATACTTCAGATTTATTTTGGGTCTTCCAATATGCAGGATATACAGATATTGGGAATACCCGAGGGTGATGTGATCATAAATGATTGTATAACCATGACACTTCCATTCCTAGGGAGTGATGAAACAGGTTTGGATTTTAGTAACTCCTCTCAGTAGAGCAGTAATGTGATCTTGATCCAAATGTTGGACATTGATCTGAATGTGATTCAGATGCGATAAGAAGATTAGATTTGCAGTCTTGATTTAATTAAGCACATATGAGAGGGTCTGGATTTGAGATGTGATCTCAATATCCAAGTCACTATACGTAGAACAATACAATCGCTCTGTCCTTATCTCCAAGTATCCGCGGAGAAAGCGCATTATCCTTGAAAGAGTTCAAGGATAATTTCATTGTTGATATATGAATCCGAGCATTGAGAAAATTGATAATTAAATGTGATTTAATTATCATGAATAATATGAATTTGATTCACTTAAATGTGATTTAATTATCAAAGATGTGAATAATGTGAATATGATTCATATTATTTGGGCACAAGAGAATAGAGATTCAAGATGATTAAATGTGTTTAATTACCAATGGATATGAATAATGTGAATAGCACTATCCATATTAATCATATATATTATAAATGTGATTTATAATATATAAGAGAGAGTTATTTGTAATGTACATTTGTTAATTAACTGTTGATGTGAATCAGATTCACATTGGACAATTAAAAATGTAATTCACATTTTATTTTGGGGTGTGAATGTGATTCATAATTTTCCAATGGCAAGATTGCAATATTCACAAAGTAATTATGAATTATTTTTGTAGAATAATTTACAACAACAATTGTTGTTGTAAATATTGGAGATTTCATGGAATAATGTAATCTCATGAGATTACATAAGATTCCCACCAACTCCCATTAGAAAAGGGTGAGGCAATCTCATTCCATAATCTTCAATGCATGATTGATTTAATTTGGGATTAGTTTATAGGATTTTTACCGGCAGACCCTATAATCTTTGCCAATGACCACTACGACTTTTGAAACATCGATATTCCTTCTTCAACCCTCTAAACTTGTTAACCTTTACCCTACAGACCCTGTGGTTAACCCCCATCCATTTGTCCGTAAAAAATGACTGGATTCCGTTACTTTCTTTATTTTATATTAGGGATTTTTGCATCCATAACCCCCTCAGTGCTCCTCCTCGAAGCCAGCACCCCCTCCCCTCGGGACACCGCCACCTCCCCTGCACCACCCACCTGCTTGAGTCTCCCGCGCCGCCTACCTGCTCAAAGCTCCCCGCCCGAAGCCCCAGCCACCGCCTCCCATGCCCCCACCGGCCGCGTCGCTTCAAACCCTCCTGCTCCCCCTCTCCCACATCGCTCGAAGCCTCCCTTGGCTCCCCCTCCCCCACGCCGCTCGGAGCCCCCCTTCTCCCCCTCCTCCACCCCGCTCAGAGCCCCCCTACTCCTGCTTCCCCACGCCGCTCGAAGCCCCCCTGCTCCCCCTCTCCCACGACGCTCGAAGTCCCCCCCCCCCCCCCCCCCCCCCCGCTCCCCCTCCTCCACGCCGTTCACGTCGCTCGAAGCACACCCCTACTCCCCCTCCTTCACGTCGGTCGAAGCCCCTTGCTCCCCCTCCCCTATGCCTCTCGAAGCACTCCTGCTCCCCCTCCCCCACGTCGGTCAAAGCCCCTCTGCTCCCCCTTCCCCATGCCGCTCGAAGCCCCCTTCTCCCTCCCCCATGCCGATAGACCCACCACCAACAAGCTCCACCTCCTCCAGGTCGACTCCCGATCCCATACCCTAAACTCCCCGCATGTCCCGTTCAGATGGGCCGATCTGGTCCGATTTTTCCCTCCGCCCCTGGCCCTCCCTGCCCTCCGTCCCTGGCCCTCCTTCGAATTTGGCCATGGGAACGATGGTCTCAGCGTCATCGGTGACGAGATTGTCCAGCACGGAGACGACCTCGATGGCGCTGATGAATACAAAGGGGAGAAAATGTAGGCGGAGAAACTGGTGGTCCGGCTGCTTGACGGGGAAGGAGTAGGAGGAAGGAGAGAGAAGAAGAAAGGAGGGAGAGTAGAAGAAAACCTACCATTGTATTTGCTAGGGTTAGATTAACTCAACTTAAACCCAAGCTAGTTAACTCAAAAAGTTTCAAATTAACGAACTGGTCTATAGGGTAAGACGGAGCAAGTTTAGGGGGTCGAGGGAGGAATATTGATGTTTCAAAGGTCGTAGAGGTCATTGGCAAAGATTATAGGGTCTGTCGGGTAAAAATCCATAGTTTATATTGATTTATCAATATAAATTTAATCTTTATTAAATTAATTATGGTTTTATTTTTACAACAAAATCTTGGCCATTAAAAGAAACACAAATCAATGTGAGCCATTGGATTTGGGTTGTCCATAGATTGAGATCCATGGATCCCAAAATATTATAAATAGAAGAGGCATCCCTTGCTCTTCAAGTTACACAAGTTGGAGACAACTTTAGAAACAACATATGCTCTCTCTCTCTCTCTCTCTCATTCTGTACACGTCATCTCTATTCCCCTCTCTTGTGGCCGTCCACCATGGAACCCTAGAGAGTCGCTCTCGCTGCAGCATCGCTGTTATGCTGTCGGATTGTTTGCTCGTGGATCTTCGTCTCCGTTGATGCACCTCATTTGTGAAGAAGACGTTGGACCTCGTGTGACGAGATCAGGAGATTCGTCGCTTGGATCATCAACATGGATTGCGAGAAGCATGCGTTTCATCAACGCGCTCGCAAGCGTCTCCTCCGTCAGATCGGACTTGATACAGAAGGTCTCTTCATTTAGAGACTCGATCGCAACCATGCTTCAAGAGGTAACCTTAATACTTGTTTGTGGTTTAGATGAAGCTATTCGAGAAGTGTTCTTGGATCATGTGGTTTCATCGCATGATTTTTTTTTTAAATTCCGCTGCCTCGAGCAACTAGTGCGACTAGTCGCTCTCGATCGCATACGATGCGATCTTCACGCTTCCGTGATGTGCTTAAGGATCTTACCATATCCTTCAGGGAGGGGGTCTAAGAGTAGAAAGAATCCAAATGAGAAAGTGTTATCAATCTCAAAGGTCAACCCAAACTCATGCTCCTAAGTTACACATGGAGCCAATATCATATACGATATGTCTCTTCACAACAGATGCAACCCTTACTAAAAAGACACTTACAAAGGATACATCCCATGTATTTATAAAGGAATATAAATACATAAATTGAAAAAATAGGCAATGAAAAAAGCCTTCAGTAATGGGCATTACCAACATCAATGAACATCGAGTATCCCATCATTACCCAAGATCGTATTTTGATTTGTGGGCGCCCAAATAGTCACATACTTTTCTTGATTTGGTGCTCTTGTGACCATTTAGATTTGTATGGATTTAGTCCTAACCGATGTCTATGGAGTGGTTGGTGAAGATGGAATCATCGTACTTGGTAATGACAATGAAATCTGCGAGGGTAGATATGGCATGAGCTCGTCGTTGAAGGTGAAGAGGGTCTCCTCCAGGGTGGTGTTAGAGTTGATGAGCGAAGTTAACTTACATACACACGTGTGGAGCTCATCAAGGATGTCCTCGAGGTTGCCATCATTCATGACAATGCATAAAGGATCCAGGTGGGGAGATCAATGGAGGAGGTGGGAGGATGAAGTAATGGAGGGAAAGAAGAGGGTGGTGGTGGGAGGATGAAGTAGTGGAGGGAAAGAAGAGGGTGGTGGTGGGAGGATGAAGAAGTGGGAGAGGTCTTCAAAATATTTGACACTATTTCTTAATAACTATAATTCAGTTTATGTCCTTTTACCGTCAAACTTAATGATTTGAGTACCACTCTTGATGGTAGAGGCAAACAGTGCAAGGCAGTCCTCTTATGTATGAAGTATTTATTAAGGGGTTAACATGCGATTACAGAATGATATAGCGATTCGTGTAAATATCCTAAAATATTCTAATTACCAAATAAAATTAGCACCCGTGCATATGTCTGAAGGTAGTTAAGATGTTTTATAGTGGTCTCATGAAGGAAAGTTAATTAGAGGAATGTGAATGATATAATACAGTAAAAAGAAGTTTTGGACATGCATGATTGTTTAAGCCAGAAAGGTGTATTAGTGGTTGCTTCAAAAAGATGATTTAGTTAACCAAATTAAGTTTTTCCATTAAAGTTGCTTTTTAAGTTTTTTTGGATATTTTTGTTTAAAAAATAGTGCCTTTACGGTAGAGCTTATGCACTTCTGGAAATATTTTGTTAGCCCAAATGCGTTGATACAAATATTCATGAATCAGTCTTTTTCAGTTTGAAGTTGGTTTGTCTGCAATGATAGCACGGAATCACGGAGATAAATCATGTATAGATTCCAAACATTTAAATTTCTAGCTAGCTGAACTTAGATAAGTTTTGTTCATATCATCATATGTATTATAAAATGTTATTTATTGAAACGAAGATTTTGGTATTCAACTCATCCAAAATCCTGCTATAGACTGGAACAGGTTTCATAAAAATCGAGAAATCCACTGGTGGATGTTTGAATCTTACTTCAGATAGCAGTTGTCATTGTCATGGACCTTACAGAGGAAATCCTGCTACAAATGAATGGTTTCCATCATCTGACACTGTGAGTGATCTACAGAAACTCGTGTAGAGTTTTTTTCCTTTAAAAGCCATTTCGATACTTTCCCTCGAGAAATCTAATCAAACCTCTCCATGTGCTGTGATGTTCTTCAGGTGATCCCCACTTCCCACAAGCCCAACAGGAGCGACATCTGATCCGGACTTGATGTCTCAGGCACTGTGCTGAAGGATGTGAAATCTATATCGATATTTATGTGAAACTTTAGAAGGTGCACGACAATAAAGCCGACACAAATGGTGTGTCTTATTTACACTGTTAGTTGGGGTATAGACTATATAAATGGTAATAAAATGATGCTTGCTAATCCAGCTAAAGAGGAGTTGCAAAGGGTGAGACATCCCGTTTTGAAATTTGTACTGCTCACACCAGTTTGATTTTCAAAAATTGAAATCTCCTGTAACATTTTTATTATCTTTTCAATAATTGGAAATTCTTCAGCTGATGTGCCTTCAGATGGGGGTGCACATGGACTGGATTTGGATTTTAATGAAATCCATGCCCAAATTAACCTTAACAAAGTGGAGATTTTACCGATCCAAATCTATTTTGTTCACTATCATAATCTGATCGGATCTAGCTTAGAACAGTTTCGGGCTGGGTTGGATTTTTAATAATCATGTTTCTTTTTTTTAGTAACCTATTTTTAATTTTTTTTTGTCATGTGGTCAAATTTGTCGCACTTTATATATTTTACTAAACCTTCAGTAAACATGCAAAACATTATACCTGTAGCATATGTGCAATATAATAATTTAAAAAAGATATTTACATCCATAACCTTTGCTCCGATTTATACCCATAGCATTCCGTTAGTTTAGTTCATTAACTTAATTAGATGACTGAGTTAATTTAGCCAATTCATGATCTAACAGTTATGATTAATCAAAAGAAAAAAAAGAAAGAAAGAAAAATATTCAACCCCTTTCTCCTCCAGCCTCCTCCCTCCACATTGACGACCACCTCTTCCTATTCCTTCCCATATTTAAGTGTGTGTGAACAAGGGGGGGGGGGGTGAGGAGGTGGGTACCGAGGATGAAGTGGGGTTGGAGGAAGGGAAAGAGGGAGGTGGGTACTTGAGGAGGAAGGAGAGTGGACTCATCTGTAAATAATATAATTTAAAGGTTGAAAAATGTAAAATGTTTGATGGATATTATCATAGTTAACAAGAAATTAGATGTTAGTTAATACGTGGGTTATGGGTTGGAGGAAGAAGGGGAAGATGGTGGTGGTACGGGAGGAGGAAGGAGAGTGGACTTGTCTGTAAATAATAGAACTTAAAAGGTTGAAAGATGTAAAATGTTTGATGGATATTGTCATAGTTAACAAGAAATTGGATGGTAGTTAACATGTGGGTTATGGGCGTAAGATTTAAGCACTATTGAGGGTCTTGGGTGTAATTCGTGATTGTCGAGGGTTTTGGGGTAATTACGAAATTACTCAAGGTTATGGATGTAAATATCCTTTAAAAGGATTTTAATGAGGCTACATTGAGGGAGCCAACTTGACTATCCCTACCCATTTTTAATTTCTTAAGGTATTTTCTAAAAGCAAATGATGGGATTTTATTCATTAAATGGCACTATATTCTCATTCAAATTTCATGTGAAACAGACATTTCTAACTCGCTCATCTAGAATGAGTCGATTTCAACATATCTGAGACCGTTAAAAGTTGATGTATGTGATAGAAATCTCGAATTGAGTCGAAATTTGAATGATACATGGTGTCATATAACGATCTAAAGTCCCCTTGGTGTTTTCAGAAAAAACCTTATATGAAATAAAAAATAAGGTTGGGGATAGCCAAGTTGACTCTCATTAGGTATTGATCCATTAAACCCTTAAAAAACCCTCTGGATTCAATATCTATATTTAATCGATTAGGGTGTGTTGGTTTATGGCCCCTGATCCAATGAGAACATTGTTAAAGAAATGGAAGTTAAGTTTGACATGACTGCTAAACAAAAAGTAATTTTTCGTTGTTTATAAGCTGACCTTGCTCAAGACTTCCTCCTCCTTTTAAGGGCATGGAATGCATATGTCATCCATTGAGTATCATACTGTCCTCAGATATTGCCTTATGATTCCTCTATTTTCCAGCTAATGAGGTTTGTCCATTGTACCACAAATCCTAGTTAAACACCTTTGGGAAGCATATAGTTCATTGTCATGAACTCTCAAGTTTTAAATAGAGACATGATTTTGTAAGGAATATCTTTTATGATGTACTCAGACATGCTGAAGTTGCTTCAAAGAAAGAATACTTGTGAAGTTTTTGACGGATTCACAAGATGGAAGATCGATACCTAGACCAGCAGATGTTTTAATATTTGGATGGGCTGGAAGGAAGCATGCATGTGTTGATTTGACTGGAGTTTCTCTATTGATGGGTCCAATAAGGAGTGATTTTATTGCGGGATGCGTAGCATAGAAAGCTGCCTCAGCTAAAGTTGTTAAGCATGAGAAAGCTTGTATTGACAATCAACATATATTCATCTATTTTGATTTTTGATATTTTTGGGTTCTTCTCGACTGAAGCAACAGGACTCCTCAAAAGGGTCCAAAAAATTATGCATAGCAATGTTATGTTATTCATATATGTAGATGTCGTGTTTTGAAGATAAAAATTTGTCATCCAAAAGGGATTGACGGCATGTCTCCCACTAATCTCTCTGTAATAGTTTTGATTGAATCCTATTGTCATAAAGCAAA
Source organism: Ottelia alismoides (assembly GCA_037367405.1). Taxonomy (NCBI): domain Eukaryota; kingdom Viridiplantae; phylum Streptophyta; class Magnoliopsida; order Alismatales; family Hydrocharitaceae; genus Ottelia; species Ottelia alismoides. The sequence continues at coordinate 301,240 of JAZKJV010010926.1, read as the reverse complement.
TTCAAAACGTCAAGTTGAAATGGACGGTTGGTTTGAGATAGATGCAAACGACAAAAGAGGTGATTGTTAAATATACCGATGGCATCTACTTGGTTGGAGTCAAATGCGCCTCAACGTTCAATGTTGAATGCTGTGTTTTATATATAAATCTTATATTTTGATTTGTATTTTCACAGATCAATTTAAAACCTTGTCAAATTTACAATTGTGGTTCGTCCTTTCATGTTAAGTGCTTGGCGTCCTTATTTTTAATTAAGGACGATATAAAATGTTCACATTCACAATGTTTGAGCTTATTTTTATAGGGGAAGGGAATCACTTATCTAGAAATTGGAGCAAATATGTGGATGGCATAAATTATTTACTCCAACACTAAAGTTTAATCAAAATTGCTTGGAGGCTCGTGACTTCATTGGAGGATCTTCTTATCATAGGATAACTATTCCTCCCTTTTGTGTCCATTCCAAATTCTTCCTATCTCTTATCTCTCTTCCTTTAGATAATGGTTAGTATTTATCTTCCATTTATATTTAACAAACAATAACAGTCGTTTATCCCATTAGATTAAGAATAACTAAGATATGGATTGAATACGAGTAACTAAAATCTATTCCACCTCTATCTTATCAAATCAAATTATACTAAAGATATATTGAAACTTTGAAACTTAAGTAATACTAAAGATATATTAATGTAAAAAAAGTAATACATAAGCATATTATATTGACATGGGCATCTTACATATAAAAACTGAGCAAAGAAAAGAATCAAAATTGTTGTATTAGTACAATAACAAATAATAATTTCAAAGTTATCTTTGATTTTCGAACTTCGCAATCGAACTTCGCAATCATATTCGCTGCAAATTTTGTGGACATATAACGGCGATTATCTGTTGAATTTTTCCATATCGATGTATCAGTCATTGCTTATTTAACAATTATTAGAAGGAAATTTCTTTAAAAACATGTTCAGATGAGGGATACGAAGTAAGACTAGAAAAGAGATAAGTAAGGATTTATCTCTCACTCTCGTTTAATTGGTTAAGCGATAAAGAAGGGATGAATATTATGGAGAGACATATGAATATTATGTGATAAAGTATTTTTATCTCATGATAAATTGATATAATCCAACATCCAAATACGACCTAAAAGTCAACAGATTACTATTACGGTATAATTCTTTGCTTATAATATCATAACGAACACTATATTCGTTGTTGAGGTCAAGAAGATAATTTCACAGTGTTAATTTTCGTTAATGATTTAACGCCACAATTTATATCAGCAAACTCTCAAAATAATTTGTTACATAGAGTAAATAAATTATTTCAAATAAGAATCGCTTATTTCGAGACAGAAATTTTATCCCTCGATATTAGAATTCAATTGAACACAAAGATAAATTGGTAGTGTGTTAAACAATTGTTGGTGGGGGTGAGCTGGTTGATAACTTTTTTACATTTTTAACAAATTTGACAATATATTTCATCCTAACCCAAACATATACGCTTATAGTTTTTACGTATAGTATCTACGAAATTCTATATAATTAAGTCATATAAATAATAAATAAATTTGACATAATATTCCGTCTTAATTGAATACATGAACCCTTGTAACATTGTATTTTTTTGAAAGTTGTCTCAAAATATATTTTTAGTTAATTTTAGTTGTTTATAAGAATTGTTAATCGTGTGGAATGAGTTTATGAAATGTCATTATCCAAGCTTCGTTTCATTTGATTCGATTTTTTTTATAAACTATCATTTCCACTATACGAATCAGTTGGATTTTAAAATATAAAATAGAAACTATAATCGTTTTCAAGATTTTTTAGACCGAACTGAACTGGAAATCGAAAATTCCAGTAAAAGGGTTAGATCGATGTTGAACTATGGAATCAAATCGGTTCAACCGGATGATGATGTTATTATTTTTTAAAATCTGATTAGACTGAACCGGTAAGGAGAAAAATGGGTGAACCGGGTAATTAAACCGGAAGGATTAGAAAATGTACAGAATATACACTCAAACACACGTAAAATAAATATAAAATATACAAACATGTAAAGTATATTACATTATACATAAAATATTTTTCAGAATATGCAAAAATGGTTATAATATAGATATAAATAATATTTGAACTAAATGCTTTAGCATAATGATAGGTAAATTATATTTATTATCCAATACTTATAAAAAGTGGGATTAGTTGGTTAGTTCTCATTAATGGGTTAGAAGAGGTCATGAGTTGAACACTCATCATTGTCATTATTATTTTAATATAAAATCAAATTTGAATTGTGGTTGAGTGATTCCACTTCGATTGAACCGGGTTAAATCATGTTAAAATAGTTGATCAGATCGGTGGTCGAACCAAAATTGTGCCAATTTGACCAAACCATGAGAACCGATTAATCGAATTGATCCATGCTCGGTCCAACCAATTGAACCGATTTGTTCGATCCGATTTCAGATTTCAGTAACACCAATCGTTTTTAAATGGATGAGAAATGATAATGTTGATGATAATACCAAATTAATTCAAGCTGTGGACAGAGATCTTTGGGAATAAGATTAACTGGATCATAATTTTTCAAAATATTGGATAAGTTGCATATCTTTTATGTATATTTAATTTAGATTATAATTCGCATAATCATTGCAAGATGGAAAATTTTGTTATATATATTATTGACGCCAAATGTAATTGGAAATGTAAACATAAAATGGGCTGTATTGTTGGATATTAATATTTTAAAAATAGTGAAATATAATATAATCATGTTACGTTTTATTAATAAAAAATAAGACTGTATATCTGTATGATACTCTCTAGTATCATCACTAATATTTATCATTTAATACAGTTGTTCTTATTGTTTTTAACATTGTGAAGATCTAACCTCAAAAAACAAAGTCTTATGTGCTAGTTGATTTTGGCAATAAAAACCAATACGATCAAATGCGATGTTGCAACTTTTTTTAGTTTGTATTATTCAACCTATTTTTAAATGTAAATGAGCACAATCATATCATGATGATTTAATTTATAAGTCGAATTAAAGAATATGTTCTAAAAATACAAATACTCTTAAGGGATGAAAAATGATATAAAAATATGATTATATCAAAATGGTAAAAAAATGAGCTAAAGGGACAAAGATTTGGTCAGCATTTAAAAAAAGAGACGGATACATGAAGAAGAGACATGAATAGAGGGAGAAAGATAGACATACTGAGAGAGATGCATGTCTTGTCACTTTTACTACAACATTTGTCTCCCCTATAAATTCTGTCAAGCTAGACATTTTGTTGCTGTACATTTTTTATGTAATGACTGCACACTGCTCCGCGGTAGTGACTATAAATTGCTTTGTGCTTAGCTTGGAGATCATATTCTGTTCGGGCCGGCTCTGCCTGGCCCGAGCAAGTCCGCGTCCAGCCCGAGCCTATGATAAGAATGGGTGGGCCTGGGCATTTTTTTAAGCCCGAATGCCTTGTCAGGCCAGGCTCGGGCTAGCTTGGACCTGAGCTCAAAGCCTGTGGGCCGGCTCGACTAAAAGCCCAAGTTACGTCCCGATATTGACATTGACTTTGTTTTTCTCTGTTAATTCAAATAACTATATTATTTTGATTCTTTTGCCATGCTAGAAATGGATTCTAGAGATTAAAGTTTACATGAAAAACAAGTTTGGTATGAAAATATTTTTTTTCAAAGCAAGTTTCGTTGATATTTGCATTGAGAAAAGTTTCAAATAACTATATTACTTGTTGACTTGTTTTTCAAAGCAAAATTATTTGCTAACAGTCTTAATCAAGTTAGATTTGGGATTTTTTGATTTTCTAACAGTTCATATCTACCAATGGCGAACAATGAAATCAATTCTTGATTTTTTTGGGTTAAAGTACCTTCTAAAATTAAATTTGGCATTTTCAATATAAAATTGTCGTGCCAGCCCGACCCGGCCCGACCCATTTTCTAACGGGTTGGGTTCGGGCTTGGGTAGCAAATGAAAATTTTGAACGGGCCTAGGCCCGACCCGTGGGCCCGATATATTTGACCGGGCTAGGATTGGGCTGAGTTGGGCCCGGCCCAGCCCGGCCGATGCTCATCCCTACTTGAGATGACAGTGGACATTAGTTTGTGGGATCTTTATGCAAAAGCAAAACATGACCTTAGACATCAAATGATTCTAAGTCATCATCTCAGACTTCCATTTGTGCGATACTTAATATATAGTCAGATCTTCAACCTCTTTACGAATAAGATATGTCATACCATCCCCTTGAATACTACCTGTGGTACATCTTAAAGGATTTCTAAAGGGCGAGAAACAAGAAAGCTTATAGTTCCATTCCATTCAGACAAAACTTAGAGCATTTAGCTCTCCCAGGGACACTGATTGATAACTTTCTATCCGATAAGCAAAAAGAAAAGGTTTCGTTGCGTGCACATTAAAAATAAACAGAAATGGGAACGAACAGTGGGCAATCAGCAATACAAGTGGCCTTTTCTCTGCGTCACTGAGGCAATAGGGACTGTTCGTTTTAAAAGCAGCATCCAGTACTTCAGCACAAATGTCATAATTATCTTCTGGGATGGGGAAAACTGTTCCTTATTTACTTCCCTTTGATTGCCATTCTCTGTAGAGATTAACGTGCGATTTAGTTGCAAATGGATGCGAGACCTTAAGCATGTTAAAGCATATAATGGTCTTGTGAACAATGCCACATGCCACGTTCAAAACCGATCCAAGCATTCTTGCTGTGCTCATTTAATTTGAGAAGACATCGTCTTTAAGGTTCACTTAAAGCCCCATACAGAGGAGGATCCGATGCAGTTCCAAATCCATAATAATTGGCACATGGTGCAACACGTGAATCATGTTTATAACAAGGGTCGATCCATTTGCTAAACAACTTTGCTGAAGAGGATATGTAATGATTGGTCTGAATGCAAGATTACATGTTTATATTAAACTCTTCCTTTGTTGGAGATACTTTCTGCAGATAAAAATTTCTGAAGATAGGTATTTCCTTATTTCCGATTAGATATTTTGTAAGTCTTTGAGAGTAGTTATATCTTTTACTTATTTTGAGGTACCGGCTCTTGTAACCCTAAACCTCCTATCTTCCCATGTAAGAAGAGCTATGGGCGTAACTTCAAACACACAATAAAATTATTTCAGTGTAACAAAATTGACCTAAAGTAATGAATAATTCGAATATCGGTTGTCACATCTTTCGTGTTAAAAATATATATTCTTCATCAAATTAATTTTTTCTGGTAATTAACAATTGATGTCATATTCATTGTTAAAGATTCATGTAACGTCATTTTTATGTTGACTTATTCATTTAATTTTATACTAATCATACAAAATTTTACGATGATTACAAGAAAAAAATCAATGAATAAACGTGCCATATGATTAGTTGCGAAAAATATAGTAATGAGCATGGCATTCGTTGCAAATTTAAAGAATGAAGCAATGAATAATATCCATTGTTATATATTTAACCACAGTATATATGAAAACGAATATTAAATTATTCATTGTCTTAGGTCAATTTTATTGTAATGTCTCTTTCTTTGTTTTTCTCTACATTGTATCAGAGCCACCATAAAAAACTATGGTTAAATTGCCGCCTCTCTCCTTCTTCCTCTTCTCTCACTTTTTGCAGACTCTTCCAATTGACAACATGCGCTCTACAACCTCCGGTGCCTTAGACAGCATGACGTCGCCTACTGCATCTAGTGCACCTTTACAACAAGTGGGTGTCTCTTTCTAATGTCGCTAGTGTTGCTCCAGCAACAACCCCAATCAGGCAGCCTCCAGAGGATCTCTTGATGATCTAAATCAAAGGTAAAAGCTTCCCAGTGTTTGTTCTCCAAGTTTTCTCCTTCATGTTTCATTTTTCTATCTCTACAATGGAAAATAATAAGGAAGATGTCGTTTCATCCTTCATATCCACGTCTATGAAAATGGAACCAACTATGATCTATGGGTCAGAATGATGGAAAGCATTAAAAAATGTGCATGCTCCTACGACCAATTTCGACTGTGGAAACTAGAGAAAATAATTCACGGAAGCAATACAATGCATGTGCCAAGGTGTTCACAAATTCTCTCATGTTGTAAATTACTAACGACATTCTGAATTAGCTTATTGCTAAGGCTACGTGGATATCTTGGACACTTCTTAGTCTCAAGCCAAGAATGAAGGACAATTTTTCAACTCTAGCATGACAACAATCTAACGAAGCATGATGGTTGTCCCTTCCATACATATTATGCTTCCTTGAAGGACATTCTTGCAAAACTCCATAGCTATCTTCCACCATGCAAGTGTGCATATCATAACATACAGGAATATGGCCATGGTTGCAACATTCCTTGCCAGGTTCATTCCCATCTACAATTCGTCCTGCTCTTAACTTCTGACTAACACCCTTACACCTCCATTAGAGGATTCCTACTATATGATTAGTAAGATCAATAGTATTCTTGAAATAGAGGTCACGAATACACAACATGTAGAGGTAGAGGATGATCCATTACAATCAGGGATGGATCTAGTGATCATGTCACCCTATTAAAGGCTTGCACACTAAGATACATGTTCGCATAAGCATGGAAAACTAACCTTTACCCATGGTACGATAGAGCCAATTACTCGTCTATAACATGGATCAGAAGTACCAGAATCTATTATCCCAGGCCAGGGAGATTGTCATGGATCCATCCACCACACTTTATGTTACATTTTCTAATATTATTATCATGGTTGGTCCATGAGGTAATAATCTTGACCTCATATGTTATAAAAATGATGCATAAGGATATCGGATTCACTAGACTCCAGACACATCTATGGGAGTTAGAAGTAGTTTATTGTGTAAACCGCCTATACTCTGGGACAATCAGTTATGTTAGTCAATAGACATCATAACCCTATATATAGACATGATGAGGTACATGTAACAATTAATGTGGGTTCTTCATGCTCCAGATGTTTCCTTGAGCCTACTTTAGATTACTCAACTTAAAAAAAAGAATTGATGTTTCATCTTTGAGCATGTTTCTCTTGTTTTTTAAGATATACTTACTACCTTACTGGCAGGTGATTGAAAAGTCAAAAAATCATAGTCGCTAAAATGATCTGACAAATTGACTTCACTTGTCGCTGCAGCGACTACTCGAATTTCCGCAGTTTCAACAATTAACCCACACAATAGTTGAATCAAGCAAAATAGTGTGAACCAAAATTTATTATACCCAACTAAAAATGTATAATTAGGGGTCGAACTCAGGAAGCAATGGTGTAGAGCAACGCAAGATAGAAAAATCAAAGCACAATTTATCTCTCAAATACTTAGTCAAACTACGGTTTTGTGGGGGTTTTTTAAGACTTCTTTATTTTTTATTTCCTTTTTGTTTTATATTTTAATATTTGGATTTCATTTTTATGTTTTTTGTATTTTCCTTGTATATTTTCATATTTTTATATTTCTAGTTTTAATATGTAAAATTTCTATATATACGACTATATATATAACATAGAGTAATGTAATTATAAAAACTAATAAAAATACTCAAAATAAAATAAATAAAATATTTTTGGGTTTTAAACATTTTTTACTATTTTTGTGATTTTTCAAAAAATTTTGATAATTTTTATGGATTTTTCAAGTAAACAATATCTCAAAATAAGGATAAAATAAATAGGCCAAATTAATATGGAGATGAAAAATATCAAACCATATTAAAATCTCTCCAAATTAAATTTAATTTATGAATAACAATCTAAAGAAAATCACCAAGCATAAAACACTATATTTGGAATTTCTATGGATTTTACATAATTTTATAAAGGATTTCAAGGTTTTTTAATTTTTAAGAGTTTTATTTTTCTATTTTTAGTGATTTTTGGTCTGAAGGCTAAAAACACTTAAATAAATAACATATATAATTTTGGAAAATTTTCAAGAAATTAATCTTTTTTATGGGTTTTATATTGTATGTAGGGATTTTTGATGTTTTTTATTTTTTAAAATAGAAAAAATATCTAAAATCACAATCCAAAAATATGCCGTGAATCTAGAATATATCAGACATCTAATTGTATTTTTGCATGATTTTAGGATCGCAATAGCTCTATTTAATAAATACAACAACCATACCAAAAATATATGGCCTATAAGGGGTAGAAATGCAAATATAATAAAGTGAAGGGGCTAAGATACAATTTATCCAAAATATTACAATTGCTATTTCAAAATTTCTGACTAAATAATAATAAACAAAACCTGCAAGGGTTTCAATGCAATTTCTCTAGATTTTGTCAGTTGACGTGGACAAGGGCTAAAGTGTAAATGGAATAAATGCAAGGTCCTTCTAGCAAATATTACAGAACTTTAAAATGACAGCTAAATGTTTAAGAACTAAATAGTAAATACAAAAATAGCTGGGATGAATGCGCAAAATACCCAACTAAAGACACGATCTGACGACAGAGGTCACTCCACTTGCCACGCATCAATGATTCGGCAACTGATGGTGTTTCGTGAACAAAGAGCCAAGATTAGATCTGCCTTGCAAATCCGATGGCGGCTGACACTTGAATCCAACAGTGACTGTACACTTGGAGCAGGGTCTGGATCAGACGACTAGAAGATCCTCACGAAGAACGGATGAAGAACAATGTGATGCTATACTTCGATCCGATCATCCAAGCATCTCTGTTCGTCTTCTTCATCGTGAGCGGGTCAAAATGCTCGAAGCAGTGATCCGCAGCTGAGGGGCTCCTCGAAATGGGCCGAGGTTTGTCGGATAGACTCCAGCAAGGCCCAACACCCGGAGCATTCTCCTAGGGTCCGATTAGCCCTGAAAGGACTACTTTACTTCGTATTTTCCTGCAGGGGCTATTTAGGTGGCAAAAACCAAAGCCAAGGATGGCTTCAGGTAGGGGAATGGGCGAGGGATGCATGGTATGGAAGATATCCGACGAGCGACATAGAAGGGAGATCCGATGTCCTAATAAAGGCAGGATCAAGGTAAACGATAGGGTGCTGGGCGACCACAGGATGGTAGGGAAGGGGATGACAGTGATCGTGGATCGGAATGATGTCGGGGACTGAAACAAGCGGTGAGATCCGCTGAATGAAGGATTTACAACAGACAACACAAATTAAGCAAAATAAAATCCTATCCTATTTTACTACTACGCTAAGGAACAAAAGGATCTAAGAAAGAAGAGATGTTCTCACCAGAACCAGCTAGAGACCAAGCTCACGGCGGAGGCAACATCGGAGCTAGATCTCTTCAATTTGACGCTTGCACGTACCACGAGAAGTTTGAATCTTCTCCTGCTATCATCAAGAAGAAGATTCAAAACTCAAATCAAGGGTTAGTGGGTGGAAGAAGGATCAAGCTTGAATTTAGGATGGAGGTGAGATTTTATACAGGCAGTGGATTGGGGTTGAAGATTGAGGTGTGTCGGATGGGTCAGTGATCCATTGGCCAAGGTATCACCTGCGCGTGAATCACTAATGGACGAGGTTGAAAAGTGTAGAAGGAATCAGATCAAGTCAATGCTCGAACCGACTTGGAAAAAAGTGAGAAGGGGTGGTCAAACGAGGTTGTTAGATGTGCAGGCGTAGGGTCAAATAGTTGATCGCGATCAACAAGAGCCTCAACTAAAAATCATCCTAAAAATATTTGTAAAATATATAATAAATAGTAAACTATTTTATAAAATTAAAGTTATAAAATAGAAAATGTTTATTATTTTATGTAGAATTTTATTATGATTTTTATTTATTTTTTATAGGTTATTAATTACAAGTTAGTTTTTAGGGGTTCCTTTATAGATATATTTACCTATGTTTTAAGTATTTTACATATACAATTAAAGATGATTTTGACATATTTTGAGTTTTTATATGAGAGATATGGGTCTGAGAAGATGGGATTTTTGAATCATATTCAGAGTATAATGATGATACGAAATTTTGAGATCGACTAAGGTGGAAATATGTGTAAGGGTCGTTGTCCCTAATCAATCGAATTGGTCACAAGAAAAATCAACCACTAAAGAAAATTAAGCAATGAAATATCATTAGTTCGCTATTTTTATTTACCAGATATAGCCACCAGGGTCGGACACAAGGAGCACGATTAAAGAACTAAGTAGTCAAATTTCAAAAATAAAATATTTTTAGTGGTTTTTATTTTTTCAAGATTTTAATTTTCGAATAAAAGCAAGCAAGCACAAAATACAAGAAACACACAAAACACTCTTTTTGGAATTTTTGAACTGATAACAAATACTAAGAAAATAAAAATAAAAATATTTTGGGTTTTCTAGGTTTTAAAAAGTCTTTGATAACTTTTACGAATTTTTAAAATGTTTTTGTGATTTTACAAACAATGCTCAAAAGTAAAATAGTGCACAACTAGGACCAAATTGCAAATTAAAAATGTTTGAATGCTTCAAGTTTGTGGTTAGCAATTTTATGATAAAATGTATATAAAAACCTACAAATAGGAACTGAACACATATTTTTTTATTTTCCTTTGATTATATATTATTTTTATAAGATTTTGGTTTTTTTATGATTTTTAGGGTTTTTATAACAAATTTTCAAACAAAATTGAGATTGAAAATAAAGCATACAAGAAGGCACACACAAGAATGTCTATATAACTTTTAAAGCATTTTTCGAATTTTTATATTTTTATAAGGCAAATAGGGACTTTTTTAAGGGTTTTTGAATTTTCGAAAATAGAAAATGCTATCAAATCAATCCAAGAAAATCACAATAAAACTACACACTAGCATGGGCTAATAGTAATTTTTAGGTAATGTTTAGAATTAATCTAATCATTATTAAGTCCAATAAAGAGTATGCAATTAATCACAGTTCGCACGGATCAAATCGTTGATATTTTAAGTTTCTGGACCAAATGATTAACACCAGATAAAAGTTCAAGGTCTGATATGTAAAAAGGCTGCTCAATTCACGCAGGCTCAATACTACACACACAGGAGTATAAATACAATTTCTAAAAACTGGCCATTCATTCACTAACAGTAGAAAAGTCCAAGGCAAAAAGTGTAAATAACCCAAAATACATGTGAGCACACACGTACTTCAGACTTAGAGGGACTAAAGTGTAAATATCAAAATTAGCAAGGTCCAAATCGTAAATGTTTTTAAATACACATTTTATTTAAAGGACTAAAGATAAATAGAGAAACATGCAGGGATTAAAGTGAAATATACCCAGGGGCACGTGGTGCATGCGGAGGCGGCTCTGACATACGACTCTGATCGACTGTAGTTGCGGGATCAAACGGTGTAAGGGGTGTCAACGTGTGGTCGGATCTGATAAGTCAACCCTGATCTAATGGTATGGGCACCCCTTTTGTTAGGTGGCTCGGATCAGATCTGGCAGAGGCTGGCTAATCCAACGGCTGAAAGGAGGTCTATAAGAACATTCCCCCAATGGACTTTAATCAAGAATCAAAGAAAATCCGACGACCCGATGATGAATCAGAGAGGCCCAACAGGATCGTGGAAGTGAGGTGTGTCCGTTGATGGGCTCCGATGAAGGCGACGATGGATGGATGAACGTGGCGGTGACGACCCTCCTGGAGCTGCTCCGCCTAAGCAGATAAGCGTTCAAAATGACCTCTAGGTATGCGTGAATACATGCAATGGTAGAGGGGACTTAATGCTATGCTTCGGTTACGGTTATTGTAACAGAGAAGCGACATGGGGGTGGTGCTTTGGGTCTTCGGCGAAAGCAGGGGATGGAGACATGACCTAATATCGACCTGATGGTCGTGCCTTAGGGTGGTAGATTGCGTAAGAAGGTATGGGTCTAGTTGGGGGTCAATCTTAATGGATATAGATGGGTGATGATACTCCGACTAGCTGGTCGGAGCTCAAGATTGTACGACGACAATGAAATGGTACTATGAATCAAACAGGGAATCGCGGAGGATAAAAACGATACCTGAAGCTACCAATGAGCTAAGAAGCTCTAAGCGAAGGTGGGCGATGAGGTATTGACATCGTCCAAGCTGCGGCTGGCTGGGAGGCTTCACGTGATTGAGCTCCAGCCACATCGTGAGCTTCTAGCCTCCAGGTGCCTCGTAATGGTCCTAAGACTCTCCTCCAATAGCTGTCACTCTACGGAATGTGGCTCAGGGTCTATGGTGGCACGAGGGATGAGCTGAGGCACTGGAGGCGAGGGAGGAGATGTTATCTAGGCTTCTCGAGGGTTCCAAAAGAACAGAGGGATACACAGAACCCTAAGAAGATCCGACTGTGTCTAAGAATCCGAGAGGATCTTGGGAGTTTGGGCTTCAATCGGGCACAGAAATGGAGTCAAAAAGTGGTCAGGTTCGGGAGTGAAAATTTGAAGAAAATGCTCCGGTGAGAAGGTTGCAACCCGACCCGATCTAGAAGAGACCGTTGACGGGGGTCAAGGATCCGATGTGGACCAATCAGAAATTAGGATTTACAAAATCAAAGTAAATAGGATTAAAAATAGTAAATGAATTTTTAAAAAATTGTATAAATAAAAAATATTTATTATTTTATAAACTATTTTATATGATTTTTAATTATTTTTATGGAAAATAGATAATGTACATATAGTATATAGTAAGTATTATATACAAGTATAATATACCTATGTATTATGTACAAGTAAATTTATTTTTTTATTTTTACAAACCTACTTTTATTTTCTATTTTATTTATTTACAACATGATTTTAGAAATATAAAATAATTTTTATTTTATTTTTATAAATTATTTAAGGGTACAAAACAAATAATGAGTATATTATGTATATGTGTATATTGCACAAGGGTGTGATGATTTTATTTTTGTTTATTTAATTTTTCTAATTTTTATTTTATTTTTATATTATTTCTAATGCTATATACAAGGGTGTAAAATGATACAATAATTTTATTTTGTTTAAAATAAATAAGTAGATATTATATACAAGTATAGGTGATATGTATAGTACATAATGAACGCTATCTCTCTCTACTTATTTTCTTTGCGATCAGGTCAATGATTGACCTTCTCTTGGGGTTCGGGTCACTCTATATTTATTCTGAATACATCATTCTTTTTCTTTTCTCTTTATTCTTTTATTTTTGTGAAAATACAAGCTAATTACAAGATATTAACAAAGTTATGTGGAAAGCTAAGTTATTGTATTTACAGATAATTATAGGTGTTTTTGCTAACAAGAAGAGCTAAAATAAAAGAATAAAGAATGAGAATCGTAGATTCATCATATAACTTTCATAGTGTATATTATTTTTACATAAACTCGATTTTTATTTTCTATATTCTATTATCTGCAACTTTCATGTAAAAAAGTTTCTTTATTTGATGTATAAAAGTGAAAAATAAATTTGGTCCCAAAAATGAAAATTAATTAATGAGATTTTTATTGAATTATTGGCCCTTATCTCCTCCTACTTCATTCCTTCTCGACCTAGTCATCAAGATGCCTAAGTCTTGGGGTTTAGGATCATAAAATACCTTTGACATTTTATTATTTTCTTTTCTTTTCTTTTATTTATTCTATATTTTTAGCATTAAAAACAATATTTTATATAGTATTTATACAAAAAAGAATGAATGTTAATTTGTAAAAATTAATGTTATTTACATGCATTAACTAGGGTTTTGAAGGCCAAATAATAGAATAAAGGTGATGAAATGGAGATTCATCAATGATTGGACATGGTGTAAAAGAGGAAGTGTCTATAGGTTAGAATAGTCCCTTGTAAACACCTCTCATAAATCTAGTGGTCTCAGTTCCTTCTATTTTTGGCACTTGCAATTTGTATATTTTTTGCCATGACCCCGAATCTAGATCGTCATCTCCTTCCATTCACTACATCTGATTACTCAACAATAGTTTTATCGAATAATAACATCTAATAACATTTATAAATATAATATAATAGAAATGCTATAAAGCAAGCATCCCACTACTTTTCCTTTCTCACAATATAGTTTATATAATACATTGTTCGAATTTAGTCATTTACATTTATATAAAGATGAAAAGAAAAACACAAACAACTACGAACAACTTGAAACTGAATGGAAACTACAGATGCATGGTTATTATCCTTGTAATTCTTATTGGATTTTTAGAAAATATAAAATATGGATGAGTGAGCATCTTTCGAAGAAAAGAAAAGTTGAAAGTAGGGTAATTTAAAAAAAACCATATTAGAAATTCATTTCTTCTTTTCTTGTATTTTCCCGTTAGTTCATATTTATTCTATTACATGCCAAGGATTAATCCAGGCGATGTCATCTCATCTACCACAGACTTCGAAGCTGTTGTTGATCCATAAATGGAGTTTATGTTGAAATGATAGCTTATGTCGTCGCAAGTCGCCTCAACCAATACAATACTACCTTGAAAGTTTTTCCTTTATTTCATAATTCAAAGACTTTAACCAATTAACCTATCTAACAAGAAACCACTCCATCCTCGAGGGTCTAGTTGCTTAAATTTACAAGTTTGTACATAATCAATCATCTTTACCAGATGCTTAGATGCATGCTATTATGACACAGCTGCTACATATCCCACCTCATGCTTCCAAATGACACGACCACATTTTTAGTCAATCAATCTGCATGATGGCAGTCGAGTACCATGCATTGCAAGTAATTTATTTCGTGTTCTCAACATATCAGCAAATTGTGTACAACCTAGGTTTGGCCTATCATATAGATTTCTTCTGATAAACCTACATGTTGCATGTTCGACATATAGTATCTACTCCAATCATTGTAATTGTTAAAGACCAACACATAATCCATCATTAGATCCATTTTAAACCATGTTTATTTCACATGATATAAAAAATGATATAATTCTATATATAAATCTTTAATTGACTTCCCTGCTTAGTACTGAGTATAGATGGATATATAGATATATGACATCTACTTATTTCCTTATAATTTCTATAATAAAAATTTGTATTCCAATAAACCTCGTAATCATAAGAAAACATTTTTTTAGTTATGTCCTAGCAGAAGAAAAACCAAGATAGGTTCCTATGGGATCTCCCTTAAAAATCAGACTTGAGGGTTTCTTCTCATCCAACTCAAGTAGTTACAATAATTAAAGAAATGAATTATTTTTTCAATTTTGTTCGATTGAAAAAACACCAGAAAAAGCTACTCCTTATTCAAATTTCTAGTGAGGCGATGAATAGCCTTTCATCTACCTTTATTTATTTATTTTGTCTTTAAAATCCTAGATAAATGCCTGCAAATACAACTAACTTACACAAATTAACACTATGATATTGTGTATACATGTTGTATAGATACATGTATTAAAATTTAAAATAAAATAATAAAGAAAATAAAAGGAAAACAAATGAAGTATCAAATATAGTGAATGCCCCTAAGACTCGAGACTAAGTCAATATTGACTTGGTCGATCGCGAATAAAGTAGGGGGAGATAAGGGCCCAAGACACTATACAGAAATCCTAACTCTATAAATTGAAAATAGCCATTTTTCTCTAATTTATTTACTCATATACACACCTCAAACAATAAGAAACTTGTACGTGTTAATAAATAGAAAATTAAAAAAATAATAGCTAATAAAAATAATGCACATTGCAACCTTGTACACATCGATGAAAAAGCCGCAAATTAAACTTCATATGTCAGTATCTCCTACGTGACTATTCAAATTGAACCAAACTCACTTCCAGTGTATTCCAAATAAAATTATCTATATAATGAAAGTAGTTTCATTCAAAATAGAGTTAAGATACCCAACCGTCTTTTTAGGGTAGTATGGTACTGTGCATCTATATATAATATTCATATACTTTATTCTTTATATGTTTACTCTTATTATATTTTTAAATAATTGATTTTATTTTTAAAACATATTGGAAATATAAATACAAAATAAAATCATTAAAACATAATTAAAATAAATAATACATTAAAGTATATAGGTATATCATGCATGTAATAAATATACTTGTGATTTATATATGTAAATAAAATCATCAAATACAACAAAAATCTATGAGTATGTATTTAATAATATTATAAATATATAAAATATCCAAATATGATAAAAAGTATTAAAAATAAAAAATAAAAAAATAAAATGTAAGATATATAAAGGGACGATCTTGTGAGATGGGATTTCGGTGAGATGGTCAGATGAGACATTCTAGACCACTAGTTTCAACCAAGAGAGAGAAATTCAGGAGAGAGAATACAGAAACTCGTGGTCCAGAATATCTCATCTCAGCATCTCACAAAATCCCATCTCATAGGATCACTCCTCTAGGTATATATATATATACATATATGTAGAAATTAACATCTTACAAATAATCTTGAAAAAATAAATAAAAATCATATAAAATAGTTTATAAAATAATAAATATTTTTAATGTTTTAAGTTTTAATTAAGAAAATCGTTTATTGTTTATTTTTGAATTTATATGCATTTTTATTTCCTGTTTTGTCTTATTGGTCCTACGTGGACCAATAGGGTCTCTTCAAATGTTGAGCCATGGGTTAATTGTACCCACCGGTGCTCTGACTTCCGTTAGAGCACGAGAAACCCCTCTCTTCTCCTATTTCTACTCCATCTCCCATGCCTCCTCCTTTCTGGAGCAACCCACTTCTTGCACTCCCCATTACCCACTTCCATGCCCACTCCAAAGCTTCTACAAACCATCATTCTCATTCATGCCATCTTCCTTACGAGACGACCATTTCCACTATCTATAATTAAGAACCCTTCCTCTATTTTTGAGTTGGATCCCCTTTAGCCCTCTGTAACCCCAATTCTATCCGTGCTCGAGCTTCTTGGTGACCACAGGAATCCAACCAAGGTCTCGACGAGAAGAAAGAACGTCCGAAATGAGGTTTGTGATGACAACCTCCTAGAATCCTCAGAACTGTCATGTGGTCCACAAAAGGTGGGACCACTGAGTCACTATGATGACATGCCAAGAAGCCCAAGAGGCTAAGAAACAATTAACCCACACTAAACAATCGAGTAATAATAAGAAGTAGGTGTTAATAAAAATTTATTATTCATAACAATAAATGTGTGTATAGTGACAGGTAGAGTACGGGTCGAACTCAAAAAGCAGTACATGGTAGCACATGTATTTTATTTAGAAATAAATAAAAGGTATGTATGTATATAGATATGCACACTATTTACTTAGGTTTTGTGGGTTTTGAATTTTATTTATATATATTTATTATTTTTATTTTGTAATATATATATATAATGGTTTTAAAATAATTAGAATATTCATAATAATTACTACTAATATAGCTTATATATAATTATTTATAGTTATATAATGCATTATCGAGTAATATATAAAAATAATAATAAAATACAAAATGAAATATTTTTGTTCTTTTTATATTTTCTACTATTTTTGTGATTTTATGAAGATTTTTCTAATTTTTAAGTATTTTTAAAGTCCCAAATATACTAAAACATGGAATAAATAAATATGCCAAGTTGTTTTGAGATTTGAAAAAAAAACTAAGGTCAAGAATTCTCCAAACTAATTTTAATACATAGTAATATATAAATAAATATACTAAACATAAACTAAAATTTTTGAAGAGTTTTTATTTTTATAGGATTTTGGAGCATTTTAATTTTTTATCGTTTCTTTTTCTATTTTTACGGATTTTTGGTCTCGAGATACTAAATACTATAATAAACTAATAATATTTTTTAAGATTTTATATACAATTTTATATTTTTTGGATTTTTAAGGCAAATAGGGAATAAACTGTGCTATTTTAATTTTTAATAAATAGAAAATATGCCTAAAATGAAAATCTAAAGTTATGGTATGAAAGATCAAGCAAGTAGGCACATTCACATTTTTCCATGATTTTTGAAGCATATATGATATTTATAAAAATTAAATAAACATGAACAAAAATATTTAAATTAGTATGGGTATATTTGCAATTAAAATATAAGATAGGGAACGAATGTGCAAATAACCCAAAAGTTCTGAACTACAATTTGAATTTTAAATATTAAACTATAATTGCAAAACCCAAAGGGGTTTACATGAAATTTTTCAATGCACTTGGGTCGCTACTTGAGGTGATGTGACGGTGGACTAAAATGCAATTTCAGATAATTCAGGGGCTTACATGCAAATTATCCACTACTTTTTGAATGGAATAAAATATTTATAGGATCAAATAACAAAATTGTGGAGGGGGTAATTGAAGTTTACCCACTTAAACGCCCCGGATCAGACCACTCTTGCGCAACCATGTGGACGTTCGGAAGGCCCTTAGTGCGTACCCCTTCGTATTAACTGGATGACCCATATTAGATCGGGGATGTGTTCTTCATCCGACGCTCCTCAAGGCCTTTGGATGAACAGCGAAGAACAACGAGGTTTCCTTGCTTAGATCGATGATTCCGGCCACCTCCATGGTCCGATCGCTATGCCGAGGGGCCCTTCTTATTCCTGGAAGCCTTCCACATTATAAGGGTTTTTCAATCGGTTCCAGATCCCAATGAAGGGGACCTGAGTTCTCTTTCTGTTTAATGTGCCCAAAGCTCCAAAATGTGGTCCAAGTCCCCTCTCCATGCGCTATCCTGGACTCTCTCCTACACGAAAAGTTCGGGTGGCTCGAGGCGATGATCCTCGACTCAAAAAGAACAACTAAGGATGCATAGAGTGGTCTTGGGCGTGAAGCTTATGCGGAGGTGGTGAAATTAGCTTTGATTCACTTCAAATTGAGGTAATCCACAAGGATAAATGGTCGGGTTCGATGGAGAAATGAACGGAGTACGATATGAGAAGGTCAGATGGGTCGGAGACAAGCGATACATGGCAGATTTGGACCTAGAGATCAGCCCCCAGGCATACGAAGAGATTTGATCTAAGCAAAAATCTAGGGATTAAACATAACACTAAGAATGGAATTGAAAGCTAGACTAAAAATATTACCTAAAAATTGCAGGAAATAGCCTCGAATTGGCCGGAGTCGAAGAGGCGAAACCTCACGGCGGAGCTTGCCGGAGGTGTTGGATCTGATCCGCTTTCACTCCTCCTCTTTACAAGTTGGAAGCTACGTGATGCTGTCACCTTTACGGTGCTATGGGGACTGATTTGAGGGGCTGAGAGCACATTAAGAGCGATCCAAAAATTGCAAAAAAGATTTGGGGGTATTTTATAGACAAGTGTCGAAGTAGGTAGAGATCACGAGTTTGTGATAGATTGAGTGTTTGTGCAAGTGATATAAAATGCCAGTGAGATGGAGGGAGATATGGAGCACAATAACGATGAAGAAATGGAGGTGATTTGAGGCGTGGATTGCACTCCAAAAGTTGGCGAAGAGGAGCGGATAGGTGGCTCTAACAAGGGCGACTTGGGTCAGACGTACAATTGACCCATGTCAATAAAAGAGAGCTCCTGGTTGGTTCAAGTGGACCAACTAGGAAAAATATAAATGAAAATTATTTATAAAATTGATAATAATTACTAAATGAATTAATTAAAACTTTGGTTATAAAATACAAAATATTTACTATTTTATTTAGTATTTAATTTATATTTTTATTTATTTTTATGACGTTTATTACAAGTCGCTTTTAGAAGCATATTTATAGGTATATTGACCTATGTTTTGAATATTTTATTTTTATTTTTATATTTTATTGTTTTATATATTTAAATTATATATTTATAAATTGTTTAAATATACTTAACTGTAATTTTATTTTACTTTTCTGATATAATATGTACACTTAAATAAATAGATGTATTTATTATATAGGTGTAAGTATAATATATTTGTCTATGTATTTTTGGTATTATTTATTTTAATTTTATTTTAGTGGTTTTTATTTATTTTAATTATGAATATGTGTTGCAAGTAATATTTATAATTTTATAAAAATAAAATAAATTGAAAAATATAAAGAATAAATATATTGAATAAAATATACAGAATACACAATATGGGCCCAAAACCTAACATTTGCATCTTAACTCCAAACTGAATGAAACAACTTCATTAAATAGCTTATTACAAGTTATATATAATTAAAGATGATTTTGGTCCATTTTGATACATTATGGAGGAGATACATACTTGTGAATTTTCATTTATTTCTTTTTATTTTATGTCCCGACCACACTGTGCATAAATTCTATATTTTTCTTTGTATTTCTTTCTACAATATTCATGTTCGAGTTTATTGCTCCGTGGGTAAATAATAAAGAATAAAATAGATGTCAAAAGGCACTTACTGGCCTATATTTTTAGGGTTTTTAGACTATGTAATTTGTACAATTGGCCTCCCTATCGCCCCCTACTTTGTTCGTTGTTAACTAAGTCATCATGATGACTGAGTCTCGGGGGCTAGGGTCATTCAATGTCCTTGACACCTCACATGTTTATTTTCTTTATTCTTTTATTTTGCAAATAAATACAATATTTATACAATATTTTATATGTTGTTTTGTACAATTTATATAGTGTTTATTTTGACAAATTAATGTCGTATTCATGCATTTATCTATGGTTTAAAGGCCAAAATGAAAGAATAAAGTTGATGAAATGGGGATTCATCACTACCTATTTGATAGTCCCTAGCAAACACTTATACAATAAATGCAGAAAATAAAATAATGAAAATAAAAAGGAAATAAATTGGATTGATTTTAATTCTCAAACTTGTCTTCACAAAATCAAAGTTTAGAGCTCAGTCGGACCATTGGATTGTTAGTTTGATCGGATCCTTATTAAGAAATAAACTTGAAATACAACAACCTCTATGAATCACAAAACTCTGCTCAAGTCTCCTCAACAGCCAGGTCAGAACAAGTTGATGACATACACAAACTCTTATGACTATGAATCTATCTTGTACAACGTGTGTGATGTCTATCTCTCCTCTCTTGAAGAGGCAAAAGTCAGTCTTCTCCAACATGGTGACCCTAATTCTCCAATCTAATAGCTCTTTCCTCGAAAAGCAGGGCATTCCCTATAAGTTCAAGTACAACTAGCTCAACAAGAGGAGGTGGAGAGAAGAATGGATGGTAGCCAATGTAGCTACCTATCCTAGGATGATTGACCAGTAGACAAGTCATCAAGCTACAGGCTCACATGAATATGACTATGAATCTCAATCTTTCTTATGTGACTGTACAAATATATACATACTCCGGTAGGCATTTTATTTTCATTCAAGCTTTTCCACTTTTTTTTGGATTATTTGATTTTCCATGTTTTTGAATACTATATATATAAGCATTTACTTATGGATTTTTCCTCTTGAGCCCATAGACTATACTTGTTTTGAAGCATTATTGCAACCCACAATATTCCATCATTGGACCTTGCCGCTACTGGATCGGGATGGGGCATAAAGGCCATAAAAGTGTGACTTTTGATGTTTCCATTGGCTTGTGTCTCATGCCGGCAAATCCAACCCTCTACCACTTCAACTGAGGTGAGCACAGTGCAAGGTGTAGGTGTGCAAGGTAGGTCACTATCGACATGAGTTATGCATGTATTCCAAAATATTCTACTTAGGCAGTCAAGACGACACTGAACCAAGTCTCATGGTCTCAAAGAGAACCAAGTCTCATGGTCTCAAAGAGAACCAAGTCTCATGGTCTCAAAAAATTAAGTATCGTAGACTTGAAATGCTCCAATTCCAATTAATCTAAGATTCCTGTGATTAAGTGGATTAAGGTCCAACCAAGCTCTAATCTTCAGATTTTACTTTAATTAGTTCAATTGTCATTATTAATCTGAAAAATGCAAATACTATGTAGAATGCAGAAAATATTTTTGTGATGCAACTTTCCGAATTTGACGATTTTATGGGTTTTGGAAAAAGTTTTGCAAAGTCTAGTGCAATTTTTGAAAACATTTTACATATTTTTTAGGCTTTGGTTTTGCAAATGTTCAATGATTTGTGAAAGTTAGAAAATAAACTATGTGCAGCTTTTTACACGGAAGTGCTTTAGTTATTTCCAAGAATATGGGTTTAGGAGTTTACATTAGGTATTTACAGGTTGATGTATCAAGTTTGTAAAAGTTTTATTTGCTCATACAAGGTTCTCAAAATAATTTGAAAAGATTTTGCAATCGTTTTGAAAACTTTATTTTGAAAATAATAATCTAACAAATGATTTTTGCAAAAATTTACAAAATTTGAAAATTATTTTGCAAAGATTTTTCAAACAATATGTATAGATTTTTCAAAATATTTTTCAAACATTTTCCAAACCATTTGCAAATAGATTTTCATAACTTTTTATTCAAACAAAGAAAAGAAAGTTTT
This sequence comes from Ottelia alismoides, assembly GCA_037367405.1. NCBI lineage: Eukaryota > Viridiplantae > Streptophyta > Magnoliopsida > Alismatales > Hydrocharitaceae > Ottelia > Ottelia alismoides. The sequence continues at coordinate 278,815 of JAZKJV010010926.1, read as the reverse complement.
ACAAAAAATATTTTTACAAAGGTTGAAAACATTTTACAAAATATTTTCCAAACAGTTTTCAAAGGATTTTTCAAAAAGGTTTTCAAACCATTTTTCAAACTTTTTGCAAAACATTTTTGGCATGATATATTAATCAATATATACAATGAATTTTTAAAGGGTATTTTAATTTTTATTTATTGGCCATTTTATTAAAAATACGAAAGTATGAGTTATGGTTAAAGTATATACGATATATATACCATCCCCCTATACTTAGATTGAGTTATGTCCTCATAGATCAAAGATGAAAAGAGAAGACATAACTCAGACTGAGTATAAAAAATCCTATACGACAATAAAGAATGAATAATCAATGAGAAGTCGACCCTCCCCTCTATACTTAGGATCATTTAATACTAGGTATAGGAGACTATATTCTACACGTAGGGAGGGTCGAGGGTGGGAACATATAAAATCAACATCTCGGCCTATCTCTGCCTATACTTAGAGTAAAATGTCCCTAAGTATAGAAAGAATGTCAGAAGTTGAGGAGAAAGGCAGGGGATCAAAGAATGAGCACTCGTATGCATTCATCCATGCTATACTTAGGATAAAGCATACCCTAAGTGTAGCCATGATGAATGGGATGAGTGCCACTTTCGGTAGAATGAAAGAATAGAAAACGAAAAGAAGAAAAGAAGAAGAAATGGAAAAACGAAAAAGATTAACTGATCAAAAATGTTTTTGTATGCCTCATTTGATGTTGCTCATGCTACAACTTGAAGTTCTTCTTGGTAGATCACCTGAACTGAATCAACCACATATAGGAATGTATCATGTTCCAGAAAAGGTTTCAGTAGTTGGCTGTTGATCACAAATGGTTGTGCGCCAATTGACAAACAAGATATCATGATGCTTCCATTTTCACACACATTCTTTAACATAAAAGGTCCAGTCCATTTACTTTTCAACTTCCATGGGAATAATTTGAGCTTTGCATCAAACAACCAAACCTTTTGACCTGGTTTAAAGGTCTTGCGGTGAAAATGCCTGTCGTGCCACTTCTTGACCTTCTCTTTATACATCAGGCTATTGTCGTATGCGTACTCACAGAATTTGAGCAGCTGCTTCAAATCCAACTTTCTATTCTTTCCAACCTTCTTGAAATCCAAATTACAGACATTAATTACCCACAAATGTTTGTGAATGAGTTCTATAAGAAAATGACATGGCTTGTCATACACAAAGCAGTAGGGAGACTTTCCTAATGGTGACTTGTATGCGGTTCGATAGGCCAAAGAATGGAATCAAGGAGTTGTGACCAATTCTTCTGATACTGAATGTGCTTCATGAGCATTGTGTCTTTCGTCCCAATGGTACCGCCAGTCTCTAACAATCAGTGCAATATTTAACAAAGTCTTTTGCATCTTTGAATAGAGTCAGCCACCAAAGGCCACATTGTAGAACTTCTGCTGCCACTCTTCTTCTAGAGTGGTCCTCTCTTTGATTCTCTAGCATGACAATGTTCGAGGATACTTTGGGCTTCCTCCTGAGGAAAGCACCTCCTCCAAATGCAATCTGCCCCTCACGAAAGAGATAAGGATCCTCCCACTGATAGAAATGAATATCTGTCGACTTTCAGCTTCGTCCAATCTTAGGGAGTTCTATTGGATACAAGATAACTCACAATATCGGGCAAACCATTGGAGCAAGGTGACTAACAAAATTGCTTCATCTGGGAAAGTTTCTATAATAGGTATTAAGCTCTTCTCATTAGCGTTAGGCTCTAGTAATCTTGGCAAATGATCTATCACTCCATTTTTAACTTCAGGTTTGTCACAAATTTCGAGATCGAATTCCCAAAGTAGAAGGATCCATCTGATGAGTCTCGGTTTGGCATCCTTCTTGGATTGTAAGTACATGATGGTAGAACGGTCTATATAAACAATCACTTTGGATTCAAGCAAGTCAGATCTGAATTTCTCCAGGGCGAAGACGACTGCTAGCAACTTCTTTTTAGTGACAATGTAGTTTCTCTGAGTTTCATCTAGAGTCCTGCTGGCATAGTGAATTATAGATGGCATATTGTCTATTTGCTATCCTAGAACTGCTCTGATGGCGTAGTATGGTGCATCAGTCATGATCTCAAACAGGAGGTACCAATCTGGCAGTTGAAGAACATGGGCCTAGGTGATCAGTTCTTTCAGTTGAATGAATGCTTGGAGAACTCTGTTATCAATGATAAAATCTGCCTCCTTTCCTAGAAGCCCAGTCAGTGTTCATGCAATTTTACTGGTCTTTGATGAATCATCGGTAGAAACCGACGTTCCCTAAGAATGATCTGACTTGCTTTAGATTTATAGATGGTTCGATTTTAGAAATGTTGTCCACTTTTGTAGGTGATGAATCTCCATTTCATCACCTTTACTCTATCATTTTGGCCTCAAAAACCCTAGTTAATGCTTGTAAATATTTTAATTTGTACCAATTTAATATTCATTCTTTATTTTATAAATATTGTATATAGTTTTTTATGTCAAAATTATAGAATAAAGAAAAGAAAAGAATAAAATTTCAAAGGCATTTTATGACCCAAAACCATGAGACCTAGGCATCTTGATGACTAGGTCGACAAGGAATAAAGTAGGGGGATATAAGGGCCAATAATACAATAAAAATCTCAATTATTAATTCATTATTTGTTCATTTTTTGGGATCTATTTTATTCTTCTTTATATTTACCTCAAATAAAGAAACTTTGTACATGAAAGTTGTATATAATAAAATATATAAATATACAAAATTGATTTCATCCAAAAATAATATACATTGTCAAAGTTATACTCTGAATAAAAGTCTAAAATCCCTACTTCCCAGGCCCACATCTCTCAAATAAAAATTCAAAATATATCAAAAAATCACCTTTAATTGTATATAACTTTTAATAAGCTATTTAATGAAGGTGGTTTCATATTTTTTGGAGTTAAGGTGTGAAAGTTAGGTTTTGGACCCTTATTGTATAGTATACCCGAATATATAGTATACCCGAATAAATAATCATTTTATTTATGCTTTATTATTTTTATAATTTTATAATTTTATATTTTTGTAAATATTATTTATAATATATTCACATATTAAAACTTGAATAAAAACATAAATAAAATAATAAAATACAAAATTATATAGATGAATATACATTATACAAACCTATATACTATACACCCTTATTTATTTATGTGTATATAATATATCAAAAAATATAATAAAAATATATTTAAGTATATAAAAATAAGTTATTAATATAAATTATAAAAACAAATATACAAAACAAAAAATAGAAGACCTACAACATAGGTAAATATACCTATAAATAAACCCTAAAGAGTAACTTATAATAAACTATCTCAAAAAAATATATAAAAATCATAACAAAATTCTATAGAAAGTAGCAAACATTTTTTATTTTATAACTTAAAATCAATAAAATATTTTAATAATTATTTTATATTTTATAACTCTTTTTTGGGAAGGTTTTTATTGGTTGGTCCATGCGGACCAACCAGGAGGCTCTACTAGTTGACCTCAGTCAACTAGCTGTAGGGATGAGCATGGGTCAGACTGGACCAGGCCCTGAAGGGCCCATGCCCAAGCCCACTTAAAAACTTCGGGCCTTGGGCCGGGCCTAGGCCCGTAATTTTTTTTGGTTCGGCCCAACCCCAGGCCCGACCCAATTCCTATGGGTCGAGCTTGGGCCGGTCCAATCCATCTTAACCCATTATATATTATTAACTTTGAGTTTGTGTTTAAAGTCAATCTCAATCCCTAGATGAGCTAAAATTGTTTAAAACATATGCCATAATACTTGTGAAACAACTAAATCTCAATTCTATCGGAGATGATTTCTCATTTTATACAAGTCCACTCAATGTTATATACCATAAACGTCTCTCATTACAGAAATTGAAAGAGTGAACCAAGTTTACACAGTTGACAACAACAGGTGCACCAAACGCTACATGTTAAGAAAATGGGCATAATTCTCATATTGGGTAAAGGTTCAATAATAGAAAATATTATAATTGAAAAAATAAACACTAAAAACTCAAGAATAACCACCAGAATCTAAGACATAGACTAATTAAGAAAAATTAATTCTGAAATAAAATACAACGATCATCAACTCATATGTCCCACACATGACTTTCTTGATTTATAAACATTGTATGATGACAGGATACATGAACAGAGTGTGCATGACAGGTGTGAGTTTCCATACGTGTAGGATATGGGAAGGGTTCGAGCCCTCTTCAGGTCAGGCCCATGGGACGGGTCGGGCTGGGCCAAGCCAAGCCTGAGCCCAGCCCAAAAAAATTTCGGGCCTAAAAATTAGGCCCAAGCTCGACCCAATGTTCGTTTGGGATTGGGTCGGGCCAGGATTTTTGGGATGGGCTTCAGGCTGGGCCGGGCCGGCCCAACCCAATGCTCATCCCTAACTATCTGGCCTACACCTGCACCCTTATCAGACATAGCTTCTGACTTATTTTCCTCGATTTCCCCCAACTAAGCACCATCTTGGGTTGATTTCTTCTGAGATTTCCATCCTCGATCCTTGCTCTTTTTCACGAGCATGATTCCTTGGCTAATGGGCCACTGAATCATTCTGATCGCCTCATTCTTCGTCGGCATCCACCATTTGTACATAACCTACCCCATTGCCTCCCTCTTAGATTTTGAATCTCCTTTGACTCGTTTTTGGCCCCCTTCTCGTGTGATTTGGATCGAGGTGGGTGACAACCACCTCTCCAACTCCTTACAATGATCTAAGGCACAGTCTTCGGCTTGTTCCGCCATCTCTAACGAAGTCGTCGTCGAGGTATCCATCTCCAGGCCTTGCGTCAGTCGAGGTATCTTTCTCTTGCTTTTTTGTCTAGCTGTAGACGTAGATTTTTTCCCCACATTCCTTTTGTGCTTTTATTGTGTGCATTATCCATAAGATCGTCATTTGTAGTTCACCGGAGCTTCACTCCAGTGAACCCTTCCACCTATTCCCCTTGTTCTCCGACCACACAACCACCATCACCTTGCTCCCTACCGTATCCTCTACGCTCCGATCCATCCCATCCACCTTGCTTCTCTTTGAAGCGAGCTACCGGTGCTCCCACTCCATCGCTACACCGGAGGACCACTATTACACACCACCTTCACCTATTTCTCCCTCTAGCGCTCCCCAGAGCGTAGTTGTTTTGTGCTAACCAACCCCTGTAGGACTTGGAGGCCATAGGACCCACTTGGGGTCGATTTTGCAGAAGCTGGAAGCACTTGGAGCCTCCGTTCTTCCTCTACTCCATTTGATCGCATCGTAGCACCATGTGCATCGAATGATGCGTCAGTGCCAATGCTCCATTTTGCACCAAATTAGATCCTTCTAGGAGGCCAGACGAAGGAAAGGAGCTTGATCGAAGCGCGGACGGGGAGTGTTCTTGCCCTGTACTTCTATCGAGCCTCTTCACTATTCGATCCAGAGATGCACCCCAGTTTTGCCAACTGTTGTCAGATGTCGTTGCGTTGATATCCCACTGGAGATCTAATCTTGAGCGTCCGCATTCGAAGTGTCATCGTCATGCGTGTATTCGACACGCAGCAAGTGAAGAGCATCTGGCAGTCCCTACCTGCCTTAGCATTGGGTATTTTACACTTCTCACCCGATGCAATTTTGAATTTATTATTTAGTCTAAAATCATTCAACTGTCGTGTTATAGTTTTGTAGTTATTATAAAGGGCCCCCTGATCTTTTGTTATTTGCATATTAGTCCTCACCAACTCACCTCATGTGGTTAGGTGGGAATTTTTTGGCCAGGCCCCTACGACTCCTTGTATTTTATTTCAGTCCTTTAACATTTTATTTTCGTTACAAATTTTTGTGAGAATGGCAGTAAGGCTCCTAGACTTTATTTTATTTACATTCATGCCCCTGTTAGGCCTTGCATTTTTGTTGGTTTGTTGTATTTAATTAAAATATCTATTGTATTAAAAAATCCAAAAAAATAGGTCTGTTGCATTATAGTTTCACGCTATATATTGATATTTGCAATTTAGGATCTTTATTTACTTTATAAAAAATAAAAAAGGGCACTAAAAATCCCTATCTACGGTATAAAACCCATAAAAATATAAAAAGTTTTGAAAACTACAAAAAATATATTTTGTGTTTGTTTATTTATTTTTCAACTTCAGGACTTGAAAAATCTAAAAATAGAAAAAGTGAATAACTAAAAATTAAAAAGCCCAAAAAACCCTTATAAAAATCTATAAAATTCTTAAAAATTCCAAAAATAATGTTTCCTATTTTATAGTTCTATTTATAATATTATTTATTTATTAAAATTGATTTGAATAATTTTGGACCTATTTTGCTATTTTTAATCTTTATTCATTTTCAGATATTTAATTAATTCCTATTTTGAGATATTTTTGACTTTGAAAATCTATAAAAAATAGCAACATTCATTAAAAAATCACAAAAATAGTTGAAAAATATCTAAAACCCAAAAGTATTTTTTTTGAATTTTGAGCATTTGTGGCTATATTTATTCCTATATTAATCTATAGTCTATATATAACCTTATATATCTTATATTACTTATTGAAAAGAAAAAGAATATAAAAATCTAAAATATAAAAAGAAAATACACAAATATAAAATGAAAAACAAAATATACAAATATATAAAACAAAAATAAAATAAAAAAATATATAATTAAAAACCCAATATAAACTAGATAAAAATCACACAATCATTTTTGTGCATTTATTTGCCCAATCTATCCTTTTCTACTATGCGTATTTGACCTCTACACATATGCGCACACTATACCCATCTCTTGTAGAGTTATAATAAATTTTAACTCCACACCACATTTTCATTGTTTGATTATTACTATTATGGGTTAATTGTTGATTGATTAACGTTTTTTTGGGTCACCACAACGACTGTGTCTCCGCCTTGTGTGAGACATATTTAGACCCGCACGAAATCTCTATTATCAAATGACGTCGTTGCCAAATAGCAACTGCACATAGATTGGTTTTTCCCTGATTGTGATTTATTTGTCTATATTTTTGCTTTATTTATTTTCTCTTTTATTTGATATAATTGTTAAATTGTCTAATAACTTCTCCTTATTTAAATTTGATGTGAGGTATTGTTCGACCGAGGGATGCTCTCCTACGAGCGCATGTGCACCCACGTGAGGCGATTTCTGTTTTTGACCTAGTTGCCATAAAGGACTTGGATCAAAGTAGGACTTGGAGATATTTTTAATACAATGCCACTTGCATTTTTATTTAATTTATTTTGTGTAATTTAAAGTGAGAGAGAGAGACCCTTTTATTGTAATAACTTGGATACTCTCAAGACTCTACACACTTCACGAGGTCCAGTGCCCGAGGGATTGTTACCTTGGGGGCCTTGCTAGTTTTGTCGCAGTTTTCCGCCCTTTTTCCCTTTATTTTCTAATTTTCATTTTCCTTATTTTGTGTGATTGAGTCCTAGATTAGGATTGCTTGATGATAGATTAAGGCCAAACACCTAATATATTTACCTACACCTATAGTCTCATTTGGACTTAGTCAAATTTTGTATTGCTTCTCATTTAGATTTGGGATCGAGCACCGAGAGGGACTCTACACAATGCTTGCAAGACTCACTATGATGAGCATCGAAGATCTCCCCAAGATTGGACTTTTGGATTCCAATTCCGAGTGATTAGCATTGGTTCTTAATGATAATATTAATTTATCACCTAGGGTGATTTCGTCAGCTTGCATTTACATATAGATAGGTTTCAATTATGCTTGGCATACTTGCATGTAGAGAGAAAGAGGCAAGGTGAGCATTTATGCTTTAGCATTCATCATCATTTTCACCTCGCATTACTGTTCCAACTCCCTCCCTCTGATTTTGATCACTTAGGTTGCTAAGGGAATTGACTCCTTGTTAGGTGTGTGCATTTCTTATTAAAAATATAAAAAAGAGATAACAATAAAATTGATACTGCTAAAATTACTTGACCCTAAAATAGACTAAAAAGAAAAATCATTGTCTTGGGGTGAGTAATCCCCTGATTGTATTCATTTTAAATTGTTCACATACACAATAAGTTTAGCGTTCAAACCCATAAAACAATTTAAGTGTTTATACAACTTTGTGTGATTCTCACCTAACTATAAACCAACAAGATAAAAAGACTGAATTTTCATGATCTTCACCGAGTTGAGTAGGTGAATTGAGGGGTTTGTTTTGTGTGAGTTTATTTGTGTTTGTTTATGTGCATACCCGATCATTTCTGCGTGTTTGTGCCATTTTCTATTATCTATTGACGACTATTGTGCTTTCCCAATCATTTTCCTTTTGTGTCGAGATAGCCAACTGGAGCAAATTTTATCCCGGATTTTGCGGATCCCTCATACCCTCCAGCCGATCCACCTCCATTTTTCTAGGAGGATTTTGCTCTTGACTTTTGTACATATCTTCCTAACCATTATTTCAGGAATCAGATGTTGATTTTTACTCATCATAACCACCACCGTCACCTTCACATTTCGACAACCCACATTTCCTAGAATACCTTGATCCAGAATGTGATTTTTTCCCACACCCAACACCCTCATTCCATTCACCCGATCCTGAGATTTTGGAGTCACCTTTCATGATATCACACTTGTGAATTTGAACCAGATGATGGATCATATGAATTCAAGGATTAACAATCTACTTACATGACCACAACTCGGGGCCGTCGGATCCTCCCATATCCAAATTTGGTTACTCAACAATAATTTATTCAACAATCACACATTCAGAAACAGACTGCAAATAAAAACCTTAGATAGAAGTATTTAATACTTTTCCATTCATAAATAAAGTTTTCATGATACATTGTCCCACTACAACCATTTACATGTACATCAGCTGGAAGGAAATAGACATAAAGATTACCAACTGCCTTATTGAGTAAAGTTATTGTGGCTAACTGGATGGCTAAAGTCCTTGCGATGGTTTACCGACACCTGTTGGGTTTTCCATAAATCATACGATAACAAGTAGCGAATGCTAAATAACGAGGAAGAGAAAAGCAAACAAATGATATAATTTTGCAAAACGTGTAGTCACAAAAAGTTGCATTCCTTCTCATTAGTTTAAGTCCTATTCATTCTATTCCACATCAGGGATTAGTCCAGGGGAACCCTACCATTCTTGGACTCCAAAGCTGTGGACATTTTGGGATTGTAGATTTCGTTGATCTGGTGAGCTTATGTCGCTGCACGTTGCCTCAACCAAACCTCCAATACTACCCTGACAATTTTCTTTCTTTTATTAACCAGGGTTTCAAACCCTCAGCCTGGAAAACAAAGAAGCGTATGATCCTCGAGGACTTGGTTGCTTAAAACCTCAAGCTAACCTTTAATCGCATAACCTAGCAGCTTTAAATACATGTTATAATGACCCAACCGCTATTGAATCACCCGTGCCTTTACATAGCATGACCACATCTTCTGTCGTTCAACCCGGATATATTGGCACCTGGTACCACATGTTGCAAATCATTCATTTCGTGTGCACTTATCACAAGTGTATCACCTAGGTAGGGAAACATCAATATGGATTCCTTCCGACAAGCCTACAGGTTGCTTTCCTGACCTGTAGTTCTACTCCCAGTCATTCTTAACATAAGACACGACCCTTTTCAGGACTCAACTTAATACACATCAATTCCCGTGATGCAATTCCTCGGTTAAGCCTTTAATTTGGATATCCATCAATAGTGAGTATAGACTTACACATATATTTATATACTCATATTTATGCTCATTTTAACTTCCAAACCGTAACATTCCAAGCCATTGCATTCAAACAATGCTTAGACCTTATTTTAGTTGAAATCACAAAGAACTTTTCATATTTTCTTCAACAATAGCCAAATTAGAGTTCTTCGTAGCAAAGAATATAAAATTAAAAAATTCAATGATCTCATAGGAAACCTCAACAGGAAAAAAAGGAAGGATTTCATTACCTAATTGAGCTCTCTTACGTATATGCAGTGCATTATCATGATTCGTTATCAGAAGGAATGGTTTACGGCTCCTGAAATGATCGAATTCATTTTCGTATCAAAAACACTAAGAATGTGCCAAGAATGCGAAGAACAAATGAAGAACACGAAGAACGTGAAGAACACACGAAGAACGTGAAGAACATATTTTTCTATTAAAATTTTAGATAAGCTTCCCTTTATATAGGGTAATATTTTTAGAAAAAAATCAACAGAGTTTCTCCTTATATCGAGACATATTTCTAGGAAAAATTCAGTAGAGTTTCCCCTTATATTGGGACATTTTTCAAAATAAAAATGAAAAGAGTTTCCTCTATAAAATCACCGAGAGAAAAACAACAACTAAACTGAAAGAACAGAATTACAAGTGATGGAAAATCTATAGATACCACACGTCTTAGATGAGTGAAGGTGTGGCAAATCACAAGGTTCACTGGCGTGCATAGCCGCCCGCACCTAACTAGGGTATTACATTGATTTCTCCATCAAAACAACTATGAAAGCAGAATCGAAAGAATAAAACCATAAGTGATGGAGAATCGGTAGACACCATGCATCTTAGGTGGGTGAAAGTGTGACGAATCACAAGGTTCACTGACGTGCATAGTCGCCCGTACCTAAGTAGGGTGTTACACAGATTTCTCCTCGAACTACAACAAAAAATGAATCGGAAAGGATAGATGAATCGAAAACTAAGCTAGAAAAAGAAGATTGAATAAAAAACCCTACATCAAGTTCAAGCATACTTACAAAGCCAACTAGGAGAGGATCACACCTTCCTTCTCCTCGTTCTCCCAGCAGCACTTCGCTAGCACTCCTTCCCTGCCTCCCACTCCTCCTCCCGTCCTCTCAACCCTAGCCCTTGGGGTGGTTGTGGTAGTGTAAAGAACTATCCAGAAGAATATAGATTCTCTAATGATGCTTAATTAGCGCTAATCGTGATTAACTTTTATTAATCATGATTTAACCTTCACGGTTTACGCTTAACTTTTGCTAATCATTGATTAATGTTCGCTAATGGTCATTAATGATCCTCAGTTCATCACTAGTTTCTTTAATCATGCATAATTAGTCTTAATGATGACCATTAAGAGTTAACGATATCTTAAGTTTCCTTATCTTTCTTCCAAAAATCATAGTAATTCCAAATGAAATCTTATTCATAAAACAAATTTGGTTGGTTTCCGCTTGACGTGCGGATCTTATGACATGGGATCCGAGAGAGAACAAGTTCATGGCTTTACAATTATAACAACCTTAAAGGAAGTCTTGTCCTCGAGACTTGAAATGCAGGCATAACAACCTTAAAGAGGATTGAAACCATAACAACCTTACAGAGAATGAATGCCATTTCATTTTTACAATGAAGATATACACAATACATAGTGTTACCATTCAAACAAGTAGGAGTATTTTCTCTCATATTTAACTTAGGTTCCCATGTGGCTTCTTCATATTCTTGTTTGCACCGTAATACTTTAACTAGAGGCATCTCTTTATTCCTTAATTTTTTGATATCCATGTCTAGTATTTGCACAAGTATTTCAAGGTATGTCAAGTCTGGCTCAACGTGCAGATCATCATAGCTATCTTATGCTCATGATCCTTAATATACTTTCTCAGATTTGATACATGAAAAATATCATGTATTGTCGAAAAATGTGGAGAAAGTGCAAGTCTATATGCAAAATTTCTAGTTCACTAAATAATTTCTAAGGGACCCACGAACCTGGGAGCTAACTTCCTACGCAAGACATGTCTCTGAACTCCCTTCATAGGCGATACTTTGAGTAATAAAAATTCACCTATCTCAATTTCAAGGTCTCTTCGTCTCGTATCACTATAGCTTTTCTGCGTCTGTGACAGTTATTAGTCTTTTTTGAGCAAGCTCTACTGCCTCCCGTGTCTCCTGGAGTCTATCTGAATCATAAAGGTTTCTTGTCCTGACCTCTTGCCAACACAAAGGAGTAGTATACCTTCATCCATATACTGCTTCAAACAGTTCCATGCCAATACTTGTATGGTAACTATTGTTGTACGTGAATTCTGCAAGAGGAAAATGTTAATCCATAATCTTTTCCATTCTAAGGCACATTCTCATAGCATATCCTCTAAAGTTTGAATCGTACGTTATGATTGACCATCTATTTGTAGATGATATGCTGAGCTCAAGCATAGCTGTGTACCTAAGGCTTTCATGAAATTCTCCCAATAGTGTGAGCTGAATCGTGAATCTCGATCGGAAGCTACCTCCTTTGGAATACCATAGAGACGAATCACATGTATAATATATAACTCAGCAAGTTGGTCTGGAGAGGAGGATAAAATTATTGGAATAAAGTGTGATACCTTGGTCAGACGATCAATTATAAGCCATATGCTATCTTTATCACCAATCATATGAGGTAAGCCGGTAACGAAGTCCATGGAAATGCTTTACCTTTACCATTCAGGTATAGGGAGAGGTTGCAACAATACTGGCGGCTTTGGTGTGAAGCCTTTACCTGTTGGCAAGCGAAACATGAATTCAAACTCAATAACATACTTCTTCATTCTCGGCCACCAAAACTGTGAACGAAGATCCTTATACGCCTTTCTAATTCCTGGTTGAATAGATAATCTAGAGCAATGAACTTCACGTAATATATCTTTCCTTATACACAAACTCTGTGATGGTTATACAGTAACCCATCTTGTATATGGAATCCCTCTATCTCATTCTTCTCAAGTTGTTGTCTCAAGTCTTTAAATACCAAATCATCCTCCCGTTCTTTCTTTATTCTATCCCAGATATCTGGTTTATATCAATGAGGAATAGTTATAGTATCGGCACTACTATCAAATGGTTTCCATTTACTGAATGTTGATAGTAAACAATAGAAGTGGATAGCATTCGCCAACCCATGTGAATAAGTTCTTCTACTAAGGGCATCTGCTACGACGTTCCCCTTACCAGGGTGGTAGAAGATGGTGTAGTCATAGTCCTTCAACAACTCTAGCCATCGTCTCTGTCTCATATTGAGCTCCTTCTGATCAAATAGATATTTCAAACTTTTATAATCGGTGAAGAATTCAAAAGTAATACGATAAAGGTAGTGTCTCCATATCTTTAAAGCGAAGACTACATCAGCTAATTCAAGGTCATGTGTCGGATAGTTCCTCTCATGTGTCCTGAGTTGTCGTGATGCATAAGAAACTACCTTACCATACTGCATAAGAACATCCCCTAGTCCTTCTTTAGATGCGTAAGTGTACATTGTAAACCCTTCACTCCCAGAGGGTAGAGTAAGGATAGGTGCATATGGTAGGCATTCTTTTGTGTTTGAAATCTAGATTCGCATGCATTAGACCATATGAATGGGACTTCTTTCTGAGTCAGCCTAGTCATTGGCAATGCTATTCATGAAAAGTCCTTCACAAGTCTTCTATAATGCCAAGTTAAACCCAGAAAAGATCGTATTTCTGTGACAGTCTTCGGACGTTCCCAACTCATCACCGCACTAACCTTTGTAGGATAAACTGATATACCTTCCCCATAAATAACATGGACTAAGAAAGATACTTCAGACAACCAGAAGTCACATTTTCTCTAGTTAGCATACAGTATGTTCTTCCTTAGAGTTTCAAGTGCCTGCTTGAAATGGTGTTCATGCTGATACTTATCTTTGGAGTAAATAAGCACATCATCAATAAAGACTACTACAAAGTGATCTAGGAACTCCTTGAATACTCTATTCATGAGATCCATGAAGGCTGCTGGGGCATTTATCCGTCCAAAATGCATAACTAAGAATTCATAATGTCCATATCTAGTTAGAAAGGTTGTATTGGGAATATCTGCATCTTTAGTATTCAACTGATGTATCCAGATCTTAAGTCAATCTTGGAATACATAGTTGAACCCTGTAACTGGTCAAAGAGATCATCTATTCTTGGCAGAGGATACTTGTTCTTTACTGTCTTCTTGTTTAGCTGTCTATAGTCAATGCACAACCACATTGACCCATCATTCTTCCTCACAAACAAGACATGTGCACCCCATGCTGAAGTTCTAGACCGAATGAATCCTTTATCTAACAATTCTTGTAACTATACCTTTAACTCTCGTAACTCAGCTGGTGTCATCCTATATGGAGGGATAGTGATAGGATGAGTATCAGGTGTGAGAGAGATTTAAAATTCAATCTCTTGCTCAGGTGGTAACCCAGGTAATTCTTTTGGAAATATATCAGGAAACTCACATACTATAGGTACACCTTCTATCACATTTTGTCTGACCCTGATGTAGTGGATACATAGGCTAAATAACCTTTGCACCCTTGCTCTAACAACTGTTGTGCCTTAAAAGTGGAGATTTATTCAAAATTATCATTGGATGTCTTTCCAATGAACTGAAACTCTATCGAGTTAGGACGGTGAAATGTTAATGTCTTCTTAAAATAGTCAAGACATGCATGATGCTTACTAGTCAGTCCATCCCAGGATGAAATCAAAGTCCTCCATTTCAATTAGTAGCGGTGAAATATGTTACTGATGTCCTGTTATCAGTACTATACAAGGCATAGTTCTGCCTCAACAGGTGTCTCTATGCATTTGAATCAAGGAATCTTTCCCTTTTGGTAACTGTCTAATAATTTTTAGTCTAAGAAGAGCCTTATCCATTGCTCCTTCAGCTGGAGTAGGAGAAGATTCGGTAGAAGGATGATAACTAGATTCTTCCTCAGAAGGATGGACAGAAATCCTAGCATCCACAGGTCTGGATGCTACATGTCTCTTAGCTTGTGCATTGAGCCTCTCCTCTAATGCATGTTGCTTTTACCCCATCTCTTGCAACATTGTCATCATAGTCGTTAATTGCCTAGACATGTCTTGCTCTGCCATAATATTGGGATGAATTAAGGCCAAAGGTTAGGTCATATACGTTTAGCATGATGTACATAACGGATAATGATTTATGCATGGCACTACATTCACTTATTAAGATCAAAGGATCTTAAGACCACCTTAGTTTCTGAATACCACTCATAGTTATTAATTACTGAATAAATTACTGGAGTAACCAAGCTCTGATATCAAACTATTATGACCCCAATTAGGGGCCGTTGGATCCTCCCACATCCGTATCTGGTTACTCGACAATAATTTATTCAGTAATCACAACTAACATTCAGAAACAATCTGCCAATAAAATTTCTCAGAAAGAAGTATGTAATACTTTTCCATTCATAAAATAAAGTTTTCATGATATATTATCCCACCAAAACCATTTACATGTATATCAGCAGGAAGAAAATACACGGAAAGATTACCAACTACCTTATAGAGTAAAGCTACTGTGTCTGACTGGATGGAAAAAGTCCCTACGATGGTTCATCGATACCAGTTGGGTTTTCCATAAATCATAGGATAACAATTAGCGAATGCTAAGTAACGAGGAAGATAAAAGCAAACAAAAGGTGTAATTTTGTAAAACTTGTTGTCACAAAAAGTTGCATTCCTTCTCATTAGTTTAAGTCGTATTCATTCTAATCCTTGATCTAGTTTGGGGAACCCCACCATTCTTGGACTATGAAGTTGTGGACACTTTGGGATTGGAGATTTCGTTGATATGTCGAGCTTATGCCGCTCCACATCGCATCAACCAATCCTCCAATATTACCCTGACAATTTTCCTTTTCTTTTATTAACTAGAGTTCCAAACCCTCAACCTGACAAATAAAGAAGCACACCATCCTTTAAGACTCGGTTGCTTAAAACCTCAAGCTAACCTTTAATCACATAACCCAACAACTTTAAATACATGTTATAGTGACCTAGTCACTATTTAACCACCCATGCCTCCACATGGCATGACCACGTCTTTTGTCGTTCAACCTGAATATATTGGCACCCGGTACTACACATTGAAAATCATTCATTTCATGTGCAGTTATCATAACAAGGCAACCGTGTACCACCTAGGTAGGGCAATGCTAATACAGGTTTTCTCAGACAAATCTACAGGTTGCATGCCCGGCTTGTAGTTCTGCTCCCAGTCATTCTTAATGTAAGACATGATACTTTTCATGATCCAACTTAAAACACATCAATTCAATTGATTTCATTCCTCTGTTAAGCCTTTAATTTGGATATCCCATCAATACTAAGTATAGACTCACACATATACTAATTCATATATTTATATACTCATATTTATGCTCATTTAACTTCCAAACCCTAACTTTCCAAGCCGCTACATCCATATGATGCTTAGACCTTATTTTAGTTGAAATCACAATGCACTTTTCATATTTTTTCCAAAAATAACCAAATTAGGGTTCTTCGTAGCAAAGGACATAAAACCAGAAATTTCAACAATCTCATATGAAAACCCAATAGCAAAAGGAAGGATTTCATTACCTAATCAAGCTCTCTCGCACGTATGTAGTGCTTTATCGTGATTCGTTATTAGAAGGATGATTTATGATTCCTGGAATGATCAAATTTCATTTTCTATCAAAAACACTTAGAACGTTCCAAGAACGTGAAGAACAAATGAATAACACGAAGAACGTGAAAAACACGAAGAACGTGAAGAACGTGAACATATATTTTTCTCTTAAAATTTCAGCAGAGCATCCCTTTATACAGAGTAATATTTTTAGAAAAAATTTGACAGAGTTTCCCCTTATATAGGGCCATATTTCTAGGAAAATTTCAACAGAATTTCCCCTTATATTGGGACATTTTTCAAAATAAAAATGAAAAGAGTTTTCTCTATAAAATCACCGAGAAGAAAACGACAATGAAACTGAAAGAATAGAACTACAAGTGATGGAGAATTGGTAGATACCGTGCATCTTAAATAAGTGAAGGTGTGATGAATCATAGGGTATACTGACATGCATAGCTGTCCGCACCTAAGTAGGGTATTATACAAATTTCTCCATCAAAACTACTATAAAAGCAGAATTGAAAGAATAAAACCATAAGCGATGGAGAATCGGTAGACACCACACATCTTAGGAGAGTGAAAGTGTGACGAATCACAAGGTTCATTGATGTGCATAACCGTCCGCACCTAAGTAGGGTGTTACACATATTTCTCCTCGAACCACAATAAAAAAATGAATAGGAAAGGAAAGATGAATTGAAAACTAAGCTAGAAAAAGAAGATGAATCGAAAACCCTAGCTCAATTTCGAGCATACTTACAAAAACAACTAAGAGAGGATCATACCTTCCTCCTCCTCATTTCCCAGCAATGCTTTGCTAGCGCTCCTTCCCTGACTCCCACTCATCCTCCCGACCTCTCGACCCTAGCCCTTGGGGTGGTGATGGTATTGGAAATCGTAGAGAATGAATGGGTAGGGGTCTATTTATAGGCTTCAGAAAACCGTTAACCATGGTTTAGACCTTAACCGCGGTTAGCAGCCCTTGGTTTGACCCATGATTTTTACTAAATGTTATCTGAAACTTAAGGCTTAAGTTAGAACTATCTAGAAGATTCTAGATTCACCAATGACGCTTAATTAGCTCTAATCGTGATTAACTTTTACTAATCACAATTTAACCTTCGCACCTTACGCTTAACTTTTGCTTACCATTGATTAGTGTTCGTTAATGGTCATTAATAATCCTTAATCAATCATTAGTTTCTTTAATCATTCTCAATTAGTCTTAATGACATTCATTAAGAGTTAATGATATCTTAAGTCTCCTTACTTATCTTTCTTCCAAAAATCAAGCAATTCTAAATGAAGTCCAATTCATACGAAGCAAATTTCGTTGGTTTCCTCTTGACGAGTTGGATCTTATGATATATGAACCGAGAGAGACCAAGTTCAAGGCTTTACAATAAATAAGATCCAGAATGACGCTCCACTATTTGAGGATATGGATTCACTTGAGGATGATCCTGAGAGCTTGCAATCACCCAAAATACAATAAATGAGAAAAATTCAAAAATCCAAAAAGAATTTGGGAGACTCCTGGTTGATTAGACTCTGAGGAGAGATCCCACATGCCAAACCCTTTGACCACACATTTATTCACACCATGTCCCACCTCTGACCCCGAGGACGTCACTGTACATACAGCTCCTCGTCATCCTTGTGTATATGATAATTCTGATCTCCTCCCTTATATGGAGGAGATCCAAAAATTCAAAAAATATTGACTGCACATGAAGTGGTGGCTGCTATTCATAAGATCTTTGATGCCCCACTTCACCAGGTCATGACACATTTATCTACTCCTGAACCCAAGAAGACAAAGTAGAGGAGCAAATCTGAATGTCATATCTTGACCATGGCCACTGCCCACACCATCATCCACCATCCATTCTCCAGGAAAGGGAACACTGCTACACCATTCACTATATGAACTATCTCTAACCAGACTTGTGATCACATTCTCCTTGACGGTGCTGCTTCAATTATCATAATACCCTTCTCACTAGTACAGTCGCTTCACTTAGGGCCTCTCAAGAAAACTAGGATCATCATTCAATTCACTAATGGATCTATCAAGAGGCCGAAGGGTATTCTAAAGAACACCGTCATTTGGGTTCAGGGCATGAGCTACATGATTAACCACGAGGTACGAGGGTCTAAATGTCTCACATAAGGCGGAGACAAAGTCGCTGCGGCGACCCTCGGTAAATCCCGATTAAATCAACAATTAACCCACGAATAATATCAAGCAATGGAAATCCAAATGTGGAGTTCAAATTTATTATAACTTCACAAAATATGTGTATAGTGCAAGTATGTAGAGTATCGAACACAAGGAGCAAACATGTAGAATAAGGCAATAATGCTCAGAAATGTGAAAGTGGTTAAATGCCTAAAAGTGCTATTTTTGTGGGTTTTGGATTTTACTTTTTTTTATTTTGATTTTTAATTTACTGATTTTGTATTTTTTTATATTTTGTAATTTTATATTTCCTTTTTCTTTTAATAAAGATATAATGTATATAAGGAATATATATGTACACTAGAGATAAGAGAGGGATAAAAATAGCGAAAATGCTCAAAATACAGGAAATGGAATGTTTTTTTTATTTTTATGTTTTTTAATATTTTTGTGATTTTTCTAGATTTTTCCTAATTTTTTTGGTATTTTTAAGGGCAACAATACTAGTAAACAATGAGATAAGTTGCTGACTGAAATTAAAATGAGGATGAAAAATATCAAACAAAATCAAAACTTCCTCAAATTAATTTTAAAATAAAAATAACAAAATAGGGAAAATTCATATGCAAAATGCCCACCACCCACGTGCGTGAGTCACGTGAGGTGACATGGCCTGGACCTAAATGCAAATACTTAAAGTACGGGGGGCTAGGTGCAAATATTACAGAAATATTTAAACTACTAATGAAAGTCTATGGACTAAAACGAAATACACAAAATGGCTAGGTCAAGAGTGTAAAATACCCAACACGTGCGCAATCGAACTACAGAGAGCCGCTCACTTATCCACGTGGCGCGCGAACAACGCGCGATGACGATTCGACGATTGACGGCACAAATCAGACCCTCTGATGGAGATCTACGGTTGAGACGAGTCCGGATCTAACGACTGATATCAGAACTGGAGCGGGGTCCAAATTGGATGATGGAGAAGCCAAGGGGAAGAACGGGGAATAACGCCGGCGAGGCGAACTTCCCCGTGCTCGATCTCGGGTCTCCGGCGGTCTGGAGGCGTGAAGAATGGTCGGGCGTGCTCCTGGATGGTCAGGCTATGTGTTGGAGGTCTCGGATTCCTCGGAGGAGCGTTGTGGCGCTGGCGAGAGGGCGGCGGAGCTCGGAGCTCCAGGTAGCTCCGGCGGATCACGCAAAATGAGCTCCAGTCGCTTTGACGGTGCTTTGACCTGCAAAAAATGGTGAAGGGGAACAGGGCAAATTGTCTGGACCCTGCGGAGGTGGAATAGGCATCAGAGATGGTCTATGGGAGGTGGAGGAGTTTCGGCCGGCGGTGCACGTCGGCGATGATCGATGGATGGCGAATCGGTGGACGAAACTCGAAGATCGAAGGGGGAAATGATGCTACGGCTAAGGGAAATAAAAAGTGAAACAAAAAAAGGAGGAA
The DNA here is from genome assembly GCA_037367405.1 of Ottelia alismoides. Taxonomy (NCBI): domain Eukaryota; kingdom Viridiplantae; phylum Streptophyta; class Magnoliopsida; order Alismatales; family Hydrocharitaceae; genus Ottelia; species Ottelia alismoides. The sequence continues at coordinate 258,644 of JAZKJV010010926.1, read as the reverse complement.
AAGGGATATACCTCGATGGTCGGAACCAGAGGAGGGGGAACCTCGACGCCGGAGGTCGGCAGAGATGGTGGAGCCGATTTGAGACTTCCTCGACTCGCCTGAGGGTATGGTTGAGGAGCTGTCACCTCCAGCAATGTGAAGAGCACAGCAGGGAGGAGGATTAGTGGCCAAGAAGGGTTCAAAACGGAGCTCGAAGATGGCGGGTCGATTATGTACAAGATGATGCCGTCTTCTTGAAGCGAGGGCCACGCGCAAATGATGGAGATTTTGCGTGATCTGCAAGCATGGCGTGGCTGAGGGAAGATCAAGGAAAGATTTTCGAGAAGGAATCAAGGCCAGAGGTTGGAAGGAAGAGGCTCCAAAATTTCTCGAAATGGGGCAAAAATCGCAAGTGTCAGGCCTGGCAGGCCTCGGTCAGGGAGTTGATCGAGGTCAACACTTGACCGCTCCTGGTTGGTCCACGTGGACCAACCAGGAAATTCCAGGCGATAATTATTTGTAAAATCCAAATAAAATAGTAAATGATTTTATTTATTTTATATTATAAAATAAAAAATGTTTCTTATTTTATAAAGAATTTTTTGATGATTTTTATTTATTTTTATGAGGTATATAATTACAAGTTACCTTTTATGCCCTATATAGGTATATATATCTATATATTTTATTATTTTATTTTTATTTTGTATATTTAATTTCTTTATTTTTGTTTATTATTTTATAAATTTATAGAATATTTTTATATACTTATATATTTTTATTTTATTTTTCTGATATATTTTGTATACTTAGTAATTCTATAGGTATATGTATAGGTATTATACCTAGGTATGCTATTTGTACAAGTATTTTATTTTGTGTTTTCTTTTAGTTTTTTGTTATGATTTTAATATAAACAATTATTATAAATAATATTTACAAAATTATAAAATTATAAATTATGGAAATAATGACCAAATAATAAAATGAATATTTTATTCTGTACAAGTATACAATAGGGGTCCAAAACTCAACTTTCAAACCGTAGCTCCGCCAAATGCAAAACTACCTTCATTAAATAGCTTATTTTAAATTCTATACAATTAAAGGCGAGTTTGATGTATTTCGAGTTTCTATTTGCAAGATACAGGTTTGGGAAGTTGGTATTTTGGATTTTTATTCAGATCATAACTTGTTATGTATACAGTATTTTTGAGTGAAATAAATTTTGTATTTTTATTTATTTAATTATCTACATCTTTCATGTACAAAGTTTCTTTATTTGAGGTATAAAAATCGAAATAAAAAATAGGTCCCAAAATGAATAAAGAATGAATGAGATCTTTATTGTATTCTGGCCCTTATCTCCCCCTACTTTATTCCTTGTCGACCTATTCTTCAAGATGCCTAGGTCTCGGATTTCGGGTCATAAAATATTTACAATATTTTATTCTTATTCTTTTCTTTTCTTTATTATATTATTTTAGCTTTAAAAATAGTATTTTATACATTATTTACATGCACATGCATGAATGCTAAGATGCTGGAATTAACGGTATTTACATGCATTTGCCAGGGTTTTTAAGGCCAAAATGATAGAATAAAGATGATGAAATGTGGATTCATCGTCCCCCTATACTTTGCCTTTGCTAGTCCCTAGCAAACACTTATGCAATAAGTGCAGAAAAAAAAATAAAGAAAAGAAAAAGAAGAAAGACAGATTATTTTTAATTATCAAACTTGTCTTCACAAAATCAAAGTTTGGAGCCTTAGTCAGACCTTTGGAATTTTAGTGCGGGCGGAACCTTAATGAGAACCAGATTTGAAATCCAACAACCTTCGAGAATCCCAAAACTTTGCTTAAGTCTCATTAATAGCCAGGTCAGAATACTTCAACTCATACGCAAACCCTTATGACTATGAATCTGACTCGTTCAGTGTAAATGATGGTGGCTCTCCCCAACTGAAATGTCAAAGAGACTGACTTCTCCAGTATGACAACCCAATGATTCCCCAATCCAACAACTCATTCCTCGAGAGCGAGGTATTCCCTTCTAAGTTCAAGTGGCAACCATCTCAAGAGGAGGGGGTGAAGAGAAGAATGGACGGTAGCCAGTGTACCTACCTATCCTAGAATGCAAGACCAGTGTAGTCAAGTCATGCAGCTGCAAGCTCACATGATTTGACTTTGAGGCTCAATCTTGCTTATTGACTATACACATATATACACTCCGGCAGGCATTTTTATTTTTGTACAAACATGTCCACTTTTTTGGAGTTTTTGCTTTTTGCGCGCGCACACACACACACACATATATTCACAGCAACATTTACATAGGGAGTTTTTCCTCTTGATCCAGTAGACTATCCCTCTTTTGAAGCTTTATTGCAACCCACGATCTCATGTCCCCGAAACTCATCATCACCGGATGGGTTGGGGTGCACTTCCCTCCCTAGAGGAGGACAAGTGTTTCCACCTGTGTGCGTCTCATACTGGCAAATCCAACCCCCTCACCACTCCAACTGAGTTGAGCCAAGTGAAAAGTGCAGGTATCCAAGTTAGGTCATTATCAACAAGAGTCGTGCGTGTGCTCCAAAACACTCAACTTAGGCAGTCAAGAATCCATTGAACCAAGTCCCGTGATCCTCAAAGAATTAAGTCAACTAGACCTGAAGTACCTCAATTCCAGCTCCTATAAAGTTCCTGTTACTTAGGTAGATTTTAAGGTCCAACCAAGCTCCACTCTTCATATTTTACTTAGACTCGTTCAACTATCAAACTCAATCCGAAAAATGCAAATGCTATGCAGAATGCAGAAAATATTTTTGTGATGCAATTTCCAAAGATTTTGAACTTTTATGGATTTTTGAAAAGATGATGCATATGTATTTTTTTTAGATTTTTTAGAAAGGTTTTTCAAATGTTTTTGGATTTTAATTTTGCAAATGTTTTTGGGATTTTTGAAAATAAAAGGTTTAGGCTAAAAATTAGGTACAAATATTTACATGGGGATGCATCTTGTATTTACAAGAAGTGAGTTTTAAGAATTTACAAGGGTAAGTGGTTGATTTTATAGGTATATACATAGAGAATTTTAGGTGAGTTGTAAGTATTCCTCAAACTTATTTGACAAATATTTTTCAAACAATTTTGAAAACTATAGTGCAAAATACTTTTTACGAAGAATTTTACAAACATGTATACGCATTTAAAAATCATTTTGCAAAGGTTTTTCAAATGGTATATATAGATTTTTCAAATATTTTTGCAACCATTTTTCAAATCATTTGCAAATCATTTTTCAAACATTTTGTTTCACACAAAGAAAATAATTTTTTCAAACAAAATACGTTTACAAAGGTTGAAAATATGGAACAAAAAAGTTTCCAAATAATTTTCAAAAGATTTTTCACAAAGATTTTAAAACTATTTTTCAAACATTTTGCAAAGATATTTTCAACTGATTTATTAATCAGTAAATACAAGAAGAATTTGAGGAAGAATCACATCTTTTTATTAAGGTTTTTAATTAATTTTATTGTATATATTAGCCATAATTATTAGTAAAAATGCGAAAGTACGAGTTATGGCTAAAGTATATACGTAGTATACGACCCCCCTATACTTAGCTTGAGCTATGTCCTCATAGATCGGAGAGAAAAGAGAAGACATAACTCGTACTGAGTATAGAAAAATCCAAAAAGTAAATGAATAAGGGATGATGGAATGAACGAATGAGAAGTCGACCGTCCCCCCTATACTTAGGATGAAATAATCCCAACTATAGCAAACTGTACACGAAGCAGGGAGGGTCAAGGGTGGGAAGGAACAGATCGTACTCAGACCGTCTCCCCCTATACTTAGGGTAAGATATCCCTAAGTATAGACAAGAAGAGGAGACAATGGAGAGGATCAAAGAGTAGAATCAACTCGGGGTGCACACCCCCCCCCCCCATACTTAGGACAAAGTACGTCCTAATTATAGCAAAATCATATCATGACAATTGGGTGGCATACATACAGGAGAAAGAATGAATGATATGGACAAATGGATCTATACAGTGGAAGATAGAAGTGATAATAGTGATAATCATGTGTGAGACGAATAGGTTGTGAGTCAAAGAGCACGTCTCATACCAAATGTATGGGGTCAACGTCAACGGTTGGTGGATCATGATCAAGATATAATTTCAAGCGTTGACCGTTGACGCGAAAAGTAGAGGAAGATGACAACTCGGATATGTCAATACTACCATTGTCATGTATCTTCCTGACCACATACGGTCCTTTCCACTTTGTAATTTCCCTGGAAATAATTTCAGCCTAGAATCGAACAACCATACGCGCTGATCGGGCTCAAACTGTTTATGGCTGATATGAGAATCGTGCCATGTCTTCACTTTTTCCTTATACTGTAGGCTACTGGCAAAGGATGTGTCTCTGATGATTACATGATATACTGTGATAGTAGACTTAAATTATGTAAAAGATAATATCAATTCTTGATTTCTAAACTATAAAATCACATAATCCATGTCCAATTTATTCCATGTACACAACAAGAGAAAACCTATAAATTACATAGAATAAAATCAACACATTCATGATTTTGCATCCAGATGAATTATTCCCAATAATATCTACTATATGGTTATGTAATGGAAATTATTATTTTACCAAAGTCAAATGATCATCCCTGTTAAATCATCACCCTGAAGTAATTCACTTTTACTTTAAAGAAAAAAAAATCTCAAAAGGAATTAAAAATGTCATGGAGTTTAATCAAACTAGCACATTGATAGACATACTTTTCTTTAACATTTTATGTTGATAAGAAAAGAGAGGGGGGTTAGTACAAAAAATCCATTCTTTATTCCCTTATAATGAGCCACCAACGAGTAAGGCATTTCCCATGCAAAGAGAAAGGCCACCCATGCATTCTCTTCCCCATGCACGTGGGTGGCCCTTCCCAAAAGAAATATTAATGCCCTTTAATTTTTGTTGTGTAGGTACAACCATCCACGTACTCTATAAAAACCATGCAATAGTGGAAAGGCCCGTCTCTCCCATTCTCATTCACGCACTCCTCATTCACTCCCCCCTCTCACGCATCACTCTCTCTCGTTCTCTATCCCTCTCTTGCCATTTTATTCGATCTCTGTATCTCGTTTTTGCATGTCACAGGAAGAACCCGACCTCCCCCTCCTGCAAGCAGTTTACGCGTCTCCCTCGCACCCTTGGCGTGCACCATCAGTTGCAGTAGCAAGTAGCTGCACGTCTAGCGGCCACCAACCTCCAGCCACCGGCATCTCCTATCTAGAGCACCCTCTCCTCAACATTGTTGCTGTGCACGATATCGAGCTCCAACGGCCAATCCGCATCTTGCACGCATCCTTCTTTGCGCACAGCTACTGTCATCCTTGTGAACGTGCACGTCCAGCTGCCCTCCAGTAAGCAGCCACCGCTCGTGCCCTCTTGTGTGCATTCCACAGCGACCTCCCGTGCTCTCCGGTGCTGGCCGTGCACTACTGCACACTCCAGCTGCGTCGTCAGCCCACAGCTTCCCCTAGCACTCTCCAGTTGCGCTGTTGCAGTCCCTTACGACTCTCAACCGGTGACATTCTTCATCAACCTCCGGTGCTTCATTTCAGCTCATGAAGCATAGCCGTATGAACACCATGGCGAAGGGAGTACTCTCTTTATATTTACTCTGCTTGGACATCATTGTAATCTAAATTTAAGCTATTTGTTGTTCTCTCATTCATAGCCGTTAAGAGTACTTTCAATGAACGTATAAAGTGGTTAGTTCTGGGATCTAAATCTCTACAAGAGTTATTCATTCAGTTGAAAAATTAAACTAATGTGTAGTGCAAGATTTTCACATTCCTTCCTAATGTTTTAGCAAAACAGTTTGAGTAAGTTGAATAGTTTCATTCAAACCACTTCCAATATTTCATCCTCGTTACATCTTCACTCCAGACCTTCTAAAAAAATAGAGTCCAAGAAAAATTCGCAACCTTGCTTGGTCCCTGTGGAATCGAACCTCTACTTGCCATATGCATTTTGTATGCCTCCATTGTGCTTGTAGTTGTAATTTATTTGTTTGATAACGGTTTATCGTGGGAAAACAACGACTTGATAAAATCATCATTTTAAACCGCGTAAAACCTTGTCAACATTTTGGCGCCATTGCCGGGGACTAGGCAACATTTGCAATTTTTTCTTCACCTCCAACTAGTTTTCAAGTATCTAATCCGTGTATTTTTTTGTTTTGCAGGTACTTAGTCTTCAAAAAAAAAGAAAAAAAACTTGTCTTTTCAAGCATTTTGTTTTAGCAAACTTGTAATCTAAAAAAAAAATTTCTTCCTTCCCCCCCCCATCTCGGAAAAGCTCGCCATCAAGAGGACAAAATATTACGGATTTAGCGCCAGAAGTGCAGGCACTGTGAGTCCCTCTTTCTCTTAGGCATCTTAGGATTTTAAAATTTCCTGCATTTGTTTGCGCTCCGAACATAAACCGAAAAAAATTAAAAAACACTTCTTCTTTGCATCATCTCTGTGGTCTTCTCCCTCTGATAATCTAACTCAAAGACCACCAAATCGTGTACTGATCATTTAAAAAGATAAGCTTGAAAGGCCACCGCAGTGGCCCGAGCAGAAAGCGGGAAAATTGTGATTGCTTGATTTGATGCACGTGTATGACACAAAAATCACGAGCACATAGAACCCTTGGATAGAGACAAAAATCCCTGGTGCTACGTGGGATTGCAGAGAGAAATCGTAACTCCTCGACGCGTTGGGCACGGGTTCTTGTGGGAAAAGCAGATCTAACGATCTGAGTACCAACCCTGGATCCCCCAGCCGGATTAGGACATCGATTTCTCACAATCTTCCACACCCACCTCATCCTTAAGGACTCTAATTTCTCTGAAAACTTTTGTTGAACCACTAAACTAAAACCGAAAAGATAACCACTTCCGCGGCAATTTTTGTGTGAGTTGGTGAATTAACAAATTGTCTTGTGTATTGTGTTGTGTATGCTAGGTCGTAGATCTCTGAAACATCCAGTACAACAACCATTAGAGTACGACCCGATTTATAGAAGAAAGACAAACCCATCTCCTTCAACTGAGAATTCACCTGACATTGGAGATATGGGAGAAGAAAGACCAAATCCTATGGATCTCATCCTGCATCAACTGCAACTGCTGAGAGAAGAAAATGCCACAATCCGCCACACCATAGCACCTCTCATCCGACCACCACCCATTAGTACACATTATAACCCGGCGGCAGAAGACTTAATCCATTGGGTCCAGATTCCACCTGAGGTGGGAGACTTTGAAATAAAGCCAGCATCTCTCTCCTTGATACCAAAGTATTATGGAAATGAGAGTGAAGACCCGTTCTTGCACATACAAGACTTTCGATCTGCATGTGACACAATGAGCATCCCTGGAGTAGAAAAGGAATATATTTATATGAAAGCCTTCACTCATTCTCTTAAGGAACGGGCACTCCAATGGCTCCGAAATTATGGAACCCCACTCACATCCTGGGACGCCTTAAGAGAGGCATTCATCAAGAAATACTTCCCAATAGGAAAGACAAATGCCCTGAGACAAGCCATATCATCATTCACTCAGAAAAATAGAGAGCCCATTCATGAAGCTTGGGAGCGTTTTAAGGAATTACAAAGGAAATGCCCTCATCATGCAATCCCCAAATGGAAATTGGTTCAGATATTCTATGAGGGCATAGACACATCATTCAAGAGAGTTATTGACGGCTCATGTGATGGGAATTATATTAGCCGCGACGAACATTTCGTATGGACCTTATTTGAAAACATGGCTGATAATTCGGTGAATAGCTCATCCATCGAGCAATATAGTGGGCACATAAGACCTGTCAATATAGTCGATCACGAGAACTCCACCAGCAACTCATCCAAACAAAGTCATGACAAATGGGAAGTTCTTTCAAAACAGATGGATCTCATGACCCAAGCCATAGGTAACCTGGCTCTGAATAAAGTCCCGAACAACATTTGCGGGGTTGCGTCTGACCCTAATATTCAGGACTTTGGCCATTTACCATTTTCTCATGATCAAGAATTGACTCCCGAGACTATAAATTGGGTACAACGAAACCAAGGAGGCTCATTTTCAAACACCCAAAATCCTGGATGGAGAGAGCAATCCAATTTAGGTTGGAATGGGCAAGTTGGAGGGACCTCACACAATAAATATCATTTTCAAAATCACTCGCAACCCCAACAACCAACAGGACTTTCAATGACTCAACCTCCCACAGCTGTAAACTTTGATGCATTGACTCAAGCTATACAACAACTTGCGGCAGCACAACAACAGGCCAACCAAGCACAACAACAGGCCAACGCTGAGAATGCTCGACAATTTGCTGAGATACGATCTTATATTCCAGCATTGTCACCTCAACCCCTGCCCAATCCTAATACCAATAGAGCTAGCTCATCCGTATCATTCCACACCCCACCACCAGCCAAATCTTTCACGTCACCCCCTGGATTCCAAGCTCAAAATCAAGGATTTTCTGCCCCAACTCATAAGACCAATAATTTTATCCAAGGAACTCATCCTCAAGGTTTCTCTACATCCACCCAAGGATCCAACCTGCATCAACCTAAAAATCAAGTGACTTTCAAAACACCAAATCAACCCAATCAGTCTGCTAATGCTGTAACTCTCCGAAATGGGAAAACTACATCTGCCTATATCATTCCACAAACTAACACAACTGTTGAGGCTCAAATTGAGGAAAAAGAGGAAATTGAGAATGAAGAAGGACATGCTGAGACCACCATGCCGTCGCGTCCCTCTCCCATAGCTATCCCCTTTCCTGAAGCTTTTCGCAGGAAAAATACTAAATCACCTACACTCGATCCTGAGTTAGAGAAACTCTTCTCTGACATTGTCATTGAGATCCCACTTCTGAAAGCCCTTGAACAAGTTCCAGCTTTCTCTCGCTTTTTAAAAGAGAAATGCACACCGAAGAGGAAATCAAAGGGAAAGAATAAAAAGAATCATGAGGACATTGAAAAACATGTTCTGCCTCAAGCAACATCAAATGTCATTTCACACTTCCTACCTACAAAGAAAAAAGATCCAGGTGCACCGTTGGTGAAGTGCACTATCGGGAAGCTGACATTCGAACGTACATTGTTGGATAATGGTGCCTCGATTAACCTCCTCCCTACTGCTATTCTGGAGCAGTTTGACTTGGGAAAAATAAAACCTGTCTCAATGATTTTACAGATGGCTGATCGTACTGTAAAAAGACCAAAGGGAGTACTTGAGGATGTAATAGTCACGGTTCAGGGACACCAATTCCCAGTAGATTTTGTTGTTATGGATATGGACCAAGCAAATACACTAAGTGAAACTCCCATCATACTTGGACGACCATTCTTGGCCACTGCCAAGGCACACTTTGATTATGAGGATGGGAGAGTGGAGTTTAAAGTTAACGGTAAGGTCATTCCTGTGGATCTTATCATCCCCACTTCTATTGACTCTGAGACTGAAGATTGTGGTTGGATAGAAAATTGTGCTATGCTTGACATACAAAAAGATTTTGCCCTTGTCCACCTTACCAAAGATCCTTTGGAGGTTAGTCTGAATACCTCCCGTTCTACCTATAAAGATATGTCGCATCAGATTGCCACATATAATTTGAACTCTTTACTTGAAGAACCGCCATGCCCGCTCTCTAGCAAAGAAATCTTTGAATTAGATGAAATTTGGGATACACTGGATACTGAACTCACACTAACGTCATCCCTAGTCATGCCAATGATGGAACCACCATTCGAGTCCATATGCTCATCTAAAGAATCACTTTGGTCTCATCCTAACCAACCACATTCTCACACTACTGCATTGATAGATACACCAATGAATACCACCACTATGACCCCGCCAACCGCCCTTGTTGAAATGAAACCCTTACCACAAGACTTGAAATATGCTTTCCTTGATGATGCACACACTCTACCGGTCATCATTAATGCCAACTTAGATAGCACTCAGGAAAGTCAACTCATGAAGGTGTTGAAAAGGAATTCTCAGGCTATTGGATGGAAAATAACTGATTTGAAAGGAATAAGCCCGACATTTTGCACACACCACATATACTTGGAAAATGACAGTAAACCCTCTCGAGAAATGCAAAGACGGTTGAATCCTAATCTACGAGAGGTTGTGAAGAATGAAATATACAAGTGGTCGAGTGCCGGCATCATTTATCCGATAGCCGATAGTCCTTGGATTAGTCCTCTCCAGGTTGTCCCCAAGAAAGCTGGATTAACAGTTGTGAAAAATGAAAAAGGAGAGGACATCCCTACTCGAACGACAACATCTTGAAGAGTCTGTGTTGATTATAGAAAATTGAATAAAGCTACACGAAAAGACCACTTTCCGCTACCATTCATTGACCAAATCATTGAGAAACTAGCCGGAAAAGAATTCTTTTGTTTTTTGGATGGATATTCTGGCTACAATCAAGTTGCCATAGCACCCGAAGATCAGGACAAGACCACATTCACTTGTCCTTTTGGGACTTATGCGTTTCGACGCATGCCTTTCGGATTATGCAATGCCCCCGCTACTTTCCAAAGATGTATGATGGGTATCTTTGCTGACATGGTCGGTGATTTTATGGAGGTATTTATGGACGATTTTTCAATCTTTGGGGACTCTTTTGAGGAAACACTTGGATTTTTGGACAAAGTCTTACAAAAATGCATTGAGGTCAATTTAATCTTATCTTGGGAGAAATCACATTTCATGGTGAAGCAAGGAATTGTATTGGGACATATCGTATCGAAGAAAGGAATGGAGGTAGATCCCTCCAAAATTGAGACCATCACCCACTTGAGTCCACCTGTCAATATAAAAGGTGTTCGATCCTTTCTAGGTCATGTTGGATTCTATCGACGCTTTATTAAGGATTTCTCAAAACATGCACGACCGCTTACCAAACTTCTTGAGAAGGATCAAGACTTTACATTCACCAAGGAAGCCTTCGACTCCTTTATTTTTCTGAGAAAGATCATCACTGAAGCACCGATATTACAACCCCCCGATTGGACCATTGAATTTGAAATAATGTGTGATGCTTCTGATTATGCTGTTGGGGCGGTCTTGGGACAAAGGAAGAATGGTAGACCATATGCCATCCACTATGCTAGCAAGACACTTGATGATGCACAAAAGAATTACACTGTAACTGAGAAAGAGTTGCTAGCTGTGGTGTTCTCACTAGAAAAATTCCGATCTTATATCTTGGGATCTCATATCATAATTCACACAGACCACTCTGCTCTAAAGTACCTCTTCACAAAGAAAGATGCCAATCCTAGACTCATTAGGTGGGTTTTATTGCTTCAAGAATTTGACTTGGAAATTCGAGATAAAGCCGGAGCAAAGAATGTCGTGGCGGATCATCTTTCAAGACTCCCTTCCTCAAACACAGACACAATCCCCATCTCTGACACTTTTCCAGACGAAAGTATCATGTCTGTTTCTCAACTCCCTTGGTATGCCGACATCGTCAATTACATCGTCACTTCCACATTTCCTGATGATTGGCCAAAACATAAGAAAGACAAAACCAAATCCCAAGCCAGATACTATCACTGGGAAGATCCTTTGCTCTTCAAAGAGGGTACTGATTTAATATGGAGACGATGCATCCCCGAATCTGAAGTCAACGATGTCCTAACTCACTGCCACACTTCTGGGTGTGGAGGACACCACTCAGGGAAGCGCACTGCCGCTAAAGTCTTACAATGCGGTTTCTACTGGCCCACACTCTTTAAAGATGCCCATCATTTTGCTCTATCTTGTCCTGCCTGTCAGACCAATGGGACAATGACTCGTCGTAACATGATGCCCCTCCAACCCGTGCATATAGTCGAGATCTTTGATACTTGGGGAATAGACTTCATGGGACCTTTCACCACATCACATGGCTACCAACACATTCTTTTCGCTGTTGATTACGTCTCTCGTTGGGTAGAAGCCATTCCCACTCGTGCTGCTGATAGCAAAACTGTTGTCAAGTTCTTGAACGACCTATTCTCTCGATTTGGATTGCCAAAAGTGGTCATTAGTGATGGAGGTACCCACTTTCTGAATGCTTCACTCAAGAATTTACTCAAGAAAAATGGAGTCGAACACCGTGTCTCAACTGCGTATCACCCACAGACTAATGGAATGGCTGAGCTGTCAAACCGAGAAATCAAGACCATCCTCCAGAAAATTGTTCGCTCTGATCGTAAAGACTGGTCCCAACACTTACCCGCTGCTCTCTGGGCCTACCGCACCGCTTTCCGCACTCCCTTAGGTATGAGCCCATTTCGGTTAGTCTATGGAAAGCCGTGTCACCTACCTGTAGAGGTCCACCACAAATCACTCTGGGCAATCAAGAAATGTCATCTGGATTATGATGAGGCTGGGAAGAAACGACTGTTGGACTTATCTGAACTTGAAGAATTGAGATCACAAGCCTATGATAACAACCTGCTATACAAAGAGAAAATCAAGTTATGGCACGATGCCAATATTTCGAGGAAAACATTCAAAGAAAATCAAAAAGTGTGGCTATTTGATGCAAAACTGAAGTTATTTCCAGGAAAACTGAGATCGAAATGGAAAGGACCATACATTGTAACTCAAGTATTCGATAATGGCTCGATAGAAATTTCTGACCCAAACACTAAAGCCACTTTCAGAGTCAATGGTCAAAGACTAAAACCCGTTGTTGAACCATCTGGTCCTATGCCTGTTTGCACAACATACCTTTTGCAGGAAAAATGAACCATCACATCGCCTAGCTGAGGCGTTAAATCATGCACTCTCGTGAGCCTCCCTCACAGGTATCTTTTTACCTCTCGCGTGTTTATTTTCACTGCATTGCATTAGATAAGTATGGGGGTACTCCTCTGCATTACATTCCAAAAAAAAACAAAACAAAAAAACAAAACAAAACAAAAAACACACAAAAACAAAAATACATTTCACATCCCTTTTGATCCTCCTATTGCACATTATCTTCACCATGAGGACATGGTTTCTGTTAAGTATGGGGGGGTGTCTGCATAGTTTTTTCAAAATTGCATACTCTTTCAAAAAAAAAAGAAAAAGAAAAGAAAAAACTCTCTTTTGCAAAAATTCCCCTAAAAATATTTTCAAAAGCAAGAAAATCACCAAAAATACATCCTTCCTAGTTTTATCCTATTTTGAGAAATCAGATCTTCATTGCATAAATCATAGACCGAGGTTGAGTTGACCCTAATCCACTTAACTTCATCAGAATTTCACTAGGCATGAGTTTTAAGCTTTCTTCAGGTCCATATGGACTTTATTCTCTCAGTTCCACTAACTCTACTGGTGAATGAACTTCTGTATCTAACTAGATCACCTGAGCAACTAGTAGCACTCTTAAACTCTTCAGTGGATATTAAACAACTACACATTGCACTTAGCTTGAGTGAGTTGAGTTTACGAGATACAATTACAATCTAGTTGAGGTGAGGAGTTGTCCTATTGGTTGTGCCAATGCCTGAACCTTATCTATAGTCAGTGAAGGAACCTGACTCAGGAGCAACATGATCTCTCTAGTCCAAGTGTGTCAGCAATTAAGCCAGTATCGTGCCTCCAAAGACAATATTAAGCCGATACTACTTCTTGATGCCAAAACCCAAGACAAAAATACCACAAAAAGGCATATCACAATACAAATGCCAAAAACCACCAATCATGCAATGATGTGCAAAGCAAAAGTAAGGAAAGAAGACCACCAAATAACCCTTCTCCACCAAAAAGCCGTGGTAGCAGCCCAATGATGCTACCTAAATTTTTAAAAGAGGCCCAAAGAGGCCCAGGGTTATGCTCTGCAAAAGGAAAAGAATGAGAGCAACGGACCAAAGCAGTCTACGGAAAACCCGAAATTAAGTCCCATTCTCCAATAAACTATGACCTATTTTCTATGCTGACATACTTGGGTGAAAGGAGATTATGCCTGAATCTAGGTGAGGACTGAGGCTATTTGTATAGGGAATCATTCGGTACCTTGATAGATTGTGTTGTTAGCTCGTTCTCTTGACTCACGAGAGCTAAAATTATCACTAACACTGTTTATAACCACTCAAGGTCAAAGAGAATACCTGTTTCTTAGGGATGAGCTGACCTGATCGACCTTCTGAAACCATGTTTGATTTTGTTGGAACTGAGAGGCTGTTGAAACTACAAAACTCGAGTCAAGTTGACTATTCGAATAAATCATTAATCCATGGGTCAATTCTACTTAAGTTTGTGTGTCTGTGTGGTTAGGATCTGAAAACTCAAGACTTTGTGGGTATGTCTGCTGCAAACCCTCACCCAATCTATCTTGGCTATTTTCCTTCATTATTTCTTATCTTATTCTTACTCGGGACTAGCAAGACTTAAGTATGGGGGTGTGATGATTACATGATATACTGTGATAGTAGACTTAAATTATGTAAAAGATAATATCAATTCTTGATTTCTAAACTATAAAATCACATAATCCATGTCCAATTTATTCCATGTACACAACAAGAGAAAAACCTATAAATTACATAGAATAAAATCAACACATTCATGATTTTGCATCCAGATGAATTATTCCCAATAATATCTACTATATGGTTATGTAATGGAAATTATTATTTTACCAAAGTCAAATGATCATCCCTGTTAAATCATCACCCTGAAGTAATTCACTTTTACTTTAAAGAAAAAAAATCTCAAAAGGAATTAAAAATGTCATGGAGTTTAATCAAACTAGCACATTGATAGACATACTTTTCTTTAACATTTTATGTTGATAAGAAAAGAGAGGGGGTTAGTACAAAAAATCCATTCTTTATTCCCTTATAATGAGCCACCAACGAGTAAGGCATTTCCCATGCAAAGAGAAAGGCCACCCATGCATTCTCTTCCCCATGCACGTGGGTGGCCCTTCCCAAAAGAAATATTAATGCCCTTTAATTTTTGTTGTGTAGGTACAACCATCCACGTACTCTATAAAAACCATGCAATAGTGGAAAGGCCCGTCTCTCCCATTCTCATTCATGCACTCCTCATTCACTCCCCCCTCTCACGCATCACTCTCTCTCGTTCTCTATCCCTCTCTTGCCATTTTATTCGATCTTTGTATCTCGTTTTTGCATGTCACAGGAAGAACCCGACCTCCCCCTCCTGCAAGCAGTTTACGCGTCTCCCTCGCACCCTTGGCGTGCACCATCAGTTGCAGTAGCAAGTAGCTGCACGTCTAGCGGCCACCAACCTCCAGCCACCGGCATCTCCTATCTAGAGCACCCTCTCCTCAACGTTGTTGCTGTGCACGATATCGAGCTCCAGCGGCCAATCCGCATCTTGCACGCATCCTTCTTTGCGCACAGCTACTGTCATCCTTGTGAACGTGCACGTCCAGCTGCCCTCCAGTAAGCAGCCACCGCTCGTGCCCTCTTGTGTGCATTCCACAGCGACCTCCCGTGCTCTCCGGTGCTGGTCGTGCACTACTGCACACTCCAGCTGCGTCGTCAGCCCACAGCTTCCCCTAGCACTCTCCAGTTGCGCTGTTGCAGTCCCTTACGACTCTCAACCGGTGACATTCTTCATCAACCTCCGGTGCTTCATTTCAGCTCATGAAGCATAGCCGTATGAACACCATGGCGAAGGGAGTACTCTCTTTATATTTACTCTGCTTGGACATCATTGCAATCTAAATTTAAGCTATTTGTTGTTCTCTCATTCATAGCCGTTAGGAGTACTTTCAATGAACGTATAAAGTTGTTAGTTCTGGGATCTAAATCTCTACAAGAGTTATTCATTCAGTTGAAAAACTAAACTAATGTGTAGTGCAAGATTTTCACATTCCTTCCTAATGTTTTAGCAAAACAGTTTGAGTA
Organism: Ottelia alismoides; assembly: GCA_037367405.1. Lineage (NCBI taxonomy): Eukaryota > Viridiplantae > Streptophyta > Magnoliopsida > Alismatales > Hydrocharitaceae > Ottelia > Ottelia alismoides. The sequence goes on along the minus strand of JAZKJV010010926.1, from coordinate 242,683 downwards.
AGTTGAATAGTTTCATTCAAACCACTTCCAATATTTCATCCTCATTACATCTTCACTCCAGACCTTCTAAAAAAATAGAGTCCAAGAAAAATTCGCAACCTTGCTTGGTCCCTGTGGAATTGAACCTCTACTTGCCATATGCATTTTGTATGCCTCCATTGTGCTTGTAGTTGTAATTTATTTGTTTGATAACGGTTTATCGTGGGAAAACAACGACTTGATAAAATCATCATTTTAAACCGCGTAAAACCTTGTCAACAGTCTCTCAGTTCCTCCAGGGCTGCTAACTCTACTTTCCTCTATTCTCCTACACTCTTAGGATCCAATAATAGCTCTGTAACTGCCCAAAGTGACTTATGCTTTATCTCCACGGGTAAATGGAATGACTTGCCATAGATGAGACGAAAAGGAGATGTCCCTAATGGTGTCTTGAAGGAAATCCGATAGGCCCACAAGACCGAGTCTAAAAGCTGCGACCAATCCTTTTGGTATGGGCGGACTACCTTCTGTAAAATTGTCTTAATCTCCTATTCGATACTTCAGCAAGACCATTAGTCTGAGGGTGATATGGCGTGGCAACACGGTGGTCAAACTGAACTCGTCTGCAAGGGACCTAACCTTATCATTAAAAAAGTAAGACCCCCCATCTGAAATCAAGACTCTAGGAACCCCAAATCGTGAAATAATATTTTTCCTCAAGAAACGACATACGGTTTTTAGCATCTGCGGCTCGGGCGGGGATGGCCTCAACCCATCGACTAACATAATCCACAGGAAGAAGAATATACTCAAACCCCTGACTTTTAGGAAATGGGCCCATGAAATCAATCCCCCATGCATCAAAAACCTCACAAAAGTGGATGGGCTGCATGGGCATCATGTCTCTCTGTCCGTAAGTACCCATCTTCTGACAGTCAGTACACCTTCTCACGAACTCATCAGAATCCTTGAAAAGGGTAGGCCACCAAAGGCCGGATCGGAGCACCTTATGTGATGTCCGTCTCCCAGAATGACGTCCTCCTGCCTCAAGCTTGTGGCAGTAGGTAAGGACGCTATGCTGCTCATCTTGAGAAATGCACCATCTCCAAATACTATCCCCTCCCTCATGATAAAGGACAGGGTCCTTCCAATGGTACGACTTTGCCTTCGCAAGGAAGGTCTCAAGCCGCTGTCTGGGCCAACCTTGTGGAATAGATTTCGCAACAAGGTAATTGACAATGCCGGCATACCATGGAAGGGAGGTGATAGCAAGGATCGCCTCATCTGGAAAAATCTCAGTAATAGGTGCCATGAGCTCAGATTCCTCAAGGTTCTCTAAACGGGAGAGGTGATCTGCCACAACATTCTTAACCACAGGTTTATCCTTAATCTCAATATCAAATTCCTGGAGGAGAAGGATCCATCTGGTCAATCTGGCTTTAGCATCCTTCTTCAACATCAAGTACGGAATGGCAGTGTGATCTGTAAAAAATGTCACTCTAGATCCAAGAATGTAAGATCTATACTTATCCAAAGCAAAGACTACCGCTAGCATCTCTTTCTCAGTCACTGTATAGTTCCTCTGAGCTGCATCCAATGTCCGGCTAGCGTAGTGTATGGCATAGGGTAATCCATCCCTCCTCTATCCAAGCACAACCTCAATGGCATAATCAGAAGCGTCCATCATGATCTCAAAGGGAAGAGACCAATCGGGTGGTTGAAGGACAGGAGCCTTGACAATTAAATTCTTGAGAGTCTCGAAGGACTTAAGACACTTATCATATACAAGGAACTCGGTGTCTTTAGTCAACAAATCTGTAAGCGGTCGTGCAATTCGACTGAAGTCCTGAATGAACCGTCGGTAGAAACCAACATGCCCCAGAAAAGACCGCAAATGTTTCAGATTAGACGGTGGATTGAGTTTTCTAATGATATCCACCTTGGCCGGATCAACCTCCATGCCCCTGTTGGAGATGTGACCAAGGACCGTCCCTTGAGTCACCATAAAATGACTCTTCTCCTAAGATAGTACAAGGTTTACTTCCATGCAGCGCTGAAGCACTCGGTCTAGGAAGTCAAGACAAGCATCAAACCCGTCGCCATAGACCGAGAAGTCATCCATGAAGACCTCCAAACAATCACCTATCATGTCTGAAAAGATAGACAACATGCACCTCTGGAATGTCGCAGGGGTGTTACATAGACCATGGGGCATCCGTCTGAAAGCATAAGTCCCAAATGGACAGGTGAACGTCGTTTTATCCTGGTCTTCGGGCGCAATGGCCACTTGATTGTATCTGGAGTACCCGTCAAGAAAACAGTAACGACTCTTCTTGGATAGCCTCTCGATAATCTGATCAATAAATGGTAGCGGGAAATGATCCTTCTTGGTGGCCTCATTCAATCGTCTGTAGTCCACACAGACCCTCCAAGAAGTGGGTACCCGGGTGGCGATCTCCTCTCCAGACTCATTCACAATTGTAGTGATACCCGTCTTCTTGGGTACCACATGTAAAGGACTAACCCACTTGGAGTTGGAGATGGGGTAGATAAAATCGACGCTCCACCATTTAGATATTTCCTTCATTACTACATCTCGAAGATTCGGGTTCAGCAGTCGTTGGAACTCACGCGAAGGCTTAGCGTCCTCCTCGAGGTGGATATAGTGGGAGCACAGGGCCGGACTTATCTCCTTGAGATCATCCACACTCTATCCTATTGACTTGTGGTTTCTTTCAAGAACCTCCATCAGACGAGATTCTTGTTCTCCAGTTAAGTCTCCTGAGATAATGACTGGATGCATTTCTGGCTCGCCCGCAAGGAATCTGTACTTAAGCGACTGCGGCAAAGGCTTTAATTCTGATTTAGTGGGAGCTGGCAAATCTGGCTTCTGATATGTCTGTGTGAAAGCAACTAGGTCTGAATGTGAGAACTCTCGCTTTATGTGATCATCTGACGAAGGGAACCCTGCTGGTGTGTCTATCATCTGTTCTGGCTCGCTCTCCGTCCTATCTGTCGGCTCATCTGGAAACAGACATGGCAAATATGCATCAAAATCCTTCCAATCAAAATCTGCCTCTGAGGGATCAGAATCAGAACAAACATCGATGTCACCACTCATCGTGCAACTGTCAACCTGTATAGTGCCCTCTGCCAAGGGTATGCTCTCCAAACTCCCGTCTTCTATGTAAAATGTGTACTCTGAATCAGTAGACAAGGCGACGGCTCGTGCTTCTGTTTCATCCCAAACCGCTTCATCATCGGTCATCACAAAATCACACTCCTGGTGGATGTCTAACTCTGCATCTGTCATCTACCCTGCATCGTTGTTCTGCTCCGAACAGGCTAAATCTCTCGCTCTGATCTCGTCGATTGTCTCTATTTGTATACTCTCACCCTCTACGCGAAAGTACACGTTCCCGCTATCATGGTCGGACACCGCCTTGGCTGTGGCCAAGAATGGGCATCCTAGTATGATGGGGGCATCTGTCACCGACTCAGGGATCTCCATGTCCAATACAACAAAGTCCAAGGGGAATTTCAAGCCCTGAATGGTGATGACCACGTTTCTCAACAACCCATTCGGCCTCTTAATCGATCGATCAACAAACTGAAGGATTGTCCTTCTCTGAAGAAGCGGGCCAAACTCGAATCGGTCGAGTAAGGCTGCCAGAAGGAGGTTGATAGAAGAGCCACTGTCTAATAGAGTACGATCGAATTGTTGCTCACTAATCTGGTATCTGACATAAGGAGCTCCTACATTCGGTCGTTGAGCTGGCAGCTGGTTCTGAATGGCACAACATGTGGCACGCGTGAGCACATGGATCTCCCCTATGTTGTTCCTCCTCTTCCTGCGTACGGTGGTTTTCTCTCTCAGATTCTTTTGGAAGAGGGGGGATGTGCTCAAGTGCCTCCTGTAGAGTCAACCGTATCTGAAATCTGTCTATCATCTGTTGGCTGAACTCTAACTGACCCTTCTTTTTGGAATTTTCTGTTTTATTTTCCTTCGCCGAGCGGAGTGCTTGAGGGAAGGGGATGGATGGGCACTCCTCAGATAGAGGACTAGGAGAAGGTTTCTGACCCTGTGAAAGATAAAATCCATGCAGACATCATCATTCAACACACATGGACTCGGAATTGAGGGAGAAACCTTTCCTTTGTTCCTTTTTTTGTCTTTTTCCTGGTGTCCAGGGATACAGAAAATGGCAAAACAGATGGATGGAATACAAATGGACTCAAAAAGGGGGAATCAGCACCACCCAAAATAGTCTCCTTCGCGGCCTCAGCATCGCGCTCTGGTTCAGCATCAAAAATGGTGGCCTTAGCACCACCATCTGCATCTGATATCACGACGGTCTCAGTACCGTTGTCTGGAAGGTCATCCTTGGTGGCATCAGTACCATCATCATCATCATCATTGTTAGCGGCATCAGCACCGCTTCTCTCCTCACCTGGGGCTCTAGAATCTCCATGATGTTGTCCCTCAGATGAGCCACCGCCGGCTGGTTCCCTACCGCTCCTAAGTGACACGAAGTGAGTATCAAACATAGAATGCATGTCACTGAAATAGGCACTAGGAGTGGTATCCTCTATAAATTGTACCTGCTCAGATTTTCTCTTCAAGTTATTCGGATTCGGCTCACTCTGTACTGGTATGAAGGCTTTGCCTTTGATTATGTCCCTCATTTCCTGCCGGAACTCATCCATTTCTCGCCGGAAAGATGCCTGCTGTTCGGAGAGCAAGCGAGCGAGATCATCAAGTGCTGGGTTCTCTAAGACAGGTGCAGAAGAACCAGGAGTGTTCCCTTGCTGGAACTGAGGTTGCTGGTGAGACTGAGGGTACTGCTGCTGGTATGGTTGTTGTCGCTGCCTCCATTGTTGTCCCCGAAAGGTGGGATGAGGACTATGGTGAAATTGTGGGTGGTGGGAATACTGGGGATACTGCTGCTGTTGGCTATACTGGTTGCCCTGAGCTGGAGACTGCTACTGGGATGAAGTACCTCCGGTGGACCAATGAAATCCGGGGTGATCATGGTGAATCTCGGGCTGTTGGGGATACCAGTCGTACCATATCCCGTTGACTTCCGTGAATGACTCCTGCTCGAAGGGTGGAGGTGGTGGTGCTGCCAATGGATGATCCGGCTGATAGACCACCATCTGAGTGTCCTGAGATGGTGGCTACTGTGAATAGTACGACAACTGCTGTACCGACACCTCCTGGACATGGTGAACTTGCCAGTATGCGGGAGGTGGTGGGGTAGAACGACTACCTCTGGACTCAGCTAATGACCTGGGAGGCGGATGTGAAGATGATTGTGCCTCCTGAATACTCAAGATGTGAGTCTTCAGGTCACTCATGGACTTAGCCAACTGGTCTATCTGTGCCAGACCTTGGCCCTGCTTCTTCTCCAAAATCTCAATGCGGTCCAACTTTTCACTGATTATGCCCATGTCAGCAGCTGATGATTCATCTTGTGTTGTTGCTGCTGACGAAGTATGGGGACTGGCATCGATGCGGGTGATCCTCTGGTATGCTCGTGCTCCTTGGGGGGGGTTTCTGTTGTGTGTAGACTCGGGCTTAGGCCATGACTGTAGAGTTTTCTGCCATTCCTTCATAAATGGCCCAAACGTCATCTTCACCCTTAGAGAAATAAGACCCACCACAAGAGGCACTAACAAGCCCCTGCAACTCCGGTGTCAGCCCACAAAAGAAACTCTGAACCAAATTGGGCTTTGATATATCATGATGCGGAACCGGTCAATGAGCTCTCTAAAACGATCCCAAGCCTCATGGAATTGTTCATTCGGAATCATTGTGAAATTGCTGATCATAGCTCTTGCTGTGTTTGTCCGGTCGAGTGGGTAGTACTTATTCAAGTATGCAGTCCAAAGCTGCTCCCAAGTGTCGATGTACCTCCCCAAATGTTTCAGCCAGTAGGCGACTCTATCAACCAAGGAGAACGGGAAGGCAATCATTTTGATTGTGTCCTCAGTCACAAACCTATCATGGATTGTACTGCATATCATCTCAAATTCTTGTAGATGGAGGTGCGGTTCTTCGGTGGCCAGCCCGTGAAACATAGGCAGTAGTTGAATGGTATGTGGGCGAAGCTCGAAGTCTCCATAGATAGGAGGGAGTCGGATCCATCGGTGAGTGAGGGTTGTAGTTGGGTTATGTAACTGCCTCATGGTTGTCGGTGCCAGCCTCTCATCGTAAGGTCCTCCTCCTTCTGCATCTGGTATATCACCGCCCTCATTTCATTCATCTCGTCCCTCACACATCTCTCTCATAATTTCACCCATGACCACTCCCTGGTCTCTGATTTGTCTCTGCATGGTTTCCAAGGAGGCTAGCAGCGAATTGTTGATGGCAGCTTGATCATATATGTATGGAGGTGGTCTCTGCTCATCGGGGTGTTCCTCTCTGCCTTCCATTACTGGGGTTTCTGCAAAGTCAAAAGAATCCATCTCAGGTGCCGTCAAATGTTCTCAACTATGTTCTACACTAAATTCTGACACCACTGGACTGATAGAAGAGGAAGGGTGGTCGAGGGGGAACAGGGCGGACGTAAACTTAGGCTCGGATAGTGGATTTGGACTCCCTGAAGCCGACCTAGATGAAAAGGGAGAAGTGCTTGATAGAGGTGCCACCAGACGTGGCCTAAGGGATCTCCTTCCCATCATCGTGATGCAGAGAATGGTGGATGAGATCTGGTAAGCAAACAAGATTTGAATTCAAACCCCAAATTCACCTACGCAACCCTTGAGCTGAAGACTGTGAAGGTTTGATCCTTTATCTTGTCAAATTTTATTGGGTTATCAACCAATCTATCAGAGCGTTAGAACGACCTGTTAGGAACCCTACTTTCCTAGCCGACTGTCCCAATCCATGTTAGATCTTTCCCAGCCAGTATGAGTTGCGGATTGTAACCCGGTTGTTCCCGCTAATTCAATCTGCTAAGGATATCGCGGTCCGCTTTACCGATTACCGGAGAGATCCTAACTGGAGAACGACTAACCACGACTAGTAGTCAACTGAAATTTTGGGTATGGCTCTACCTTAGTGTCGAGTCACTCTCTCGCAGCAGATAAATCAATTAATGAGGGGGTTGCTCTCCCCAAGACAAAAATTTTGTGAGGTGAATTTTAAGTCAAGTTTGCTTTAGCAGCCCCAATTTTATTGCTTTCACTTTTTAGGTATTTTCTGATCAAACATTGTCTAACGAATTTTCCAATTTCCTTGTAATTTAAAGTCCAATAAAACTGGGGGAGGAAAACGGAAAAGCTGATGCGCGGTCAAAATCTATGATGCATGTAGGGATAGAGATGCGTACATTTCTGCCAGCACTCTACATGCAAAGTTATCTGCGCATAAATTAAAGACAATAAATAAAATTACCTAGATGCATGCACAAGAAAATCGCCCTAAGATGAGTAACTTCTATTAACGTGAAGCACAAGTAGCTATGACTAGGAAGAGAGTCCGGAGTCCGGTCTTGGGGGCCGATCGGTGTCCACCACAATGGATCCTGCACGCGCTGTATACGACCCCTCCCAGCACGTGGTCTCTAGTCTAAGTCAAATAGCTTTTTCAATTGATTTTTAGCCAAGTCCAATTACGTTCTATAGGTGCAGGCAAGATATTAGGGATTGGGCCTTTGCTTCTTAAGTCGTCACAGTCAACAAAAATTCCTATGTTTAGGGGCTAAATCCTCGTGAAACAAATAGGAATAAAAGCGAGAAATCTGCGAAAAACACAAAACCGCGGTGAGCCCCCAAGTGAACAAACACTTGGAAATTAGTCCCGAGTGTCCTGGAGAGTCCAAGTTATTACAAATTAAGTCTCTCTCTCACTTCAAATTACAAATATTTTGAACTACAAAAACTCTACAAAGAATGATGGTCTTCTCAAGCCTCCAAGTTCTCTTTGGTGCTAAGTGAGATTTCACATGGGTGCCCAAGCACCTAGTATGAGGTGCTTCCCTCGCTTGGCGGTACCTCGCACAAAATCCAACAAAAAGGGTGATTAGACCATTCAAACAATGTAATCAAATAAATATGTAAAAAGGTAGGCAAATATCCACGCTCAACAAGAACACTAAACTACGCTATTGCTATCCGGCAACGATGCCATTTGATTAACCACGAGATACGAGGGTCTATATGTCTCACACAAGGCGGAGACAAAGTCGTTGCGGCGACCCTCGGTAAATCCCAATTAAATCAACAATTAACCCATGAATAATATCAAGCAATGGAAATCAAACTGTGGAGTTCAAATTTATTATAACTCCACAAAATATGTGTATAGTGCAAGTATGTAGAGTGTCGAACACAGGGAGCAAACAGGTAGAATAAGGCAATAATGCTCAGAAATGTGAAAGTGGTTAAATGCCTACAAGTGTTATTTTTTGTGGGTTTTGGATTTTACATTTTTTTTATTTTGGTTTTTAATTTACTAATTTTGTATTTTTTTATATTTTGTAATTTTATATTTTCTTTTGCTTTTAATAAAGATATAATGTATATAAGGAATATATATGTACACTAGAGATAAGAGAGGGATAAAAATAGGGAAAATGCTCAAAATACAGGAAATGGAATGTTTTTTATTTCTATGTTTTTTTAATATTTTTTTGATTTTTCTAGATTTTTCCTAATTTATTTGGTATTTTTAAGGGCAAAAATACTAGTAAACAGTGAGATAAGTTGCTGGACGAAATTAAAATGAGGATGAAAAATATCAAACAAAATCGAAACTTCCTTAAATTAATTTTAAAATAAAAATAACAAAATAGGGAAAATTCAGATGCAAAATGCCCACCACCCCACGTGCGTGAGTCACGTGAGGTGACATGGCCTGGACCTAAATGCAAATACTTAAAGTATAGGGGGCTAGGTGCAAAAATTACAGAAATATTTAAACTACTAATGAAAGCCTATGGACTAAAATGAAATACACAAAATGGTTGGGTTAATAGTGCAAAATACCCAACACGTGCACGATCGAACTACGGAGAGCATCTCACTTATCCACGTGGCGCGCGAACAACGCGCGATGATGATTCGGCGATTGACGGCACGGATCAGACCCTCGTATGGAGATCTACGGCTGAGACGAGTCCGGATCTGACGGGTGATATCAGAATTGGAGCGGGGGCCAAATCGGATGACGGAGAAGCCAAGGGGAAGAACGGGGAATAACACCGGCGAGGCGAACTTCCCCGAGCTCGATCTTGGGTCTCCGGCGGTCTGGAGGCGTGAAGAATGGTCAGGCGTGCTCCTGGAAGGTCAGGCTATGTGTTGGAGGTCTCGGATTCGTCGGAGGAGCGTTGTGGCACTGGCGAGAGGGCGGCGGAGCTTGGAGCTCTAGGTAGCTCCAGTGGATCACGCAAAATGAGCTCCAATCGCTTTGACGGTGCTTTGACCTGCAAAAAATGGTGAAGGGGACCAGGGCAAATTGCTTGGACCCCGTAGAGGTGGAATAGGCATCGGATATGGTCTATGGGAGGTGGAGGAGCTTCGGCCGACGGTGCGCGCCGGCGATGATCGATGGATGGCGAATCGGTGGATGAAACTCGAAGATCGAAGGGGGAAATGATGCTACGGCTAAGGGAAATAAAAAGCGAAACAGAAAAGGAGGAAAAGGGGTATACCTTGATGGTCGGAACCAGAGGAGGGGGAACCTCGACGCCGGAGGTCGGCGGAGATGGTGGCGCCGATTCGAGGCTTCCTCGACTCGCCTGAGGGTATGGTTGAGGAGTTGTCACCTCTAGCAACGTGAATAGCGCTGCAGGGAGGAGGATTGGTGGCCAAGAAGGGTTCAAAACGGAGCTCGAAGATGGCGGGTCGATTATGTACAAGATGGTGGCGTTTTCTTCAAGCGAGGGCCACGCGCAAATGATGGAGATTTTGCGTGATCTGCAAGCATGGCGTGGCTGAGGGAAGATCAAGGAAAGATTTTCAAGAAGGAATCGAGGCCATAGGTTGGAAGGATGAGGCTCCAAAATTTCTCGAAATGGGGTAAAAATCGCAAGTGTCAGGCCTGGCAGGCCTCGGTCAGGGAGTTGACCGAGGTCAACACTTGACAGCTCCTGGTTGGTCCACGTGGACCAACCAGGAAATTCCAGGCGATAATTATTTGTAAAATCAAAATAAAATAGTAATTATTTTATTTATTTTATGTTATAAAGTAAAAAATGTTTCTTATTTTATAAATATATTTTTGGTGATTTTTTTAATGTGGTATATAATTACAAGTTACCTTTTATGCCCTATATAGGTATATATATCTATATATTTTATTATTTTATTTTTATTTTGTATATTTAATTTCTTTATTTTTTTATTATTTTATAAATTTATAGAATATTTTTATATACTTAAATATATATTTTTATTTTATTTTTCTTATATATTTTGTATACTTAATAATTCTATAGGTATATGTATAGGTATTATACCTAGGTATACTATTTATACAAGTATTTTATTTTGTGTTTTATTTGAGTTTTTATTCTAATTTTAATATACATAATTATTATAAATAATATTTACAAAATTATAAAAATATAAAATTATGGAAATAATGGCCAAATAATAAAATGAATATTTTATTCTGTACAAGTATACAATAGGGGTCCAAAACTCAACTTTCAAACCATAGCTCCGCCAAATGCAAAACCACCTTCATTAAATAGATTATTTTAAACTCTATACAATTAAAGTGAGTTTGATGCATTTCGAGTTTCTATTTTCAAGATACAGGTCTGGGAAATTGGTATTTTGGATTTTTATTCAGATCATAACTTGTTATATATACGGTATTTTTGAGTGAAATAAATTTTGTATTTTTATTTATTTAATTATCTACATCCTTCATGTACAAAGTTTCTTTATTTGAGGTATAAAAAGTGAAATAAAAAATAGGTCCCAAAATGAATAAAGAATGAATGAGATCTTTATTGTATTCTGGCCCTTCTCTCCCCCTACTTTATTCCTTATCGACCTATTCATCAAGATGCCTAGGTCTCGGGGTTTCGGGTCATAAAATATTTACAATATTTTATTATTTTTCTTTTCTTTTCTTTATTCTATAATTTTGGCTTTAAAAATAGTATTTTATACATTATTTACATGCACATGCATGAATGCTAAGATGCGGGAATTAATGGTATTTACACGCATTTGCCAGGGTTTTTGAGGCCAAAATGATATAATAAAGATGATGAAATGTGGATTCATCACTACACTATTGATTTTATTGTATTTCCCATGGAGACCTCTACTGGGGAGCACTCTCCAATCATCCTGGGATGACCCTTTCTTGCCTATTTGTGAGTTGTTATTGACTATGGATCCGAAGAGATTCGCTTCCATCCTTATGACATCAACGATGCAGTCATCACTTCACCTACTGTCGACCAGAGACCTACATTTGATGTGACTACACCTATCATAGCTGACCCTAAGGACTATGACCTTGATGAGACTATCAGAGATTTCTGTTGCATGTTGGATTCTATTGATACCCGAGAATTCCTCTCCAAGGAGGAAGACTCGGAAAACATAGATCTTGGAGTTCCCTCTTCTGGTACTTGGTGATGTGCTAATGACTTCTGCGGGATTTACAAGATTGACACTGTTGAGCAGAGGACAGACATTGATGAAACTACTGAGGCCGAATTTGATTGCTTTTGTAAAGGAATTCGGGCCTTTTGATGATATGATGATCTAGTTGAGACATTAGAGGACGAGCATCAATCGACTAACTCCACATATGAGTTCGTTCCTTTTTGTTTTGACCTTAGAGACTCGCCAGGCTGGACCTGATTTTACTTTTTCCGATTATGAGTTCAAGCCTTTTCACTTTGATGACATCGGCGAGACACAAATGTCGAACCTAGCCACATTTCTTCCACTGACCCGCTTGTGCCTTCTCGCCCTAAGACCACTGAGGAGCTTCACCAGGTCGATCATGATCAGCTTCTATCTACTTAGGACCCTCGATATTAACCTGTATCGTGTCAGATCCATTCCTCAATGATCACGCAAGAAGGTTCTCTTTCTACCATCTTGATTCTTTGTACATCCATCTCTTGTATATTCGCTTTCGTTTTCTTCCTTCCATCGACTTGTCGCTCACCCATCCCATTTTCGTGTGTGCCTTACTTAGGATGTACTTTCTCCTAAGTATAGTGGGGTGGACAAGGCGAGTGTTCTTTCTTCGTTTTGTTTCATCACTATTGTTGTTTCCTCTACGTAGGGCTCTTTTAACTTAAGTACAAGGGGAGTGATGTGTACATTCTCTTTGATCTCTTCTGCTATCTTCATCTGTCTTCTCTTCATCAAATGAATAACACGAAGAACGTGAAGAACACGAAGAATGTGAAGAAATATTTTTCTCTTAAAATTTCAGTAGAGCTTCCCTTTATACAGGGTAGTATTTTTAGAAAAAAATTTACAAAGTTTTCCATTATATCGGGCCACAATTCTAGGAAACTTTCGGAGAATTTTCCCTTATATTGGGACATTTTTCAAAATAAAAATGAAAAGATTTTCCTCTATAAAATCATCGAGAGGAAAACAACAATGAAACTGAGAGAATAGAACCACAAGTGATGGAGAATCGGTAGACACCATATGTCTTAAATAAGTGAAGGAGTGATAAATCATAGGGTATATTGATGTGCAAAGTTGCTCGCACCAAAGTAGGGTATTATACAGATTTCTCCATCAAAACTACTACAAAAGCAGAATTGAAAAATAGAACCATAAGCGATGGAGAATCGGTAGACAGCACACGTCTTAGGAGAGTGAAAGTGTGACGAATCACAAGGTTCATTGATGTGTGTAGTCGTCCGCACCTAAATATGGTGTTACACATATTTCTCCTCGAACCACAATAGAAAATGAATCGGAATGGAAAGATGAATTGAAAACTATGCTAGAAAAAGAAGATGAATCGAAAACCCTAGCTCAAGTTCGAGCATACTTACAAAAACAACTAGGAGAGGACCGTACCTTCCTCCTCCTCGTTTCCCAACAGTGCTTTGCTAGCGCTCCTTCCCTGCCTCCCACTCGTCCTCCCGGCCTCTCAACCCTAGCCCTTGGGGTGGTGGTGGTAATGTAAATCGTAGAGAATGAATGGGTAGGGGTCTATTTATAGGCTTCAGAAAACCGTTTACCATGGTTAATAAACCATGGTTTAGACCTTAACCGCGGCTAGCAACCCATGGTTTGACCCATGATTTTGACTAAAGGTTATCCGAAACATAGGGCTTAAGTTAGAACTATCCAGAAGATTCTAGATTCACCAATGACGCTTAATTAGCCTTTATCGTGATTAACTTTTACTAGTCACGATTTAACCTTCGCAGCTTACGCTTAACTTTTGCTTACCATTGATTAGTGTTCGTTAATGGTCATTAATGATCCTTAATCCATCATTAGTTTTTTAATCATTCTTAATTAGTCTTAGTTACAGTCATTAAGATTTAATGATATCTTAAGTCTCCTTACTTATTTTTCTTCCAAAAATCAAGCAATTCCAAATGAAGTCCAATTCATACGAAGCAAATTTCGTTGGTTTCCTCTTGACGAGCCGGATCTTATGATATATGAACCGAGAGAAACCAAGTTCAAGGCTTTACAATAAATAAGATCCAGGATGATGCTCCACTATTTGAGGATATGGATTCACTTGAGGACGATCATGAGAGCTTGCAATCACCCAAAATACAAAAAATGTGAAAAATTCAAAAATCCAAAAAGAATTTGGGAGACACCTGGTTGATTATACTCTGAGGAGAGATCCCACATGCCAGGCCCTTTGACCACACATTCATTCACACCATGTCCCACCTCTGACCTCGAGAATGACATTGTATATACTTCTCTTCATCATACTTGTGTATATGCTAATTCTGATCTCCTTCCTTGTATGGAGGACATCCAAAAATTCAAAAAATATTGACTGCACCTAAAGTGGTGGCTGCTATTCATAAGATCTTTGATGCCCCACTTCACCAGGCCATGAACCATTTATCTACTCCTCAACCCAAGAAGACAAAGCAAAGGAGCAAATATGAGCGTCATATCTTGACCATGGTCACTGCCCACGCCATCATCCACCATCCATTCTCCAGGAAAGGGAACACTGTTACACCATTCATTATATGCACTATCTCCGACCAGACTTTGATCACACTCTCCTTGACGGTGCTGCTTCAATTATCATAATACCCTTCTCACTGGTACAGTCTCTTCACTTAGGGCCTCTCAAGAAAACTAAGATCATCATTCAATTCACTGATGGATCTATCAAGAGGCCGAAGGGTATTCTAGAGAACACTGTCATTTGGGTTCAAGAGGCGAGTGTTCTTTCTTCATTTTGTTTCATCACTATTGTTGTTTCCTATACGTAGGGCTCTTTTAACTTAAGTATAAGGGGAGTGATATGTACATTATCTTTGATCTCTTCTGCTATCTTCATCTGTCTTTTCTACATTTCTTATTTTCATTTTCATTTTTCTTCTTCAATCGAAAAGGTGCCACCCTTTTTTGTCAGTCTTCTATACTTAGGACGTACTCTGTCCTTAGTATAGGAGGGTGTGCACCTCGAGTTCTTTCATTCTTTTACCGCCTCCATTCTCTCCTCTTCTTGTCTATACTTAGGGATATGTTACCCTAAGTATGGGGGAAGACATTCTGAGTATGATTTGTTCATTCCCATTCTTAATCCTCCTTGCCTTGTGTACAGTCTGCTATACTTAGGATTATTTGATCCTAAGTATATAGGGGACGATCGACTTCTCATTTGTTCATCCAGTCCTTCTTCATTTATTCTTTAGACATTTTTATACTCAGTACGAGGTATATCGTCTCTTTCTCTCTCTAATCTATGAGGACATAGTTCAAGCTAAATATAGGGGGTTCGTATATATTGTGTATTTACTTTATCCATAACTCGTACTTTCCTATTTTTTATAATAAATATGGATAAAATTCTTCATAAAATACTACATATACTATAAAATTCATTAAAATAACTTAATAATAAGATGCTTATCACTTCTCAAATTATTTATATATATATTGATTAATAAATCAGGTAAAAATATTTTTTACAAAATATTTGAAAAATAGTTTGAAAATCTTTTTTGAAAAATCTTTTGAAAACTATTTTGAAAATGTTTTGTTAAATATTTTCAACCATTGTAGATATCTTTTGTTTGTAAAATTTATTTTCTATGTGTGAAGTAAAATGTTTGAAAAATCATTTGCAAATTTTTGGAAAATGGTAGCAAAAATATTTTGAAAAATCTATATATACTGTTTGAAAAACCTTTGTAAAATGATTTTCAAACAAGAGTAAATGTTTATAAAAAAATATTTATAAGAACTATTTTGGACTATATTTTTCAAAAGTGTTTGTAAAATCATTTTCAAATAAGTTTTAGGAATACATATATTACACAAAATTCTTTATTAAACTGTATATACATTTCTATAAAAATGAACACATGTCCCTTGTAAATTTTGAAAAATCAAACTCTTCTAAATATAAGATGCATCCCCTATAAATATTTATAGCTATTTTTATCCAAATTTTTTTGTTTTTAAAAATCACAAATCATTTGCAAAATAGTTTTGAAAATTTTCATAAAAATTTGCAAAAACTTTTTCAAAAATCCATAAAAGTTCAAAAGATTGAAAAATTACATCACAAAATAATTTTCTGCATTGTAAATTGCATTTGCATATCATTCGCATTTTTCGGAGTGAGTTTGATATTGAACTAGTCTAAGTAAAATCTGAAGATTAGAGCTTCGTTGGACCTTAAATCACCTAATTAGAGGAACCTTATAGAAGTTGGAATTGAGGTCCTTCAGGTGTAGTTGACTTAAGTCTTTGAGATTAATGAGACTTGGTTCAATGGATTCTTGACTGCCTAAGTAGAGTATTTCATAGCACATACATGGCTCTTGTCAATAATGACCTAACCTGGACACCTGCACCTTTCACTTGGCTCAACTATGTTGGAGTGGTGAGGGGATTGGATTTGTCGGTATGAGACGCACACAAGTGGAAACATTTGTCCTCGTTTAGGGAGAGAAGTGCACCCCAACCCATGCAGTAGCAGAGACGTCTAAAGACAGGAGAGTGTGGTGCAATAATGCTTCAAAAGAGGTATGGTCTACTGGCTCAAGAGAAAAAACTCCTTATGTAAATGCTGATGTATATAGTATTTCAAAAAAAACAAAAAGAAAAAACTCCAAAAAAGTAAATAGGCTTGATTGAAAATAAAATGCCTCCCGGTGTGTATATATTTGTATAGTCAATAAGCAAGCTTGGTCTTCATAGTCATATCATGTGAGCCTACATATGGACGACTTGACTACAGTGGTCATGCATACTAGGATTGGTAGCTACACTGGCTACCGTGCATTCTTCTCTTCACCCCTCCTTTTGAGCTAGTTGTCACTTGAACTTAGAAGGGAATACCTTGCTCCTCGAGGAAGGAGTTGCTGGATTGAGGAATCATTAGGTTGTCATGCTGGAGAAGTCAGTCTCTTTATCATTTTAGTTGAGGGAAGCCACCATCACATACATTGTACAAGTGAGATTCGTAGTCATAAGGGTTTGCTTATGAGTTGAAATATTTTGACCTGGCTATGGAGTATACTTAAGCAAAATCTTGGGATTCTCGAAGGCTGTTGTGTTTCAAATTCGATTCCCAATAAGGTTCCAAGCACACTAAAATTCCAAAGGTCTGACTTAAGCTCCAAACTTTGATTTTGTGAAGACAAATTTGAGAGTTAAATTTAATCCACTTTCTTTCCTTTTCTTTTCTTTATTTTTCATTTTCTGCAATTATTGCATGTGTTTGTTAGTGACTAGCAAAGGCAAGTTGGGGGTGATGAATCTCCATTTGATCACCTTTATTCTATTATTTTGGCATTAAAAACCCTAGTTAATGCATGTAAATACCATAAATTTGTGTGTATTTATATTTATTCTTGGTTGTATAAATACAATATAAAATATAGTTTTTTATGGAAAATTTATAGAATAAATAAAAGAAAAGAAAAAGAATAAAAGGTCAAAGGCATTTTATGACCCTAAACCCCGATACCTAGGCATCTTGATGACTAGGTCGGTAAAGTATAAAGTAGGGCGAGATAAGGGACGATAATATACAAAAAATCTCAATTATTAATTCATTATTTATTTATTTTTGGGATCTAATTTATTCTTCATTATTTTTACCTCAAATAAAGAAACTTTGTAGATGAAAATTATATATAATAAAATATATAAAAATATAAAGTTGATTTCATACAAAAATAATATACAGTGTAAAAGTTATACTTTGAATAAAATTCCAAAATCCTAACTTCCCTGACTCATATCTCTCAAATAAAAAATATATCAAAATCACTTTAATTTATATAACTTTTAATAAGCTATTTAATGAAGGTGGTTTCATATTTTTTGGAGTTAAGGTGTGAAAGTTAGGTTTTGGACCCCTATTGTATAATATACCCGATTAAAATAATCATTTTATTTATTCTTTATTATTTTTATAATTTTATTTTTTATATTTTTGTAAATATTATTTATAATATATGTACATATTAAATATAGAATAAAACATAAATAAAATAATATAATAAAATACAAAATTATATAGATGAATATACAATATACATATCTATATACTATACACCCTTATTTATTTATGTGTACATAATATATCAGAAAATTATAATAAAAATATATTTAAGTATATAAAATTAAGTTATAAATATATAAAATAATAAAATAAATAATAAAATAAAATATACAAAATAAAAATAAAAGACCTAAAATATAGGTAAATATACCTAAAAATAAAACCTAAAAAGTAAGTTGTTATTAAATATCTCAAAAAATCATAATGAAATTCTATAGATATAACGAACATTTTTATTTTATAATTTAGAATTAATAAAATCATTTCATAATTATTTTATATTTATAATTCTTTTTGAGGCAGGCTTTTCCAGGTTAGTCCACGTGGACCAACCAGGAGGCTCTACCAGTTGACCTCGGTCAACTAGCTGGCCTACACCTACACCCTTATCCGACAAAGCTTCTGACATCTTTTCCACGATATTTCCCCGAGAATCTATGCACCATCTTGGGTTGATTTCTTTTGAGATTTCCCTCTTCGATCTTAGATCTTACTCGGGGGCGTGATTCCATGGCTAATAGGCCACTGAATCGCCATGACCACCTCGTTCTTCATCATCATCTACCATCTGTACATAACCTACTTCGTCACCTCCCTCTTGGATTTTGAATCTCCTTTAACCCATTTTGGCCCCCTTCTCGTGTGATCCGAAATGAGGTGGGTGATAGACACCTCTCCAGCTTTTTGCAGCAGATCTAAAGCGTGGTCTTAGGCCAGTTCCTCCATCTCCAGCAAAGTCATCATTGAGATACCCATCTCCTAGCCTTGTATCAGTCAAGGTATCTTTATCTTGCTTTTCTAGCTAGTTGTATATGTAGGCTTTTATTCCCCGCATTTCTTTTATGCTTTTGTTGTGTGCATTAGCCGTAAGACTATCATTTATAGTTCTTCGCAGCTCCGCTCCGACGAACCCTTCCACATGTTCCCCTTGTTCTCCGACCATGCAACCACCCTCACCTCATGACCTACCGTCTCACCTACACTCCAATCCAGTCCATCCACCTTGCTTCTATTTGAATCATGCTACTAATACTCTCACTCCACCGCCACGCCGGAGGACCGTCGTTATAGGTCACCTTTGCCCATTTCTCCCTCTGGCACTCCCCAGAGTGCCATTTTTTTGTGCTAACCAACCTCTGCAGGACTTAGAGGCCAAAGGACATGGTTGGGGTCAATTTCAAAAAAGCTGGAAGCACCTGGAGCCTCCATTCTTCCTCGACTCCGTCTGATTTCATCGGAGTGTCAGGTGCTCATCAAGGTCTATCAAACGATGCAGTGAAGCCCATGCTCCATTTTTCACCAGATTGGAGACTTCTAGGAGGCCAGACGAAGGAGAGGATCTCGATCGAAGCTGGAGCGGGGAGCGTTCTTGCCTTGTTCTTCCATCAAGCCTCTTCGTCGTTCGATCCAAATCCGCATCCCATTTTTTCTAGCTACCGTCGGATGTCGTTGCGCCATCACCATTGATCTCGCGCTGGAGACCTAATCCTGAGCGTCTACATTTGAAGCATCATCGTTGCGTGTTAGTCGACACATGGCAAGTGAAGAGCATGCAACCATTCGCGTCTGCATTAATGTTGGCTATTTTGCACTTCTCACCCAAGATGATTTTGTATTTATTATTTAATCTAAAACCATTCATATATCATGTTATAGTTTTGTAATTATTTAAAGCCCCCCTCCCTCGAACTTTTGTTATTTGCATATTAGTCCTCGCCAGCTCTCCTCACGTGGCCGCCCACGTGAGGTGGGTATTTTGTGGCCAAGTCCCTATGGCTCCTTGTATTTTGTTTCATTTTATTAACTTTTTTTCATTATAAAATTTCGTGAAAATTATAGCAAAGTCCCTAGACTTTATTTTATTTATGTTTATGCCCCTTCGAGGCCTTGCATTTTGTTGGTTTGTTGTATTTAATAAAAATAAAAATTGCTCTCCAAAAAATCTGAAAAATAGGCTTAGTTCCTGTTGCATTGTAGTTTCACGCTATATATTTATATTTGCAATTTAGGACCTTTAATTATTTAAAAAAAGAGCACTAAAAATCCCTATCTACAGTATAAAACCCATAAATATAAAAAAGTTTGAAAAAAATACATATATATATTTGTTTGTTTATTTACTTTTCAACTCCAAGACTTGAAAAACCTAAAAATATAAATAGAGAATACCTAAAAATTAAAAAGCCCCAAAACCCCTTTTAAAAATCTATAAATTACTGAAAGTTCTAAAAGTTTTCCTTCCAATTGTATAATTCTATTTATAATATTATTTATATATTAAAATTGATTTGAAGAATTTTGGACATATTTTGCTATTTTTAATCTTCATTTCAATTTTAGATATTTAATTAACCCTGTTTTGGGATATTTTTTATTTTAAAAATCTGTAAAAATTACCAAAAATCATAAAACAATAAAAAAGTATATAAAACCAAAAAACATTTTATTTTTTGAATTTTGAGCATTTATGGCTATATTTGTATCTATATTACTCTATAGTGTACATATAAAATTATATGTCTCATATTACTTATTTAAAAGAAAAGAATATAAAAATCTAAAAGTATAAAAAGAATATAAAAATATATAAAATTAAAAACAACATATAAAAATATATAAAACAAAAAATAAAATAAAAATACATAAAATTAAAAACCCGCTTAAAATTAGCTAAAGAATCACACAATCATTTTTGTGCATTCATTTGCCCAATCCGTCCTTTTTTGCTCTATGTATTCGACCTTTACACATACTTGCACAATATACACATCTATTGTAGAGTTATAATAAATTTTAACTCCACACCGTATTTTCTTTGTTTGATTATTATTGTGGGTTAATTGTTGATTGATTGAGGTTTTTCATAGGTCACCACAATGACTGTCTCCTCCTTGTGTGAGACATATTTAGACCCGCATGAAATCTCGATTATCAGCAAGACCTACCTCCATGCCACATTTTGATGTGATATGGCCTAGCACAATACCCTTAGTCACCATGAAAGGCTCTTCTCCCACAAGAGCAAAAGGTACATTCACAACATCTCCTTAAGACTCAGTCTAAATAAGATAAGCACTGACCAAAGCTATATTCATAGATCGAGAAATCATCCATGAAAACCTCAAGAAAACTTCCAACCATATCTGCGAATATGGCCAACATGCATCGCTGGAATGTCGTTGGAACATTACACAAACCGAACGGCATCCTGCGGAAGGCATAGGTCCCAAATGGACAGGTGGAGGTTGTTTTCTCTTGATATTCAGGGGCTATAACGACTTGGTAATCACCATAGTAACCATCCAAGAAACAAAAATATTCATTCACGGCCAATTGCTCAACGATATGGTCGATGAAGGAGAGCGGGAAATGGTCCTTCTTGGTTGCTAGATTCAGGCATCTGTAGTCCATATAGATGTGCTAAGATGTTGGTACTTTGGTTGCGATCTTCTCTCCTTTGTCATTCTTGACCATAGTGATCCCTGATTTCTTGGGCACAACATGCAAAGGACTCACCCATTTCGAGTCGGAGATGGGATATATGAATCCCACATCACACCATTTTGTTATTTTATTCATCGCAACCTCCGGAAATTTGAATTTAGTCTGCACTAAAATTCTCGAGAAGGCTTATCATCCTCTTCAAAGTATATGTGATGCGAGCATAATGAGGGGTTTATCCCATGGAGATCTGAAATCTTCCAACATATAGCCTTACGTTTTCTTTCTAGAACCTTGAGGATACGAGATTCTTTTTCCTCATTTAATTGTGAATTGATAATCACGTGGAATACGTTCTGTGCTTGCAAGGAAGGTGTATTTCATATTTTCTAGAAGTGGCTTGAGTTCAGATGGGGTTTGATTCAGCTCGGTGGTGACTTCAACCATTGTGCAGGGCAATGGTGTCGGATCTTTCTATTGTAGTATGTCCACCATTGGCATTGTGGTTTCTGCATTTAATGCTGCATAGAATTCTTCTATCACAGAATCTTGTTAAACAAATTTTTTCAATAATTTCCTCCTATTATGCCAAGGATAGGTGGCCATATATGCATTCATCAAGAAACTCAGCGGAAGTATGATCATCAAGGACATTCAGGAAGCCAACTGTGTTGTCCATTATTTCACCTATGGAGAGGAATTCATGGGTTTCGATGTTATCCATAAAAAAATTGTATCGTAGATTTCAGCTAGAAAGTCAGTCTTCTATTCCCTATTCTGATATCTCACTCTCATCTGATGCAGATGCTAAAGGTTTCAACACTTGGATCTTCTTAATAGGCACCTTGTCACTACTCGAGCGAAAGGTGATCTGCCCAATGCCATAGTCCACTACTACTTTAGCTGATCGAAGGAACGACCACCAAAGTATTATCAGGGCATGCAGAAGAGGAGTTGAAGTGTCCATGTCAAGAACAATGAAATCCACATAGAACTGCATTCCCCGAATAGTGACAATGACATGTTCCATAATTGCTCTAGGTCACTTAATCGAAGTGTCTAAAAATTACAGAACCATTCTCATGGACTTGAGAAGTCCCAACCTAAATTTTTTTAGTAGTGAAGTAGGCATCAGGTCTATTGAGGATCCACTATCGAGTAGAGTTCGAACGAACTCCTATTCTAACATCTGACATCTGACTAGAGGAGCTCCCATGTCCTTCTTGTTCAGGAGATTGTTTATTGCATTCACCATAGTCGTGAATCAGAATAATATGCTTCACATTCCTTTCTCTAGCACAACGCGAATGTCTCTTAAAGTACATACTTCCTTCAGACATTTCTTGATGTTAGGCATGTACTTGATGGATTTGAGGAAGGGCATTTCAAGCACAATATTATGACTAATTTTGATGACATCAGGGTCGGACAAGGAATTTTTCATATTTTTAATTTTTTTAGATTTTCTCAAAGCATCTGGAAAGGAATATTTACAGAACCAAAAGCATAAGTAGAATAGTGTTTTCATTTACATCAAAATATGTGCCCACATCTGGTTGTACATATGGATGACTAAAAGGAACATGATCATCCAAAGAAGATGGACATCCCAAAAGTGCAAGCAAGGCTCCATCAGCTGGCGTTGGATCTACTACAGGTGTGAATTCCTCTAAGGATGGTCAGATGGTGCTATCTTTTTTGGTGTTTTTGATTTTGCTGAATTTTTTAGTGTTTTCTTTCTGGTGCTTCTCCTCCGTCTTCTTCTTACTCACTGGCTCGGATGCTGGATCGATCGATGTAGAAGATGATGATTCACCTAGGGAAGCTTTATTTTTCTCCTTCATTGCAACAACCGGCTGGAAGGTCCTTCCGCTCCTGAGAGTAACAACATTAGATAAAAACAATTCATGCATACCTAACTCTGTTAGATCGGAGAGAACATCTCAGACTACATGCTCTTTCTTATAAAATTATTGGGGTTGGCCTCCACCTATGCCGTAATGGGAGTTTTGGTGGTAGTGAGGTCATCAAGATTTTGTCTCATCTCTGCTAGGATTTGCACTAACTGAGCCAGGAAATCTAAGGCAAGGTTTACAGGAGCAGCCTCGGATGGTTCAACGTGCTGGCCACACTGATACTGTGAATGGTGTGGAGTCTACGAGTTAAAATACTAGTTTTGGTAATGAGGAGAAGAGTGGCGTTGTTGATATTACTGAGGAGGTGGGTTCTGATATGGAACAACCGAGTATTGTTAATTTTGTCGCTATGGATGTTACTATGGTTGTTGGTACTGGTTTTGTCTCTAATTGCCATGGTATGGAGGAGACTGTTGCTGGTGTTGAGGCTGGTTCTGGACAAATTTCCCTCCTTGTTGTTGAGGGAACTAGTTGTTTCCTGACTACTAGCCCTGCTGGGGTCCTCCTGGATGCGTCGGATGTGCATCGTTAGCCCATGAACTATTCACCTCTTGAATGAGAGGAGGTAGAGGGAAATATGGATCTTGCATGGGTTGGGGCTCATGTTGGTAGACTACCAGTTGTTGTTGTGGCTGCGGCGGAGATGTTGGTTTTGGGGCCTGCACATAATAAACGTGTTGGACTGCTGGCTGGGTTTGACTATGCTGAGGAGGTTGTGGTGAAGCTAGCTCTTTCGACTCACTGGGAGTGGCAGCCGATGTAGACACGGAATTGCAGGAGTTGATCATGTTAACCAACAACTCCAGTTCTTGGTGATTTGATCTACTTTATCCCGATGATGTATCCTATGTTCGATCATAGAAAGATTCTTAAGGTCTTGTAATCGTTTCTCAATAATATCCACCTTGGACAGGTGGCTTCCTATGATGCTCAAGTTGGAGCTCTCGTCTCTGTCTAGCTCGTGGGAAGATGCCATATGAACTAGCTTCTGGAGATTGTGGGGTTATCGCTGGTATGCACGGGACGATGACAATGTGGCCTCCCCTTTGACCATCCTCTTAAATATCTTCTAGACAATGTCCTCCTCTTTGTTTAAATGTGAGTCGCCACAAGAGGCATCCATGAGCTTCTGAATTTCAACTATCAATCCCCCAAAGAAATGTTGGACCAGGTTGGTCCTAGGAATGTCATGATGGGGGCATTTCTCTTGCAACTCTGTAAACTTCTCCCAAGCCTCATGAAGGGACTCGTATGTAGCTTGGGTGAAGTTGGCAATACGGGCCGCATCTGGTTAAGTTGCCCAAATGGGTAGTATTTATGCAAAATGGAAGACGTGAGCTCTTCCCATGTTGTGACGACCTTCCCCAAGTGGTTTATCCAATGAAGTGCTTTGTCTTGAATACAGAATGGGAATTTCATCATCTTGACTACTCCTAACATTATGTTAGGGTGGTGAGTTCTACCATAAATGCACTCGAACTGTTGCAGATGGATATAAGGTTCTTCATTTGCATTATCGTGGGAGCTGGGTAGGAGAGCCAAGAGTTGAGGCTTCAACTCAAAATGTGCGTGGATCATTGGGATTTGGATCCACTCGGTGACTTGCTCGGCTCCAGGGTTATAGGTTTCTTTGAGAGTCGGCTTGGGCCACTCTCCTCTGGGCTCATATTTTGGGCCTCTACCTACCCTCTCTTCGTCTTCTCCTCCTCCTCCTCCTGGATTTTCTCTCCTTCTACTTATATCATTAAGCATGTCCTGGAAGGCGACCTGGGTCAATTCCTAGTTGGTGAGTTGTTGTTGTATCGCTTGAATGGAGGCGAGAAGCTAGGCATTCGCGATATTATGGTCTGGTTGGCCATGCTCTGAATGTAGAGGATTCGGTTGTCCCTTCCCTTTCTTTGATGGAACCATCTCTGTATCTATCTCTTATCTGAGTATGGGAAAATTTCTGGATCTAGATTAGGCTCGTGATCTATACATGGAATGATGCCTAGATCAGTCTGAATAAAAGCACCACATGAAATGAACCATTCTGTGTTATGGTCAACACAGAATTTTATTAAAGATGGCGATGTGTAAGGAGTGAAATCAATTTCCATCCAAAATAGGTAGAGTTTGGGACAAGAGTGATCTCGGATTATTAAAGAAGGTGTGGAGTATGGAGAGTGGTCTGCGGAGTACGAACCGGGTTCTCGAGAATCATCTTGAATTATTAGAGAAGGCAGGTGCATGGAATCGATGTTGGTGTCAGTGGAGTCCCGACTAAGCCGTCTGTGGGTTGCCATCTCGAAGGTAAAGAGGAAGATCGAGTTTGGATGAAAGATACGGTGGTCAATGAGAAATAAAAGGAATGCAAAATAGTAGAAGGCTTAAAAGTGAGAGGGGTCAGATGAGAAGTAAACAAAGGAAAAAAAATGGCACAAAGTGTTTTGGAACTGATCTTTAAACCTTAATCTAATAAAAAAACATCAAAAAAGTTTTGAATTCACCAATACAACCCAAGTGAAGCTGTAAGAGTTTGTCTATTTTTTTATCTTTTCAATTTTATGGTTGTATTGCATGTATGCTAACCCTATAGGAATATGTGTACTACTAGGCAAACGACCCGTACTTCTTCCACCTTCTTTGTAACATGTGATCTACGCACTAAAAGGTCTTTGATCTCATTCCTGGGCTACTCGGCCAAAGAATAAGAGAGGAAGCCAATAGACGAAACCACTACTTTGGACCCAGCTCGTAACGGAATCATCCATGAGCGTGCAAGGACCTACATGGATGGAAATTGATAAGAAAGACACACCCGTGAGGGCGTGGCCTACGCTCAGTATGTCAGACCAAGTTGGATGCTCCACACAAGGCCCTACTTGATCATGTACAATAGAAGCACCAATACTTCACTATCCCAGGTGATAATCAAAGCACCACATATTGGAATTTGGGCTCTATCCTTTGGGGTCGCACCTCGCTCAGTCTGGAGTCTACCTGAAAGCAATAAGGGCTGTATGAACCCAAACAAGGATGTCCATTACCAATTTTAATTAAGGTCAAGGTTTATTTAGTAGTCCCTTTTTTAATTTTTGGGTTTTCAATTTTTTGAGTATTTTTCAGAGCAAGCCCCCTAATGATTTTTTTGGTATTTTTCCTTTTAAGTCCTAATGAATATAAACACAGGGGGAGAAAGTGAAAAAGCCATGCAAGTCGTCACTAAGATGGAAATCTCACCATAGTGTCTAATGATGCATACAAAGTTAGAATTACTTGCAATGCTTCCCAGCTCTCTCCATGCGAGATGCAAGGCAGAATTGAAAATATTACACTATATGGTGATATGCAAAAGTGAGAAAGCGTCCTAGAAAATAGCCTCTATTATCAGGAAGAACTAAATGCTAACTACTCAAAAAATGGATCCTAAGTGTCCAATCTTGGAGACCTCTTGGTGCCCACCACAAAGGGTCTTGCAAGCGTTGCATGAGATCTCTCACGATTCGTGGCTCCAAATTCAAGTAACTAATAATTAATTATTTAACCAAGTCCAAGCACGTATCACTATTGGTGCATGTAATATAGTTAGGGCTTTAAACCTAGCTACCGAGTCAGACAACCCTAATGTCTAAGGGATCACTCACACAAAATAAATAGAAACATAGGCGGAAATCTCAAATCACGAGAAACAAAATAAAACAAAGGCGCATAAAACACAAAAAACCGCGGCGAGGGTCCTCGGGTGAACAGACACCCGGGCAATGGACCTTGCAAAGTGTGGTAGTGTACAAATTATTACAAATTAATTGGCAAAATAAATTAAATCACTATCTCACAAAAATGAAAAAGACAAAGCCAGGCTGCTCTTCTCCTTCTTCGTTGCTCCTCTTTTCTGCTCTCTCCTGGTTGTGTCACAAGTAGAATGCCAACCATCACTCATCTCGGGTACACTGACCTCCTAAGAGACAGTCATCACCAAGAGGTCTCTCGTAGGAAAGATTAACAAGAAATATGGGTTAGAACAGTCAAATAATTATCAGAAATAAATAACAAAAATAAGAGAGAAATAATAAGCATGCTATATACAACAAAATGTGCTACACCGCGTTACTCCCTGGCAATGGCGTCATTTGTTTAGCCTCCTAGAACCCTCGGGACTGTCTTGTAGTCCACACAAGGAGAGACGATTGAGTCATTGTTTTGACAACCCAAGAAGCCCATGCGGCTAAGTAACAATTAACCCACACTAAACAATCGGGCAATAATAAGATGCAAGTGTGAATCAAACTTTATCATTCCTTACCATTAATGTACGTATAGTGACAAGTAGAGTAAGGTCGAACTCAAGAAGAAATACATGGTAGCACATGTACTTTATTTAGAAATAAATAAGAGGTATGTATGTATAAAGATATGCACACTATTTACTTAGTTTTTATGAGGTTTTAATATTATTTATATATTTATTTTATTTATTTTATAATATATATTGGTTTGAAAATAATTAGAATATTTGTAATAATTAATAATAATAATATAATTTATATATAATTATTTATAGTTGTATAATGCACTATAGGGTAATATATATGTTTAAATAGTAAAAAATTACATAACAAAATATTTTTGGTGGTTTTTATATTTTTCATTTTTTTAATGATTTTATGAATATTTTTGCTAATTTTTAGGTATTTTTAAAGTTCCAAATATACCAAAAAAGGGAATAAATAAATAGGCCGAGTTGTTTTGAGATTTAAAAATACTAACTGAGGTTAAGAATTCTCAAGATTAATTTTAGTACATAGTGATAATTATAATAAAATTAGTGAGCAGAAGTTAAGATTTTTAGGAGTTTTGGAGAATTTTTATATTTTAAAAGGAATTTGGTGCTTTTAATTTTTTTTATCATTTTCTTTTATATTTTTAGGGATTTTTGGTATGGAGGTACTAAATATTATAATAAACAAACATAATTTCTTGGAGAATTTTTAAATGTAATTTTATAATTTTTGGAATGTTTAAGGCAAACAAGGAATAAATCGAGCTATTTTTATTTTTAATAAATAGAAAATATGCTTAAAATGCAAATCTAAAATTTTGGCATGAAAGATCAAGCAAGGAGACACATATATCTTTTTTTCGTGACTTTTGAAGCACTGATGTTATTTATAAAAATTAGATAAACACGCACAAAAATATTTAAACTAGTAGGGGTATATTTGCAATTAAAATATAAGACATGGGCGAATGTGCAAGTAACCCAAAGGTTCTTAACTACATTTCGAATTTTAAATATAAAACTACGATTACAAAACTTGAAGGGGTTTACATGTACTTTTCCACGCATGTGGGCCGCCATGTGAGGTGACATGGCGATGGACTAAAATGCAATTTCTGATAGTTTAGAGGCTTACATGAAAATTGTCCACAACTTTTTAGGAGAATAAAATATTTACAGGATCGATTATAAATAACAAAAGTGCGGAGGGGGAAATTGAATTGTACCCACATGAATGCCCTAGATCAGACCACTCTCGCGCTGCCACGTGGACGATCAGAGGGGCCTTAACGCGTACCCCTTCGTATTAATTGGATGATCCAGATTAGATCTGGGATGTGTTATTCATCCGATGGTCCTCGAGGCCTTTGGATGAACAGGGAAGAACATCGAGGATGCCTTGCATGGATCAATGATTCCGGTCACGTCTGTGGTTTGATCGCTATGTCGAGGGGCCCTTCTTGTTCCATGAAGCCTTCTGCATCAGCAGGGGGTCTTCAATCAGTTTTAGATCCCAATGAAGGGGTCCTGGGTTCTGTTTTAGTTTGTTGTACCTAGATCTCCAAAATGGGGTCCAAGTCCCCTGCCCAAGCGCTATCATGGACTCTATCATGCAAAAAAGTTTGAACAGCTCAAGGCGATGATCCTCGACCCAAAAATAACAATTGGGGATGCGAGAAATAGACTGGCAATGAAGCTCGGGCGGAGGCGGTGGAATTAGCTTCAATTTGCTTCGAATCTAGGTGATACAAAGGGGGGAATGGTTGGGTTCGATGGAGAAATGAACACGATATAATATGAGATGGTCAGATGGGTCGGAGACATGTGATACATGGCAGATTTGGGCTTAGGGTTCAGGCCCCAGGCATACAAAGAGATTTGATCTAAGATAAAATCTAGGGATTAAACTTAACACTAAGCATGGAAATGAAATCTAGACTGAGAATATTACCAAAAGACGGCAGGAAATGGCCTCGATTCATCCAGAGTCAATGAACAATTGAGCTCGATCGCCGGAGGTGTTGGATCTGCTCCGCTTTCACTCCTCCTCACTGTAAATAGGTAGCTACGTGAAGTTGTCACCTTCATGATTCTATGGGGGCTGATCTGAGGGACTAAGAGCGGATTAAGAGAAATCCAAAAAATGCAAAAAGGATCTGGGGGCGGTATTTTATAAACAAGCGTGGTGGTAGGTCGAGATTACGGGCTTGTGATAGATTGAGTGTTTGTGCAAGTGATCTAAAATGCTAGCAAGATGGAGGGAGATATGGAGAGCAATAACGATGAAGAAACCAAGGTGATTAGAGGTGTAGATTGGACTCCAAAAATCGGTAAAGAGGAGCAGGTAGGTGGCTCTGATATGGTCGTCCTGGAACAGACGTATAGTTGACCCAGGTCAACAAAAGAACGCTCATGGTTGGTTCAAGTGGACCAACCATGAAAAAGATAAATTAAAATTCTTTGTAAAATCTATAATAATTACTAAATGAATTAATTGAACTTTAGTTATAAAATACAAAATGATTATTATTTTATGTAGTATTTAATTCCTATTTTTATTTATTTTTATGATGTTATTTATTACAAGTTACGTTTTACAAGTATATTTATAGGTATATTAGCCTATATTTTGAATTTTGAATTTTTTATTTTATTGTTTTATATACTTAATTTATATATTTATAACTTATTAAATATACTTAAATATATTTTCATTTTATTTACTGATATACTATGTTGGATATTATTTATTTTAATTTTATTTTAGTGGTTTTAATTTATTCTAATTATGATGTGTTTCAAGTAATATTTACAATTTTATAAAAAAATTAAAAATATAAAGAATAAATATATTGAATAAAATATATAGATATATTGCACAATATGGGCCCGAAACCTAACTTTTATGTCTTAGCTGCAAATTGAATGAAACCACCTTTATTAAATAGCTTATTAAAAGTTATATACAATTAAAATTGATTTTGTCCATTTTGATACATTATGGAGGAGGTACATGTCTGTAGTTCCATTTACGGCTTTTTATTTTTCGTGTCCCTAGCACAATGTGCATTATTTTTCTGTGAAATCAATTTTTTATTTTTCTTAATATTTTATCTACAATATTCATTTTTTATGTTTGTTGATTTGATGTGTAAATAATAAAGAATAAAATAGGTGCCAAAAGGCACCTATTGGCCTATATTTTTAAGGTTTTTAGATTGTGTAATCTGTACAATTGTTTGCACTATCTCCCCCTACTTTATTCCTTGTCGACTAAGTCATCCTAATGATTGAGTCTCGGGGATAGGGTCATTCGGAGTCCTTAACACTTCACTCTCTTTCTTTTCTTTTCTTTATTCTTTTATTTTGGCAATAAGTACAGTATTTATACATTATTTTATACAGTAATTGGTATAATTTATGTAGTGTTTATTTTGATGAATTAATGACGTATTCATGCATTTAGCTAGGGTTTAAAGTCCAATGAAAGAATAAAGGTGATGAAATGGATATTCATCACTTCCTCTATTTTTGAGTTGGATCACCTTTAGCCCTCTATAACCCCAATCGTATCAGTGTTCGATCTTCTTGGTGATAGCAAGAATTCAACCAAGGTATAGACGAGGAGGAAGAGCAACCGAAGTGGAGTTCAACCATCACCAGAGACCATCTCTCAAGAGTTTCATCTGCTCCAGGTATAACCCCCCGTCAAGAAGCTAGTTTTAGGGTATTTAGATTGCATTTCCTTTCTTTTGCATAGTTTAATAATCAGATTAGCTTAATTTCCTTTGCTTTAGCTTATATTAATCATTTCATAGTTCATCGTAGCTCAAGCTCCAACCACTTTATTCACCATGATTCACTTTGTCTCGGACCCACCTGAGCACCCCATCATGTCCCCCTTCACCTCTACAACCTTGTCATCCATCTAGATCAACCTGATTGTTTCTTAATCAACGAATCTGAGCTCCATCTTTGTCGCTCGTCGAAAGCTCATGGTCCTACTTATGCACAATTAGCTTCAAAATTGGACCTAGGAGATAGTCTTCGAACCAGTAACTTTTTTATGCAGGAAGCGAGCTCAGAATAGGCACTTGGGAGTGAAATTTGTTAAAAAAACATAATCCCCGGGTCACTTGAGAAAACCACCATCTAGAATTCTTCCCAGTGAGGTATGGACTCCTTTTGAACCTCCCACCGATGTGGAAGGACCCCAAGAAGGAACTGAGCTGGTCAACATCACAAAGGGTGCTCAAAGTCGCTTGGAATCAAGGATCGAAGGAGATAGGGAAGCTTGTTCTTCCCTGTTCTCCCTCCGACCATCTGGACCGTTAGATTGAGAGGGGGCCCATATCTAATCTTAGACCTCTATTTAAAATAAATTGCGCCCAACTTAATTGCCCATTGTTAAGTGAAGACACAATGAGCAACGCCCGTAGCTCGATCGCTCCCCATGTGTATCGCACATGAAGTTCTTAGGGTATTGCATAATTTCCATTCCACCTTTTGCATTTTATTAGTATTGTAAATAAAAAATATAGTTTTATTTTTAAAAATTGTAAGTAGGACCCTAATCTTTTTTGTTATTACATTTTGGTTCTTCCGCCTCAAGTGTAGCGACATGTGGGGCACTGTAAATATTGCTTATGTATCCATAAACTTTGTGGACCACTTATTAAATGCATGTTTATTTTATGTTTATGGCAAATAGGTCTGTGTAATTAAGGCATTTTCATTTCTTGTATTTTGTGCATATTAATTATTTTTATTGCTTTAAAAATTATAAAAAGATTATGTTAAGTACTTGATACCTTGCTTAACCATACTTGAATTTTATTTGGCATTTTCAATAATATTCCTATTTTCTAAAAATCTAAAATCTTGCATTTTCTTTCTGTCTAAATATAAAAAAAACCCATAAAAATTACAAAAACTTCTCCAAAATTCCAAAAAATATATTATCTATATTATTATCTATTCTGCCACATATCCAACCATCACCAAAAATTATAAAATTTAACATTTATAAATCACATGACCCTAAAAATTGTAAAAAATTAGCAAAAATTATATAAAAATCCATAAATATATTTATCTATTTGTGAGTTTTTTGTATTAGATACTATCTAAAAAATAGTTTTAGATTAATTTTAGATATATCTATATTTATTAAACCTAAATAAGCTTGGATATTTATTTTATTCACTATTTTTTATATTTTGCAACTTTAAAAATACATAAAAATAGAAAAATATTGAAGATTTTCCAAAAATAGAGAAAAATATAAAAAAATAAAACATTATATTTTCTTTATTTTGATTATATTTTGACATAAATAAAAATAATTATATATATTTTATTTATTATATACATATAGCTTAGATAATATCTATAATATATATTATATGTAATTATCTACCTTATTTTAAAAATGAAAAATTCATAAAATGCAAAATTATAAATTAAAACATATAAAAATATAAAACAAAGTAAAAATCCATAAAAAGTTAAATATCATTAGAAATCCACATAAAAATATGAAAAAGCAACAAAAATACAAAAGTAATTATTACTAATTAGAAATAATTACTAATAACTAACTACCTACATTTGCTCCCCATAGTGTGACACTCTACATACTAGTATTCAGAAAGGTGGCCTAGGCGGCCGCATATGCGTACTCGGGCCCCCTAACGCACTGAATTTCAATATGAGGTCAATTGAAAGAGTTCGTCTATTTTTTATCTTTTCAATTTTTTGGTTGTATTGCATGTATGCTAACCCTGCAAGAATATGTGTACTACTAGGCAAACGACCGGTACTTCTTCCACCTTCTTTGTAACATGTGATCTATGCACTAAAAGGTCTTTGATCTCATTCCGGGGCTACTTGGCCAAAGAATAAGAGAGGAAGCCAATAGACGAAACGACTACTTTGGACCCTGCTCATAACGGAATCACTCATGAGCGTGCAAGGACCTACTTGGATGGAAATTGATGAGAAAGACACACCCGTGAGGGCGTGGCCTATGCTCAGTACTTCAGACCAAGTTGGATGCTCCACACAAGGCCCTACTTGATCATGTACAATAGAAGCACCAATACTTCACTATCCCAGGTGATAAACGAAGCACCACATATTGGAATTTGGGCTCTATCCTTTGGGGTCGCACCTCGCTCAGTCTGGAGTCTACCTGAAAGCAATAAGGGCTTTTTGAACCCAAACAAGGATGTCCATTACCGATTTTAATTATGGTCAAGGTTTATTTAGTAGTCCCTTTTTTAATTTTTGGGTTTTCAATTTTTTGAGTATTTTTCAGAGCAAGCCGCCTAATGATTTTTTTGGTATTTTTCCTTTTAAGTCCTAAGGAATATAAACACAGGGGGAGGAAGTGAAAAAGCCATGCAAGTTGTCACTAAGATGGAAATCTCACCATAGTGTCTAATGATGCATACAAAGTTAGAATTACTTACAATGCTTCCCAGCTCTCTCCATGCGAGATGCAAGGCAGAATTGAAAATATTACACTATATGGTGATATGCTAAAGTGAGAAAGCGTCCTAGACAATAGCCGCTATTATCAGGAAGAACTAAATGCTAACTACTCAAAAAATGGATCCTAAGTGTCCGATCTTGGAGACCTCTTGGTGCCCACCACAAAGGGTCTTGCAAGCGTTGCATCAGATCTCTCACGGTTCGTGGTTCCAAATTCAAGTAACTAATAATTAATTATTTAACCAAGTCCAAGCGCGTATCACTATTGGTGCATGTAATATATTTAGGGCTTTAAACCTAGCTACCGGGTTAGACAACCATAATGTCTAAGGGATCACTCACACAAAATAAATAGAAACAAAGACGGAAATCTCAAATCACGAGAAACAAAATAAAACAAAGGCGCATAAAACACGAAAAACCATGGCGAGGGTCCTCGGTTGAACAGACACCCAGGCAATGGACCTTGCAAAGTGTGGTAGTGTACAAATTATTACAAATTAATTGGAAAAATAAATTAAATCATTCTCTCACAAAAATTGAAAAAGACAAAGACAAGCTGCTCTTCTCCTTCTTCCTTGCTCCTCTCTTCTGCTCTCTCTTGGTTGTCTCACAAGTAGAATGCCAACCATCACTCGTCTCAGGTGCACTGACCTCCTAAGAGACAGTCATCACCAAGAGGTCTCTCGTGGGAAAGATTAACAAGAAATATGGGTTAGTACAGTCAAATTATTATCAAAAATAAATAACAAAAATAAGAGAGAAATAATAAGCATGCTATATACAACAAAATGTGCTACATTGTGTTACTCCCTGGCAATGGCGTCATTTGTTTAGCCTCCTAGAACCCTCGGGACTGTCTTGTAGTCCACACAAGGAGAGACGATTGAGTCATTGTGGTGACAACCCAAGAAGCCCATGCGGCTAAGCAACAACTAACCCACACTAAACAATCGGGCAATAATAAGATGCAAGTGTGAATCAAACTTTATCATTCCTTAACATTAATGTACGTATAGTGAAAAGTAGAGTAGGGTCGAACTCAAGAAGAAATACATGGTGGCACATGTACTTTATTTAGAAATAAATAAGTGGTATGTATGTATATAGATATGCACACTATTTACTTAGTTTTTGTGAGGTTTTAATACTTTATATATTTATTTTATTTATTTTATAATATATATTGGTTTTAAAATAATCAGAATATTTGTAATAATTAATAATAATATAATTTATATATAATTATTTATAGTTGTATACTGCACTATAGGGTAATATATATGTTTAAATAATAAAAAATTACAGAACAAAATATTTTTGATGGTTTTTATATTTTTCATTATTTTTATGATTTTATTAATATTTTTGCTAATTTTTAGGTATTTTTAAAGTTCCAAATATACCAAAAAAGGGAATAAATAAATAGGCCGAGTTGTTTTGAGATTTAAAAATACTAACTGAGGTTCAGAATTCTCAAGAGTAATTTTAGTAAATAGTGATAATTATAATACAATTACTGAACAGAAGTTAAGATTTTAAGGAGTTTTGAAGAATTTTTATATTTTAAAAGGAATTTGGTGCTTTTAATTTTTTTGTTATTTTCTTTTATATTTTTAGGGATTTTTGGTATGGAGGTACTAAATATTATAATAAACAAACATAATTTCTTGGAGAATTTTTAAATATAATTTTATAATTTTTTGGAATGTTTAAGGCAAACAAGGAATAAACCGAGCTATTTTGATTTTTAATTAATAGAAAATATGCTTAAAATGCAAATCTAAAATTTTGGCATGAAAGATCAAGCAAGGCGGCACATACATCTTTTTTTCATGATTTTTGAAGCACTGTTGATATTTATAAAAATTAGATAAACACGCACAAAAATATTTAAACTAGTGGGGGTATATTTGCAATTAAAATATAAGACATGCGCGAATGTGCAAGTAACCCAAAGGTTCTTAACTACATTTCAAATTTTAAATATCAAACTACGATTACAAAACTTGAAGGGGTTTACATGTACTTTTCCACGCATGTGGGCCGCCATGTGAGGGGTGACATGGCGATGGAATAAATTGCAATTTCTGATAGTTCAGAGGCTTACATGCAAACTGTCCACTACTTTTTAGGAGAATAAAATATTTACAAGATCGATTACAAATAACAAAAGTGCGGAGGGGGAAATTGAATTGTACCCACATGAATGCCCTAGATCAGACCACTCTCGCGCTGCCACGTGGACGATCAGAGGGGCCTTAACGCGTACCCCTTCGTATTAATTTGATGATCCAGATTAGATCTGGGATGTGTTATTCATCTGATGGTCCTCGAGGCCTTTGGATGAACAGGGAAGAACATCGAGGATGCCTTGCATGGATCAATGATTCCGGTCACGTCTGTGGTTTGATCGCTATGTCGAGGGTCCCTTCTTGTTCTGGGAAGCCTTCTGCATCTGCAGGGGGTCTTCAATCGGTTTTAGATCCCAATGAAGGGGACCTGGGTTCTTTTTTAGTTTGTTGTACCTAGATCTCCAAAATGGGGTCCAAGTCCCCTATCCAAGCGCTATCCTGGACTCTCTCATGCACAAAATTTCGAACAGCTCAAGGCGATGATCCTCGACCCAAAAATAACAATTGGGGATGCGAGAAATAGACTGGCAATGAAGCTCAGGCGGAGGTGATGAATCTCGTATTCATCATGATAAAATTGATCATTTAGGCTCTGTCCCCCATCATCCACTTGTAATTAATCATTAATAGAGTATTATTAGCATTCATACATGTATGAATAATATCTGCATTTCATCATGCATAATTGCATTTAAAATCCCCTGTGTAAATTAGCCCAAAAAGCCGCTAACTTCTCACATTTTTATCCTAACTCCGATTGACCCCAAACCACCTCCATTGTGTAGATATTATTAACCTTATTAAATAAAAAATACAAAAAAAATTACTAACCCCAATAAGTGTCAAATAATCCCAAAGTCAAATTTCACATCTGACGGACTAAAATGAGCATATCTCCCACATACAGTGTCCGATTTTGGTCTACTCACTTTTAAAGTACTCCATTTTAAAATACCTTCAAAACAAGACCTATTTCATAAAATTCGGAGCTCATATGTGAAAGTTGGGTTTTGGGCCTCTTTAGCGCATTTTAACTTTTGTCTATTTTGACCTAAGTTTTTATGTGCATAATTAATCCTTTTAATTTTATTTCTTTTTCATTTGTGTTCTTTGATGAAAGTTTTATTAATAGGCATGAAAATCCAAATCCATATCAAAACTGAAATCAAAGAAACTGACCAAGTCCAAGTGTCCGTTGTCAGTCTGTACAAAAGTTGTGTGTTTCTAACTTCTATTTTATTTTCCTATTTTCTTATTTATTAAAAATACAAAAAAAATAGATTAATGTGTAAATAATTTTCTTATATTTTATCGTATTTTTTAATTTTTTTATCCTCTCTAAAACCACCAAAAAAATACAAAATCTCAAAAATACGGTTTTCTATATACATGGAAAACCACCAAAAATATCACTTCTCACAGGTGACCTCTTTTGCTCCCGGGTCCTTCATGAAAGTTGTAGATCTTGTCGAGACAAGCAACTTTTGTGAAGGAAATTTTTCGATTCGAGGTCTTCTGCTATTTCTTTTCTAATTTAATTCATCTTTAATTTTGAAATTTTTTTGGGGGTGTCACGTGGCAGCCCCTGGGCGTGCCACGTGGCACCCCCACTCTCTCCAGCCGCCACCCCTGGGGTCACGTGCCCAGCATGTGACCCGACCATCTTCTTCCTCAGCCGTTTCTTCCCCAACACCCCCTCCACTCCCGCGACCGTTTCCCTCTTCCCCTTTGTAACCGTCGCCGCCATGCGCACTACCACCTCGCCGGCCGTTACTCCACCCCCTCTCGTAACGGCCTTGACCAGATCCCTATAAAGCCCCCTCCCCGTCACCTCCATCACCATTCGCCCTTCCTCGTGAAGCTGGTGACAGCGGCTTCCATAGGCGAGATCCGCGGAGTCGATCTCCGTGTAGTTTCCCCTCCGGCAAACAACAGCATAGCCGCGAACGCCCGCGTTGGCCTCTCCACACTTCCCAGGCGAACTCGACACAACCCCCATTACTTTTCTTCCATTTTAATCTCCTTCGTTGCAGGTAGACCGCACCGCCTCCGTACCTCGCCGTCGCCGCCCGCTCCCTCGCGCTCCGCCCGTCCACGCTCGGCACACCCGGCCACCACCGAGCACGCCACCCCTCCACCCAGCTCGCGAGGTTGCGCCGCCCAGGTCGCGCTCCAGCACCACCTGAGCGGCCCGCCGATCCGACCCTCGTGCCCGCACTCCTCCGCGTGGCCCAGCGCCTTCGCCGCCCCCACGGCGCCTCCGCCTCGCGCGGCGCCAGCGCCGTTTTGCCCTCGACGCAACCGCCTCTCCTCGCGCCTCCACCCTCCTCCGTCGCGCCCATCGACGCTCGGCCTCCGCGCCTGCCACCGTTGGATCGGGCGAGGCCCTAGATCCAACGGTTGTGATCCAGCCACGCGCCCCAGCCGAGCCTCGAGGGTCGGGAGCCCCGAGCCAGCCCCCGAACCATAGGCTCGGACGCCCGAACCTCAAGCTCGGACCCCGTGCCTCAGCCTTGTTCACCCGAAGCTCCTGGCGCACGTGCTACGCACGTGCGCTGTGGGTAAATTGCAGAGGCCCCCCTGCAACTTTTAGAAGTTACGTTTATACCCTTGCCTGGGTAAATTACGCAGGGACCCCTCCGACTTTTGGAAATTACAGATAAGTCATCTTAGGGACCATTTTGAAGGAATAACTTTATTTTAATTACATTTGAGTCCCTGAAACTTTATTTTATCATATCTTTGTCATACGAACTCCGATTCTAGCGTACAATATGTCATTTTGAAGCTATTTTCATGCTCTATCTCTTTGCATAATTTGTGGACAGATCTGAGATTGCTTTTTGATATGTATTATTTGAGGATTTCAGTTGACATGTGTAGGCTTATTTTGACATATATGTGCCACAAGTAACTTGGAAAAAATTGACGATTTATTTTACAGGAAATTGTTGGAGTTGAGATATTATTTGAGGACTTATTTTATGAAGGGGCTTAGGAAAGGAAGATTGAAAATTCAATTCCCTTGTATTTTTCGAAGATAATGTCTATCGATTAAGGATTAATCTACAGGGAATTTAGAAGAAATTTTCGTCAGAGCCCAGAACATATGAGATTATTTATTGAAACTCTGATCATTTCTCTTGAATTATAGCTTTTGATCTGTGATAAATTTTGAGGTTATCAATTAACATCTTTTAGAACATCAATCCAAATTCCAGATCCTGTGCTGAATTGTTTTCCCTGCATATTTCCTTACATTTGCACCTCAGTGCATTGTATATTTTCTCAACGCATAAATTAATCGAGCATAAATTTGATTCTTTAATTTGATTCAAGACCATGCAACTAAAAATCACCGTTCCCTGTGTTCGACCTTGGTAAACTTACCAAGTAGAAATATTCCACAACATTCAAAGATTGTGGTATTTTGGCGACCGAAATCCGCCTCCTATACTACAATCACCGATCTTTTAAGAGGTGGATTTCGCGCTCATCAAATGGCGTCGTTGCCGGGGAACGGTGAATTTTTAGGGTTTTAAATCATTTTTGTAATTGATTTTTGTGAGGTTAATTTTTGTGTCATTTTTTTTTCTCTTTCTGCATTTTATTTTGCATCTCTCTCTTACTTCTGCTACTAACTGCAAATTCTCTCTTCGCAGACTACTGGGAGCCCAATTTTGGATATTAATCAAGGATCTGCAAGGAAGATTGATTTTTGTGAGAGAGAGCTTAGCCTAGATTTAATTTTCTGCAATATTCCCAGGTTCCCTCTCTTTGTACCCTTGTAATAATTCAGGACTGGACTCTCTGTGGCATGACGTAGAATTTAGGTGCACATACGCTAGAATAGAATTATTTGATTGTGCTCGTAATTCTTAGGTCACACATTCACTAACTATACGTACAATAGATCGTTCAACATTAGCCAAAATTTCAATCAATTCTTCCCGCTAATAGAACTATCTGTTTAGGGCGTTTTTCAACTATGCATATCATTTAGTGTAATTTAATTTCCGTGTCTTGCATCCCGCATGAAGAACGCGAGGATTCACTGTAAGTCTTCTTCTTAAGCATGCATCATTGATTTACGTTTGCATCGGCTTTTTCGGTTTCCTTCCTCAAATTTTGAAACTTAGGAGTTAAAGGAATTGGGATTGTTCGTTAGGCGTGAATTTCTGTGCTCATATAAACTTCAGTGATAACCTAAATTTAAAACTGGGACTGCTAATCAAGGTGACTTTAAATAAACTGACCTAAAATTAACTTGTGTTTAGTGGAGAGAAACCCACTCATTGTTTGTAAGGACCAGATCGCACACTTAGGATAGAGCCAAAATTGAGAAATTTCACAAAGACTACTGTTTTTAAAAACAATTAGCTACTTTTCAGTGAGGGCCTCGGGTAGCCGTTTTACGGTCCGACTTCCCTTAGCAGAGTGGGTGGTTTAGAGGACACCGCGGAAGGCACCGTCCTCAAGCAACACGGGTAGCCGTTTAAACGGTCTGTACTTCCACCTATACTGGCTGAGAGTAGATGCAACTAGTTGTACGAACTCGGGACAGTCTTTGAGAAATATTTCAGTACCTAACAGCTCTGCATAATTTGCAAGATTGTTTTGTCATTAAATTAAAATTGAAAAGATAAGGGGCTGAACCCTAACGTGCCTTCACCAGTGTTGAGTGGGTGAATCAACGTGTTTGTTTTGTGTTTGATTTGTGTACGTAAAAGACCTTGCAATCGCAAGCAAATCGAGGTTCGCTAATCATTCTATCCCTTTTGACAAGATGTCGGCATAGTGGTCTTCTTTCCCGATCTCCACGACCATGTCCTGATATTCTTCTTCTCACACTCCTCAGGGGAGCCTGCTCTTCAAATCAAGTTCCCCGTAGCCATCATTCTCTTCCCACCCATACATCCCACCCTATGACCACACTTCTTCTTGGACTAGCCCTCTCTCACATTCTGACAATCTTATGGACAAGAGAGAGAGAACAGAATCGAGGATGAACAATAGAGTGACCGATACTGACAATAGAACACGATTTCCGGTTACTATGATCTCACAACCTATGGAGCCATCCCCTACCAAAGATGACTATCCTCTTGAGTATAGTCAATTTTCCTTCGGCAATCAACGAGAAAACCAAGGTCAAGGAAATTCAACTCATGACCAAACCATAATGTATATGAACAATCAATACTCTCCTCGAGGTTACATGCCAGAATCACGACACATGGAGACTGATTATTCAATTACTAGTCATGAGATATTTGAGGATGAGATTGCTCGGATTAATCATAGAGCAGACACTTTAACTATGAGAATATATGATCTCATCCAGTCAATGCAAAATTCAAAAGAAGTGAGGCCACCACCATGCGAACCACTAGATCATCATAATCAGACACAACCACTGACCTCTGACCCCCCGACTGACCATATTACAGAAAATACCAAAAAAATTGAAAATTTTGAAAATTCAAAAAAATTGGACAATTCTGAAATGGAAGCATTTTGCAAGAGTCTAATCTTAGAACTTCCATTGATCAAAGCCATAGAATATGTGCCCGATCTTAAGAGATTTGTGAAGAGTCGACTGAACCCCAATAATACGGGCAAGAAACGATCTAGGACTGAATATCATGTCATATCTATGGCTAGTTCTTTGGTGATGAATCATAAACTCAAAAGCCGCAAAGTCAAGCGATTGACTCAGGTCACATGTGAAATTGAAGATTCTATATTCACTCATGTTCGGTTAGACGATGACTCCACATTAAACATCCTCCCGAAGTCCGTCTTTAATCAACTTAAATTCGGACAACTCAAAAATACTAGGGTGATCGTTCAATTACCTGATCAATCTATCAAAAGACCACGGGGGATCGTTTCTGTCATCGTAAATTTCCGAGGTAAAGAACATAAGGTGGACTTTATTGTCCTTGACATTGAGCACCCCGGAAGGTGACGGACCGTGATTGACCTACCCTTTTTAATGTTGTCTTACAGACTAGTGCGTTGCAGTCGGATAGATATGCGATCGGTCAAAAATAACCGCACAAATCGATTAAACATCGAATGAAAATAAGCTGCGGTTTTATGTTTATTTAGCCTGGGAAAGCCCCAGGGTCGACTCAAGGAGGCAAAGGAACAACTCGAGATCAAGTTAAAGTGATTAGATTGCGGTTTTCCAAGTGGGATTTTTTGTAATTTTTTTATGCAATAAAAATGCCAATGCTCCAATGCAGATGAATCAGGTTAGTAAGAAAATAAGTAACTTAGCCAAATTTAATTTTAATGCCAAATTAATTCAAATCAGCCAAGTGATATTTTTCCTAAGAACCTAATCCAATATTGAATGCAAAATGGATTTTTTTTGGAATTTTAAGGTTTAAAATGCACAAATGAAAAATACAAACCTTTTGGAGGTTTTTAAGCAATTTTTCGTGCAAATGATGTGCAAAAATTATGAAAAACTTACTGAAAGTTAAATATGATGGAATGAAGCTACATTAATATTTTTGGAATTTTCTGACACTTTTTAATTTTTTTACAAATATTTTACTGAAAATAGAGTGACTTCAGGTATTTAATTTCTAATAAATCCACGAAATCAAATTATCCAGATATTGATTTATCTCGAGTAGATGTTTCAATAAGGAATACAGGAGACTTGAAATTTCACAAAAATATTATTCGTGGAATTAATTAAAAATCAATTACAGAAATCACCCTAGAACTTATTTTACGCACAAGATAATTCCTAATTGGACGAAACTTGGGCAGTAATTAAAGCACACTTAGAGGCATCATTCACAATTTTTTCACAATTTTTGGAGTAATAAATAAACA
Organism: Ottelia alismoides; assembly: GCA_037367405.1. Classification (NCBI taxonomy): domain Eukaryota; kingdom Viridiplantae; phylum Streptophyta; class Magnoliopsida; order Alismatales; family Hydrocharitaceae; genus Ottelia; species Ottelia alismoides. The sequence continues at coordinate 199,864 of JAZKJV010010926.1, read as the reverse complement.
TGTGCGAATTTCAGAGCTTAAATGGGCAAAATATATGTGATTTTCACTCTCTGATTTCTAATAAATAAATGGATGCTCCCAAAAATGTAAATAAATAGTCCAGAGATAAAGAATGAGTTTCTCTACAATGTACTATTTTTCATTAAAATAAATGATGCAAAATGACTGCCCAAATTAATAATCAAAGCTAGGGGTGTCTTTGCAATACAAAAAATGAAAAGAAACCAATTGAAATGTGCCTAAGGGCACTTTTGGAAATACAGAAACTTGCAAGGAAATATTTGTAATTTTCACAGTATAATACAAAATGAAATTGGACCTTTAGGTTTGCTTTCTTCCCACGCACAGGAGCGGCTAGGGCTAGAGGAGTCGGTGGCGGCAGTCACGCACGAGGCGCACGGGCGGCGGGGCGCGTTGGGCGCACGTCGGTGCAGAGGGGGGCGGCGCGCGACCGCGCGATGGTGCAGGCGGCGCGAGGCCGGGCGGTGGGACGGCGGACGGCCGCGAGGGCCGCAGCAGGCTGCGCGCCGCGCGACCACGCGCGGTGGTTGGAAGGCGGAGGCGCTGGGGCGGTCGCGTGGGCGCGAGCAGGCGGCGTTCGGCGGGGAGGTGCACGGGGGGCTCGCGGGCGGCTCACGCGCGTTGGAGGGCGGCGCGGCCCACGCGCGGTCGGGGCTGGGGGATGGAGCTGAGGGGAGGGCGGCGACCACGCGGTGGTTGTGGCGTTCTGGCCGGGGCGGATGTGGCGCGCGGCCACGGCTCGATGGTGGCGCCGGCGATGAGGAAGAGCAGCTGGGGGGCTGGTAGCCAGAGGCGGCGTCTTTGGACGCAGGCCGGCCTGGAGATGGGGATGCACCTATTTAATTTTTTTGTTTTGCAATTTTTTTTCTTTTTTTATTTTGTAAACAGGGAATATAAAAAATAGTGAATGAGTGGTGATGTTTTTTTTATGTAATGGTGGTGATGGTGACTTGATGAAAAAATGGGAGGTTGATGGTGGTGGTGTTAGATGATGAATGTGGTGGTGATGATGATGATAGATGATGTGGTTTTTGTGTATTGATTTGTGGATGAAACAACAGGGAAAATTTGTTAGATAAAAATAAGGTAGAAGATAGATATAGAGAAGTTACCTGTGGTCGCCGAAGGTGGAGCCGCGTCGTGCGGCTTCCGTCGTGGCCTCGAGAAGGATGGCGGACTCCTTCGAAGCTGAGCAAGTCCAATGGATCTCGCGATGCGGCAATGGTGATGCCGCGGATCTCTCCTTGAGGTTGTCGTCGCTCGACTCGTCTCCTACAGCTGTCACCTGAAGGTTAAAGGGGCTCGACCTCACTTCTCTCGAAAACGGCGGATGATTGTGAATGGAGGAGTGGAGGAGATTATAAAGAGGATGGATGGAGTTAGAGAAGAGATGGAGAGAGTGGAGAAAATGGTGGAGGAAGTGGAGAAGATGTGGCTTGGAGTAAGGGAAAAGAAAGGAGAAGAGGTAAAAGGGGAATAAATAATAATATAATAATAATATAAAATAAGTAGGCTACTAAAAATAACAATAATTAAAATAATAATAATAAAATAATAAAATCCGAAAATAATAAAAAAATAAATCCGAAAATAATAAAATAAATTCGAAAATAAAGAAAATGGGGTGACATGTGGCGGCTCCTGGAGCTGCCACATGTCGCTCCCAGAAAATTCAAAGATTAAATGTAAAGAAAATCAAAAAGAAATAACAAAAGGGATTAAATCAAAAAGTGGTCAACACAAAAGTTACTCGTCTCAACGAGATCTACAACTTCTGTGAAGGGCCAAAAATCAAAGGAAATCATCTGTACAAAAATGTATTTTTGGGTGGTACCTTATAGATATAAAATACCGCATTTTATCTTTTGTAATTTTTTTGTCATTTTTAAAAGAGAGAAAAATTAAAATAAAAATAAAGAAAATGTTAGAAGAATATTTAAAATTTAATCTACTTTTTTTTGGATTTTTAATAATGAAGAAAATAAAAGGATAAAATATAGGGGTAAAACGGTCATTTTGTACAAATACAAAAGGGGCCCAAAACCCAAGTTTTGCATATGAGCTCCGATTTTAGTGAAATTGATCTTGTTTCAAAGGTCTCTGAATGTATATTACTTTAAAAGTGAGTAGACCTAATTCGGAGGTTGTATGAGCGAGATATGCGCATTTTAAGGTTCATGGTTTCAAACTTGGCTTGGGGTTTTATTGATCAATTTTACAAGTTAGTATTTTTCGATATTTTTCCTTGATTAGTGTTAGTAATATATACACTATGGAGTTGATTTTATTGGATTTTGATTTAGTATAAAATATATACAAATAAGGTATTTTATCAAATATATAGGTGAATATTTACAAGTGAAATTGGCTTCTTATTTTATGCAAATATGAATGCTAAAATGCAAATGTTATCAATGCATGCATGAATGCTAATCATGCAATATAAGTAGAAATATGCCTCTAATTACTCGGGAACAAAGCTCTATTTTCAACTTTTAGAGTGATGAATCACAGATTCATCAACCCCCTATACTTAAACATTGCTCGTCCCCGAGCAACTAAAATGAAATGCAGAAGTGAAATGAGATTGGGTTCCATATCAAGGTCATGAACAAAAGTTGAAAATGGAGCTTGACTCGACCTTTGGATTAATTGTGTGGCGGAACCATATTGGGATCTGAATTTAAGACCTAACAGACTTCAAGTTCCACAAGTCTTCTATTCAAGACGCCTTAATAGTCAGGTCAGAACAAATCCTCAAACGCAAATTTCTGATGACTATGATTCCTACTTGTACTGTATAAGTGATAAATAGCTCTCCACATCAGAAATGACTCGGAACCAGCCTCCTCTAACAAGGTAACTCAATAACCCGGTCCAGCAACTCTTTCCTCGAGGAGCGGGGTATTCCCTTCTAAGTTCAAGTGCGACCAACTCAAGAGGAGGGGGTAGAGAAAAGAATAAAGAATGGACGGTAGCCAGTGTAGCTTACCTATCCCGGGATGCCTGACCAGTGTAGCCAAGTCATCCAGCTGCAGACTTCTTGCTAGTATACATACTCCAACAGGCATTTTTTTTTGTGGCCTGTCTATTTTTTTTGGAGTTCTTGCATTTTTTCTTTTTTTTCTTTTTTTTGGTGGAACTATATACAAGGTGCAGCATGTACATCAGGAGTTTTTCCTCTTGAGCCAGTAGATTATCCCTCTTTTGAAGCATTATTGCAACCCACAGCGTCCTGTCCTTAGACTTCAACACCACCAGACTAGGTTGAGATGCACTACCCTCCCTAGAGGAGGACGGATGTTTCCACCCGTGTGCTACTCCAAGCTAAAGGATTCTACTTCCTTACCACCCCATCAATGAAGAGCTACGTGCATTGTGCTTTGTCCAAGTTAGGTCATTGTCTAAAAGAATCATGCGTGTGCACGAGATATTCTACTTAGACTAATCAAGATGACATGTGAACATAGACTAGCGGACTCAAAGAATTAAGTCACTTGACCTGAGAAATCTTAACTCCAGTTCCTTTAAGGTTCCTCTGAAATAAGGTGGATTAAGGTCAAATCAAGCCCATCCTCAACATCTACTCATAACTTGGTTCAGAACCCACTAGCTTTTCACCTTGCATGTGCAAGATATGCAGATGAGAGGTGCAGATGACATGCTATGAATGAAATGCAAGATTTTTTTTTTGAAATGCAAGGATGATATGCAAGAGTAAATAAGAAGCCTTATTTTCAACATATATTTTTTTATATACAATAAATTTTATTATTTACAACAAGTTTTTAATTTACAAATAATATACATAGTATACGACACACATTTTTTTAGGTTTACATCTTATTTTACAACAAATTTTACATGAGTATGTTTTACCATAATTTTACAACTTTTATACAAGTATTATACATATAGTACAGAAAAAAGTTTTTTTTCAATTTTTACCCACCCTGTAATTATTGCATAATATATACAAAAAATACACGAAAATACGTGAAAGTACGAGCTATGGGTAAAGTATATATGTAATATATACACGCCCCCTATACTTAGCATGTGCTATGTCCTCAGATCACGAAAAGCGACCAAAAAGACATAGCTCGGGCTAAGCGTAGGAGAGCTAAAATTACAAAAATGTATAGAAGTCGTTCCGCCCCCTATACTTAGGCTCTGGCAGCCTAAGTGTAGAAGAAGATCACAAATGAGGCGGACGAGGGCAAGAAGAGAAGTGGATGAGTATATACGTGACGGGCATCGGTCTCCCCTATACTTAGGCTATGGTCAGCCTAAGTGTAGGACAAGAGTGAGTATGAGAACCGATGTGATCTGGAGGATGTACAGTCAATAGATGCGGGTCACTCTCCCCCCAATACTTAGGATCTAATTATCCTAAGTATAGTCATAAAATGAAATGAGATGAGCCGGGGGGAGTGATTCGGATCACTGGGGAGGGAGGGAGAAAAAGTATATACAAGAAAGAGTGAGAATGTACAAGGATTAAGAAGGTTTGTGACGAACCTTCTTGCGGACGCGAGGAGGTGGATAATATACATATGTGTCGCTGTCGGAATCATCCTCAGATGAATAATAGTGAGGTGTAGGGATCGTCCAACGAGGGTCTACACACGGTTGCTTGCTTAGATAAGGCTTGAGAACAGCCGAACTGAGCTCACTCATATAAATTACCTTGTCCGGGCCAGATGAGGACTCCTCAAAAAATTCCTTCTTCGGTGTGTTGAAGGAAACTTTCTTAGTCGGTTTTCTAGAACCTGAATCATTGAGTGGGAGATGAGAGAGACGCGCCTTGAGAGGTTCGGGGGAACTCTTCGAGGAATCAATTCTCGACTTCCTCTCACTAAATAGCCTACTAGAAGAGGGAGCAACCGTGTTTTTATGTGGAGTCAATTTAATCTTGGTTGCTTCCTTTAAAGGTCCGGGACGTGGTGTGGTGCTGACCATGGGTTCCTCATCAGACGAGTCACCATAAAGATTGTAATATTCCTGAAGGGTCAGCACACGGCTCGGGAAGGTGCTAGTGGTCTCAGTCGGCTTGGCAGTATTGGGCTCTTGTGTCGGATCATCAAAATGGTCAAGGCAATCAACAAAGGTCATGTCCGACTTAATGATAGCTTCTGATTGTGAGTCCTCCTTAGAAGCTGTCCAGGTGGCGGTGCAAGCAGTTGATGAAGTGAAGATGTGGGGAGTCTCAGAACCAATGGTCGTCCGAATAGTCGGTTTCTCAGATGTAGCGGAGGGGTGGGACTCATTTACCTCTTGATGGTCACGACTGTCAACGGATGTGGGGTCACCTTAGTGTAAAGTGTATCAAAGAATGGGTGCGGTCGGAGTGCTCCCAATGCTGAAAAATCGATCTCCCGAGTCTCGCAATCTATAGTCGCCTTAGCCAAGGCTAAGAACGGCTTCCCGAGAATAATCAGAGACTGGGTAAACTCTCCTCGGTGCTCGATGTCAATAATCATGAAGTCCACCTGGAGTAGAGCACCTTGGAAAGTAATGATGACTGAAATGTTTCCTCTCGCCCGTTTGATAGATCGATCAGCCAGCTGAACGATCTCTCGTGACTTTCTGATTGGCCTGAGTTTGATCTTGTCAAACACAGAGGTCGGGAGGATATTTATGGGTGAGTCATCATCGATTCTTGCATGGGTGAAGATGGTGTCTTTGATTTCACGCTCAACTCGGGGCAACCGCTTCACTCCGCGGCTCTTGGTCTTTCTACCCATCACCAAGGATGTGGCCATAGACACTATGTGTCTTTCAGTCCTTGTTCTCTTCGTACCCGACCTCTTGGGCATCAACTTACTCTTTACAAATCTCTTAAGGTCGGGGAAGTGATCTATGACCTTTATTAAGGGAAGTTTAAAGATCAATTCATCATCAAGTGCTTCCCTAAGGGTGGAATCCAATTTTTTTAAATCATTTTCATTTTCAATTTTTATGTGAATTTTTGGTTTTTCATTTTTTTGGTGTTTTTGATGGATGAATGATCAGACTCTTGATTGGAGGGCAAGTGGTTAGTAGAAGAGGGAGATAGAATGGACTCCAGCTGTACAGACAGTGTGGGTTCCCTGATGTTTGCTTTGTTTTCAACCTCAAAACTACTCATGTCTTTTCTCACTTTTATACCCAGGCTGGCAGAAATTGATTGTAATATTCCCATGACATCTCTCAACTCGTTACCAAATGATTCATTTTTCTTAATAAGTCTAGAGATGTCATCCTCCACAAAATTCTCATGACAAATCATGGGAGAGTTCTGCTCAAGTGGAGGATACTGCTGAGATATTGGGGTCTCATACTCAACATACCTTGACTCTGGCATGTAATGCTGGATTGAGTATGTAATATCCAAATGGCAAATATCGGTCGGAGCCTCATATGACGGAGTCAATGAAACAGGGACTGATAAGTCTAGGTCATGAGTCCAATCTTGTGAATGTATAGGCTCTCCAAATGAAGGCTGGTTAATGGAGGCTTGATCACTAAAGTCAATCAAGTATGGGAAATCATGATGTTCAGGCCTCTCCATTCGACTTGTTCGATCGACCGTGTTATGCCCTAAGTTCAAATCGGGATGTGTATATATGAGTTGTGGTATGGTCCCTACTTGGGGTGAAGTATGTGGGGGCATATAATTTTGCCAATCATCTGTCTCAGTAGTGGCTTGCTCTTCATTCGAGTCTTTGATTCCTGCAAGCTCTCGGGAGTAAGAACAGTCAGCCCAAGGTGGAAGTGGATCAGTGGTGCTAGAATATGGAGTAGGTGAGAAATGCGAAGAAGTAGAGAAGTCAGTCGAAGTTCTGACTTCATAATCGGATTGAGGTGGAGCTGACCACGGGTAAGGGTCTCTCGTGGGCGGCGGAGGATACATGGAAGAATGAGAAGGTGAATATGATCGGTATATGATCGATGAGGAATGACCAGAGGTCTCAGGGTATGGGGACCAATATCCCGACATCTTGAAGAGAAGATAATGAATGTAAGTAGAGCGAGGTAGAAAATGCGCAATTACGCAGGATAACACACACGGACAGACACGAAGACAAACGCAAGAGCAAACCATGAATTCACACTCAACATGGTGAAGGACCCGAAACCGAGTCCAATTAATCTTGTTAATTTTAAGTGTGATTTTTCAAGCAAGATAGCAAGGATTTACGCGGCCTATAGGGAAGTCGGCTCAGAGCCAGATGCGTCTTCCCTGTTTAACCTGTCGCCTAAGATACCGCCGATCCTCCCTTTCTTCGCTCCTATCCGGAGTTTGGGGACTCAAAGACGTGCCCCTATCTACCTGCAAGCAGGCGGAGGCTGACAAAGCTAGGCCTTGTCGCAGAGTACCGCTGGTTCGCCCCTATCTACCCGCGAACATGCGGAGGCTACTTGGTACTTGTCAATGAGTTAAAAGTATCCAACTCGTGATATTTGCTAGGATCAGTTGGCCCGTGATATGGAAGGCGGGGATTTGGGCTCTGCCTTAAGGTGTTCACACACACTCAAGTACCCTCACTCAACCTGAAAACAATGTCGGGGTTACTCTCCCGCAAACAAGGGTTAATTTTAGTCAATTTTTTTGGTCCAATTCAATTAGCAGCCCCGATTTTAAAGATTAGTTGTCACTGATATTAATCCACACAAGCAATCACGTCTACCGTCCAATCCCAATTCCTTTATCCTAGGTAAGAAAACCGCGAGAGAGAATCGGAAAAAGCCGATGCAATCGAAAAACGATGATGAATGCTTGAGTAAGAAGACTTACAGTGCCTCCAGCTCTCTACAATGCAGGATGCAAGACTGAATTGAAATTTTACACTAAATGAATGCAGACGATGAAAAGCTGCTCCTAGACAGGCATTTCTATTAGCGAGTGAAGAACAAGTTGATTTGGCTAAGTCCTGCGGTCTAAGTGCGTCTTTTATGTGTGATGTGTGGTCCTAAAGATTTACGAGCACAAGAAAATCCTAGAGTGGCTCGAGGAGCCGCTAGTGCAAGCCTAGTCTAAAATTCAAGCCACACAGCAGACGGGGACACGGTTCCACTATGTTTACACTCGTGAGAACCCAAACGGGAACCGCTGGAAATGATGCAGAAATTCTTTTTTTTTACAAAAATCTTTTTGACATCCAACAGCCGACTTGATCCACGAACTGTCGGCCTCCGATGCACTTCGAGATGCGTCGACTTCAAGAAAGCCGCTCCAAGTCCACCGGGCCCTCGCACAAAAAGATAGAAATTATGTCAGAAGAGATATATACAGAAATGGTTAGAAAAATAATAAAATAAAAAATGGATAATTACAATGAGGCTCGGGGGTCAGACTACCCGAGTGATTGGAAAACGTAAATCTAATTTTTCTAAAGTGATCCTAAGCCGTTTGCCTCCCCGGCAACGGTGCCATTTGACGGACCGCGATTGACCTACCCTTTTTAATGTTGTCTGATAGACTAGTACGTTGCAGTCGGATAGATACGCGATCGGTCAAAAATAACCGCACAAATCGATTAAACGTCGAATGAAAATAAGCTGCAGTTTATGTTTATTTAGCCTGGGAAAGCCCCAGGGTCGACTCAAGGAGGCAAAGGAACAACTCGAGATCAAGTTAAAGTAATTAGATTGCGGTTTTCCAAGTGGGATTTTTTTTGTAATTTTTTTATGCAATAAAAATGCCAATGCTCCAATGCAGACGAATCAGGTTAATAAGAAAATAAGTAACTTAGCCAAATTTAATTTTAATGTCAAATTAATTCAAATCAGCCAAGTGATATTTTTCCTAAGAACCTAATCCAATACTGAATGCAAAATGGATTTTTTTGGAATTTTTGGGTTTAAAATGCACAAATGAAAAATACAAACCTTTTGGGGGTTTTTAAGCAATTTTTCGTGCAAATGATGTGCAAAAATTATGAAAAATTTACTGAAAGTTAAATATGATGGAATGAAGCGACACTAATATTTTTGGAATTTCTGACACTTTTTAATTTTTTTACGAATATTTTACTGAAAATAGAGTGACTTCGGGTATTTAATTTGTAATAAATCCACGAAATCAAATTATCCATATATTGATTTATTTCAAGTAGATGTTTCAGTAAGGAATACAGGAGACTTGAAATTTCACAAAAATAGTATTCGTGGAATTAATTAAAAATCAATTACAGAAATCATCCTAGAATTTATTTTACGCACAAGACAATTCCTAATTGGACGAAACTTGGACAGTAATTAAAGCACACTTAGAGGCATCATACACAATTTTTTCACAATTTTTTTGGAGTAATAAATAAACATGTGCAAATTTCAGAGCTTAAATGGGCAAAATATATGTGATTTTCACTCTCTGATTTTTAATAAATAAATGGATGCTCCCAAAAATGTAAATAAATAGTCCAGAAATAAAGAATGAGTTTCTCTACAACATGCTATTTTTCATTAAAATAAATGATGCAAAATGACTGCCCAAATTAATAGTCAAAGCTAGGGGTGTCTTTGCAATACAAAAAAATGAAAAGAAACCAATTGAAATGTGCCTAAGGGCACTTTTGGAAATACAGAAACTTGCAAGGAAATATTTTTCATTTTCACAGTATAATACAAAATGAAATTGGACCTTTAGGTTTGCTTTCTTCCCACGCACAGGAGCGGCTAGGGCTAGAGAAGTTGGCGGTGGCAGTCACGCACGAGGCGCGCGGGCGGCGGGGCGCGCTGGGCACGCGTCGGTGCAGAGGGGGGCGGCGCGCGGCCGCGCGATGGCGCAGGCGGCGTGAGGCCGGGCGGTGGGACGGCGGACGGTCGCGAGGGCCGCAGCAGACTGCACGCCGCGCGACCACGCGCGGTGGTTGGAAAGCGGAGGCGCTGGGGCGGTCGCGTGGGCGCGAGCAGGCGGCGTTCGGCGGGGAGCTGCACGGGGGGCTCGCGGGCGGCTCACGCGCATTGGAGGGCGGCGCGGCCCGCGCGCGGCCGGGGCTGGGGGATGGAGCTGAGGGGAGGGCGGCGACCACGCGGTGGTTGTGGCGTTCTGGCCGGGGCGGCTGTGGCGCGCAGCCACGGCTCGATGGTGGCGCCAGCGATGAGGAAGAGCAGCTGGGGGGCTGGTAGCCAGAGGCGGCGTCGTTGGACGCAGACCGGCCTGGAGATGGGGCTGCACCTGTTTATTTTTTTTTTGCAAATTTTTCCCTTTTTTTTATTTTGTAAACAGGGAATATAAAAAAATAGTGAATGAGTGGTGATGTTTTTTTTATGTAATGGTGGTGATGGTGACTTGATGAAAAAATGGGAGGATGATGGTGGTGGTGTTAGATGATGAATGTGGTGGTGATGATGATGATAGATGATGTGGTTTTTGTATATTGATTTGTGGATGAAACAACAAAGAAAATTTGTTCAGATAAAAATAAGGTAGAAGATAGAGATAGAGAAGTTACCTGTGGTCGCCGAAGGTGGAGTCGCGTCGTGCGGCTTCCGTCGTGGCCTCGAGAAGGATGGCGGAGTCCTTCGAAGCTGAGCAAGTCCAATGGATCTCACGACGCGGCAATGGTGATGTCGCGGATCTCGCCTTGAGGTTGTCGTCGCTCGACTCGTCTCCTGCAGCTGTCACCTGAAGGTTAAAGGGGCTCGACCTCACTTCTCTCGAAAACGGCGGATGATTGTGAATGGAGTGGAGGAGATTATAAAGAGGATGGATGGAGTTAGAGAAGAGATGGAGAGAGTGGAGAAAATGGTGGAGGAAGTGGAGAAGATGTGGCTTGGAGTGGGGGAAAAGAAAGGAGAAGAGGTAAAAGGGGAATAAATAATAATATAATAATAATATAAAATAAGTAGGCTACTAAAAATAACAATAATTAAAAAAAATAATAAAATAATAAAATCCGAAAATAATAAAAAAATAAATCCGAAAATAATAAAATAAATTCGAAAATAAAGAAAATGGGGTGACATGTGGCGGCTCCAGGAGCTGCCACATGTCGCTCCCAGAAAATTCAAAGATTAAATGTAAAGAAAATCAAAAAGAAATAACAAAAGGGATTAAATCAAAAAGTGGTCAACACAAAAGTTACTCGCCTCAACGAGATCTACAACTTCCGTGAAGGGCCGAAAATCAAAGGAAATCATCTGTACAAAAATGTATTTTTGGGTGGTACCTTATAGATATAAAATACCGCATTTTATCTTTTGTAATTTTTTTGTCATTTTTAAAAGAGAGAAAAATTAAAATAAAAATAAAGAAAATGTTAGAAGAATATTTACAATCTAATCTAATTTTTTTGGATTTTTAATAATGAAGAAAATAAAAGGATAAAATACAGGGGTAAAACGGTCATTTTGTACAACATACAAAAGGGGCCCAAAACCCAAGTTTTGCATACGAGCTCCGATTTTAGTGAAATTGATCTTATTTCGAAAGTCTCTGAATGTATATTACTTTAAAAGTGAGTAGACCTAATTCGGAAGCTGTATGAGCGAGATATGCGCATTTTAAGGTTCATGGTTTCAAACTTGGCTTGGGGTTTTATTGATCAATTTTACAAGTTAGTATTTTTTGATATTTTTCCTTGATTAGTGTTAGTAATATATACACTATGGAGTTGATTTTATTGGATTTTGACTTAGTATAAAATATATACAAATAAGGTATTTTATCAAATATATAGGTGAATATTTACAAGTGAAATTGGCTTCTTATTTTATGCAAATATGAATGCTAAAATGCAAATGTTATCAATGCATGCATGAATGCTAATCATGCAATATAAGTAGAAATATGCCTCTAATTACTCGGGAACAAAGCTCTATTTTCAACTTTTAGAGTGATGAATCATAGATTCATCAGAAGGATGTCTGAGTCTCCTATTATTTTAGGAAAGCCGTTCTTAGCCTCCGTTAAGGCGATCGTCGATTGTGAGACTTAGGAAATCAAGTTCCCGAACTCGGACCACAATGAACATGACCCCAATGACACATCCTGCTCTGAGGAAAACCAATTTGAAACCAACAGTTATGATCAGGAGATAAATATTTCACACTATCAGACATCTCCACATGACACACTGATACAAACCCTAGGAGAGTTGCCTAAGGGACTGACTGTTGGACAAACTTCGGATTCTCACCACCTTATTACTGCTCCTAGGAAAAATCAAGATTTTGGAGCTTATGAAGAATTGGACCATATTATTGAGGAACGTCACGATTATCTGAATGGACCAATCTTCGAGTCGGCAGTAATTCATGAGATACTTGAACCATATAAGGAACCGACTTCGAAAACATCCGATGTCACCAAAATTCACGATAATCCAGAAGTGACATCAACACCCCCAGCCATAAACCACAAGATCCGCAAGAACACTCTCGCTCGACCGAAGCAGTGCATGACCCTTCAAGAATTGGTCGACTTTTACGGGGATTCATCTGATGAGGAACTCATGAATGCCACATCGGTTACTCAAGACCGGGAGATGAAGACTGTCCAACTTCCTCGCAATACTTCTCAAGGAAACAAACCGACCAAGAAAGTCACCTTTGACCTTAGACACCAGGTGACTTCTGAAGAGTCCTCATCCGGTCCTGATGTGGTTCATCAGATAAGTGCAATAGGTACAGCTCTGATCCAAGGGCACTTACCTCTGATCGACAAAAGTTGGAGATCCTCTGCGGACGACTACTATTCTCCTGAGGACGACTCCGACGATGGTTGGTCTTCTTCATCGACCCCCTCTTCATCACACTTCACATCTCCATACTATCTCCCTCCACACTCCTGCAAGAAGGTCCGTCGCAAACCTCCTTGATCTTGTACATCCGCAAATCTACCCGGTTCCCCATCTGTATTTATCCGATTATACTTAGGCTGGCCTGAGCCTAAGTATAGGGCGACCGCTTCCATTGTTTATACATCACTTCTCTTCTTTTGTTTTTAATCCCTCTATATTTAGTACGAGCTATGTCAACATTTCACTTTGTGCCATGGGGACATAGCACAAGCTAAGTATAGGGGGTGTTTGTATATATTTTGTCTACTTTATCCATAGCTCGTACTTTAATCGTTTTTATCTAACATCGGGGATGGGTACAAGTAGTATGTATATTACCTATTTTCCAAAAAAAAACAACAAAAACACCAAAAAAATAATAAAAAACTTTTTGCATTAAAAAAAATCATCACTCATGGTCTTGCATTTCATGCATTCCTTGGTTGATATATTCCTGATACATTCACCATCACTCAAGGCTTGAGGATTTTTTAGGACACTTGATTTCTGAAATCTTGAGATTCTGAGTTAGCCTGCCTTAGTCATTAGGGTTTTTAGAACTTAATAATCCACACTTCCCTAGTTTGAAAGATTTGAGCGCTATATTGCACTCTTCATCTCTACCTTCAAAAAGAATATGATCAGCACAATCACTCCCACAACTGCATGATTGATGAGATGAGTTGATATATCACTTGAGGAACTAGGACTAGAGATTTGAGTTTAGATCCGATCTGATGATATTCGAGGATGGGATAAAGTTAATGAAGGCTTCAGTAAACCTGAGTGTCAGCAAAACATTAGCCAGTATGTGAACAAGATTCATATTCTATCTTTTTTATATTGACCTAAGTGCCAGGGTGTGATGAAACTTAAGAAAAATTGTTGATCAGTGTGCGCCAACTTTTGGTAAAAGCAGTGGAGCTAGCCAACAAAAGAAAAGAAAAAGAAATGTCAAAGAAAAACTCTATCATCCAAAGTCAAATTCCAAAGGAGCTTCCACCAATGGCGAGCGCTCCCAAACATTTTCAAAGTGTCCACTTGGACCAAGCGCTAATTAAGACCAAGGAGTCGGGCTGACACCATAAAAGGGCTCTGCATCGTAAGCGATACAAGTCTGGGTGTCGAAGGTATCTTAGATACTCAAAAGAGACACACCCCGGTGTACTCCCAGAAAAACAAGTGCAGACGACTCCATATTCTCTTGACGGACACATTGATTAACAAAATAAAATATACTTGTGTTGAGTAATAAGGCACTCGAGAGGCACCTTGTTCCAATTTGAGGGTGAGAAAATTAGACACAATCCCAGTACCTCCATCATCTGGCCATCCATCAACATTTCAAAGTCTGACAAACTAATGAGACGGTTGACTGAAGCAAGAATAGACTTATTCCCTAGTATTGAGGATTAGGTCTAGAGGGGGATCTTTGGGACTGGAACTTTGAGTGATGCCCTGACCCGACTCTCATAAAATGCAGTACACTTAAAATCATATCCTTATATTATATGTACAAACAGAGATTCTGAGAATTAGAGAAGCTGGATTCCTTTTGATTAAAGCTTGGTTGAGCCCAGAATTTTAGGATCACTCAAGTTAAGGGTCTTCTATTAATTAAGCCTTGAAAATTCACATGCACAGTCAGGGATGTAATCAACTAAGTCATTCATTCATGCTCGGGGACGAGCATGGTCTAAGTATAGGGGTATGATGAATCTCGTATTCATCATGCTAAAATTGATCATTTAGGCTCTGTCCCCCATCATCCACTTGTAATTAATCATTAATAGAGCATTATTAGCATTCATACATGTATGAATAATATCTGCATTGAATCATGCATAATTGCATTTAAAATCCCCTGTGTAAATTAGCCCAAAACGCCGCTAAATTCTCACATTTTTAGTTAATTCATCCTAACTCTGATTGACCCCAAACTACCTCCATTGTGTAGATATTATTAACCTTATTAAATAAAAAATACAAAAAAATTACCAACGCCAATAAGTGTCAAATAATCCCAAAGTCAAATTTCACATCTGACGGACTAAAATGAGCATATCTCCCACATACAGTGTCCGATTTTAGTCTACTCACTTTTAAAGTACTCCATTTTCAAATACCTTCAAAACAAGACCTATTTCATAAAATTCGGAGCTCATATGTGAAAGTTGGGTTTTGGGCCTCTTTTGCGCATTTTAACTTTTTGTCTATTTTAACCTGAGATTTTATGTGCATAATTAATGTGTAAATAATTTTCTTATATTTTATCGTATATGTGAAAGTTGGGTTTTGGGCCTCTTTTGCGCATTTTCCTATTTTCTTATTTATTAAAAATACAAAAAAATTAGATTAATGTGTAAATAATTTTCTTATATTTTATCGTATTTTTTAGTTTTTTTATCCTCTTTAAAGCCACCAAAAAAACACAAAATCTCAAAAATATGGTTTTCTATATACATGGAAAGCCACCAAAAATACCACTTCTCACAAGTGACCTCTTTTGCTCCCGGGTCCTTCATGAAAGTTGTAGATCTCGTCGAGACAAGCAACTTTTGTGAAGGAAATTTTTTGATCCGAGGTCTCCTGCTATTTCTTTTCTAATTTAATTCATCTTTAATTTTGAAATTTTTTTTGGGGTGCCACGTGGTAGCCCCTGGGCGTGCCACGTGGCACCCCCACTCTCTCCAGCCGCCACCCCTGGGGTCACGTGCCCAGCACGTGACCCGACCATCTTTTTCCTCAGCCGTTTCTTCCCCAACACCCCCTTCACTCCCGCGACCGTTTCCCTCTTCCCCTTTGTAACCGTCGCCGCCATGCGCACTACCACCTCGCCGGCCGTTACTCCACCCCCTCTCGTAACGGCCTTGACCAGATCCCTATAAAGCCCCCTCCCCGTCACCTCCATCACCATTCGCCCTTCCTCGTGAAGCTGGTGACAGCGGCTTCCATAGGCGAGATCCGCGGAGTCGATCTCCGTGTAGTTTCCCCTCCGGCAAACAACAGCTTCACCGTGAACGCCCACGACTGAGGCAAAGATCGAAGAGGCGTTGGCCTCTCCACACTTCCCAGGCAAACTCGACACAACCCCCATTACTTTTCTTCCATTTTGATCTCCTTCGTTGCAGGTAGACCGCATCGCCTCCGTACCTCGCCGTCGCCGCCCGCTCCCTCGCGCTCCGCCCGTCCACGCTCGGCACACCCGGCCACCACCGAGCACGCCACCCCTCCACCCAGCTCGCGAGGCTGCGCTGCCTAGGTCGCGCTCCAGCACCACCTGAGCGGCCCGCCGATCCGACCCCTGCGCCCGCACTCCTCCGCGTGGCCCAGCGCCTTCGTCGCCCCTGCGGCGCCTCCGCCTCGCGCGGCGCCAGCGTCGTTCCGCCCTCGACGCAACCGCCTCTCCTCACGCCTCCACCCTCCTCCGCCGCGCCCATCGACACTCGGCCTCCGCGCCTGCCACCGTTGGATCGGGCGAGGCCCTAGATCCAACGGCTGTGATCCAGCCACGTGCCCCAGCCGAGCCTCGAGGGTCGGGAGCCCCGAGCCAGCCCCCGAACCATAGGCTCGGACGCCCAAACCTCAGGCTCGGACCCCGTGCCTCAGCCTTGTTCACCCGAAGCTCTTGGCGCACGTGTTACGCATGTGCGTTGTGGGTAAATTGCAGAGGCCCCCCTGCAACTTTCAGAAATTACATTTATACCCCCCGCCTGGGTAAATTACGCAGGGACCCCTCTGACTTTTGGAAATTACAGATAAGTCCTCCTAGGGACCATTTTGAAGGAATAACTTTATTTTAATTACATTTGAGTCCCTGAAACTTTATTTTATCATATCTTTGTCATACGAACTCCGATTCTAGCGTACAATATGTCATTTTGAAGCTATTTTCATGCTCTATCTCTTTGCATAATTTGTGGACAGATCTGAGATTGCTTTTTGATAAGTATTATTTGAGGATTTCAGCTGACATGTGTAGGCTTATTTTGACATATATGTGCCACAAGTAACTTGGAAAAAATTGACGATTTATTTTACAGGAAATTGTTGGAGTTGAGATGTTATTTGAGGACTTATTTTATGCAGGGGCTTAGGAAAGGAAGATTGAAAATTCAATTCCCTTGTATTTTTCGAAGATAATGTCTATCGATTAAGGATTAATCTACAGGGAATTTAGAAGAAATGTTCGTCAGAGCCCAGAACATATGAGAATACTTATTGAAACTCTGATCATTTCTCTTGAATTATAGCTTCTGATCTGTGATAAATTTCGAGGTTATCAATTAACATCTTTTGTAACATCAATCCAAATTCCAGATCATGTGCTGAATTGTTTTCCCTGCATATTTCCTTGCATTTGCATCTCAGTGCATTGTTTATTTTCTCAACGCATAAATTAATCGAGCATAAATTTGATTATTTAATTTGATTCAAGACCACGCAACTAAAAATCACTGTTCCCTGTGTTCGACCTTGGTAAACTTAGCAAGTAAAAATATTCCACAACATTCAAAGATTGTGGTATTTTGACGACCGAAATCCGCCTCCTATACTACAATCACCGATCTTTTAAGAGGTGGATTTCGCCCTCATCAGGAGGCGGTGGAATTATCTTCAATTTGCTTCGAATCTAGGTGATACACAGGGGGGAATAGTTGGGTTCGATGGAGAAATGAACACGATATAATATGAGATGGTCAGATGGGTCGGAGACATGTGATACATGGCAGATTTGGGCCTAGAGCTCAGGCCCCAGGCATACAAAGAGATTTGATCTAAGATATAATCTAGGGATTAAGCCTAACACTAAGCATGGAAATGAAATCTAGACTGAGAATATTAGCAGGAAATAGCCTTGATTCATCCAGAGTCAACGAACAGTGGAGCTCGATCGTCGGAGGTGTTGGATCTGCTTCGCTTTCACTCCTCCTCGTTGTAAATAGGTAGCTACATGAAGTTTTCACCTTCATGATTCTATGGGGGCTGATCTGAGGGGCTAAGAGCGGATTAAGAGAACTCCAAAAAATGCAAAAAGGATCTGGGGGCGGTATTTTATAAACAAGCGTGATGGTAGGTAGAGATTACGGGCTTGTGATAGATTGAGTGTTTGTGCAAGTGATCTAAAATGCTAGCAAGATGGAGGGAGATATGGAGCACAATAACGATGAAGAAACCAAGGTGATTAGAGGTGTAGATTGGACTCCAAAAATTGGTAAAGAGGAGCAGGTAGGTGGCTCTGATATGGTCGTCCTGGAACAGACGTATAGTTTACCCAGGTCAATAAAAGAACGCTCATGGTTGGTTCAAGTGGACCAACCATGAAAAAGATAAATGAAAATTCTTTGAAAAATCTATAATAATTACCAAATGAATTAATTGAACTTTGGTTATAAAATACAAAATGATTATTATTTTATGTAGTATTTAATTCTCATTTTTATTTATTTTTATGATGTTATTTATTACATGTTACCTTTTACAAGTATATTTATATGTATATTAGCCTATATTTTGAATTTTGAATTTTTAATTTTATTGTTTTATGTACTTAATTTATATATTTATAACTTATTAAATATACTTAAATATATTTTTATTTTATTATACTGATATACTATGTTGGGTATTATTTATTTTAATTTTATTCTAGTGGTTTTAATTTATTCTAATTATGATGTGTTTCAAGTAATATTTACAATTTTATAAAAAAATTAAAAATATAAAGAATAAATATATTGAATAAAATATTTAGATATATTGCACAATATGGGCCTGAAACCAAACTTTTGCGTCTTAGCTACAAATTGAATGAAACCACCTTCATTAAATAGCTTATTAAAAGTTATATACAATTAAAAATGATTTTGTCCATTTTGATACATTATGGAGCAGGTACATGTATGTAGTTCCATTTACGGCTTTTTATATTTTGTGTCCCAAGAACATTGTGCATTATTTTTCTGTGAAATCAATTTTTTATTTTCTTAATATTTTATCTACAATATTCATTTTTTATGTTTGTTGATTTCATGTGTAAATAATAAAGAATAAAATAGTGCCAAAAGACACCTATTGGCCTATATTTTTAAAGTTTTTAGATTGTGTAATCTGTACAATTGTTTGCACTATCTCCCCCTACTTTATTCCTTATCGACTAAGTCATCCTGAAGATTGAGTCTCGGGGATAGGGACATTCAGTGTCCTTAACACTTCACTCTTTTTCTTTTCTTTTCTTTATTCTTTTATTTTGTCAATAAATATTGTATTTATATATTATT
The DNA here is from genome assembly GCA_037367405.1 of Ottelia alismoides. Taxonomy (NCBI): domain Eukaryota; kingdom Viridiplantae; phylum Streptophyta; class Magnoliopsida; order Alismatales; family Hydrocharitaceae; genus Ottelia; species Ottelia alismoides. The sequence continues at coordinate 180,792 of JAZKJV010010926.1, read as the reverse complement.
TTATACAGTAATTTGTATAAATTATGTAGTGTTTATTTTGATGAATTACTGATGTATTCATGCATTTAGCTAGGGTTTAAAGTCCAATGAAAGAATAAAGGTGATGAAATGGATATTCATCACTTCCTCTATTTTTGAGTTGTATCCCCTTTAGCCCTCTATAACCCCAATACTATCAGTGTTTGATCTTTTTGGTGATAGCAAGAATTCAACCAAGGTATAGACGAGGAGGAAGAGCAACCAAAGTGGAGTTCAACCATCACCAGAGACCATCTCTGACGAGGTTCATCTACTCCAGGTATAACCCCCCGTCAAGAACCTAGTTTTAGGGTATTTAGATTGCATTTCCTTTCTTTTGCATAGTTTAATAATCAGATTAACTTAATTTCCTTTGCTTTAGCTTATATTAATCATTTCATAGTTCATCGTAGCTCAAGCTCTAGCCACTTTGTTCACCATGATTCACTTTGTCTCGAACCCACCTGAGCACCCCATCATGTCCTCCTTCACTTCTACATCCTTCTCATCCATCTAGATCAACCTAATTGTTTCTTAATCAACGAATCTGAGCTCCACCTTTGCCGCTCGTCAGAAGCTCATGGTCCCACCTCATTTATGCACAATTGGCTTCAAAATCAGACCTAGGAGATAGTCTTCGAACCAGTAACTTTTTTGTGCAGGAAGCGAGCTCAGAATAGGCACTTGGGAGTGAAATTTGTTAAAAAACATAGTCCCCGGGTCACTTGAGAAAACCACCATCTATAACTCTTCCCAGTGAGGTATGGACTCCTTTTGAACCTCCCACCGATGTGGAAGGACCCCAGGAAGGAACTGAGCTGGTAAACATCACAGAGGGTGCTCAAAGTCGTCGGGAATCAAGGATAGAAGGAGATAGGGAAGCTTGTCCTTCCTTGTTCTTCCTCCGACCATCTGGACCGTTAGATTGAGAGGGGGGCCCATATCTAATCTTAGACCTCTATTTAAAACAAATTGCGCCCAACTCAATCGCCCATCGTTAAGTGAAGACACAATGAGCAACGCCCGTAGCTCGATCGCTCCCCATGTGCATCGCACATGAAGTTCTTAGGGTATTGCATAATTTCCATTCCACCTTTTGCATTTTATTAGTCTTGTAAATAAAAAATATGGATTTATTTTTAAAAATTGTAAGTAGGGCCCTAATCTTTTTTTTATTACATTTTGGTTCTTCCGCCTCAAGTGTAGCGACATATGGGGCACTGTAAATATTGCTTATGTATCCATAAACTTTGTGGACCACTTATTAAATGCATGTTTATTTTATGTTTATGGCAAATAGGTCTGTGTAATTAAGGCATTTTCATTTCTTGTATTTTGTGCATATTAATTATTTTTATTGCTTTAAAAATTATAGGAAGATTATGTTAAGTGCTTGCTACCTTGCTTAACCATACTTGAATTTTATTTGGCATTTTCAATAATATTCCTATTTTCTAAAAATCTAAAAACTTGCATTTTCTTTCTGTCTAAATATAAAAAAAACCCATAAAAATTACAAAAACTTCTCCAAAATTCCAAAAAATATATTATCTATATTATTATCTATTCTGCCACATATCCAACCATCACCAAAAATTATAAAATTTAAAATTTATAAATCACATGACCCTAGAAATTGTAAAAAATTAGCAAAAATTATATAAAAATCCATAAATATATTTATCTATTTGTGAGTTTTTTGTATTAGATACTATCATAAAAATAGATTTAGATTCATTTTGGACATATCTATATTTATTAAACCTATATAAACTTGGATATTTATTTTATACACTATCTTTATATTTTACAACTTTAAAAATACATAAAAATAGAAAAATCTTTAAAAATTTCCAAAAATAGAGAAAAATATAAAAACAAAACATTATATTTTTTTTTGATTATATTTTAACTTAAATAAAAATAATTATATATTTTTTATTTATTATATACCTATAGCTTAGATAATATCTATAATATCTATATTATTATATGTAATTATCTACCTTATTTTAAAAATGAAAAATTCATAAAAATTCAAAATTATAAATTAAAACATATAAAAATATAAAACAAAGTAAAAATCCATAAAAAAATTAATTATCATTAGAAATCCACATAAAAATATGAAAAAGCAACAAAAATACAAAAGTAATTATTACTAATTAGAAATAATTACTAATAATTAACTACCTACATTTGTTCCCCATAGTGCGACACTCTACATACTAGTAGTCAGAAAGGTGGCCTAGGAGGCCGCATATGCGTACTCGGGCCCCCTAACGCACAGAGTTTCAATATGAGCTCAATATGCGCTCAGAGGGTACATGCGGACTGAGTATTCTGCATATGCAGCCGCCTTTGTATTGGAACCCCTCTCCGGAAAACTTGATAGCTTTATTTCCCTCTTAAAACCCCAAAGCAAACCCAATGCATCTTGCATTATAGTTATCAAATCTATTTTTAATGGGTTATATTTTCATTTCTTGAGAATAATCAGCAAGATATGTGATGATATACTGATATGCTACATTTGATTAAAAAATATTGATATGTTAGTGGTTTTTTTAGAATAATCAACAGGAGAGTAGTGTAATTTTTTGAGATATGCATGGAGGCCCAAAGGTAGAAGGACCGCCTGATGGAGTACCTGGTGGTTTCGCAAGGTGAGGCCCCTAGGTAGATGCATCATAGTTTTTTATCCCATGTGCAATGAGATATGTATAATGTTCTTTCTTTTTTTCATGAATGTCAACCTAAATGCAACCCTCGTACAAACATGGACACATACGATCCCTTTAATCTTTTGGTTTTTGTTGTTCATTCCATCCCATTCCCCATACTACAACACTATCTCACTGGTGCTTCTCCTGTCACCAAATTTGAGCTCCACCATCCCCATTGGCTTCTTATTACAATTATGCCACAATACCATCTCCACTACTTGCAACTAGCATGCAACCATTCCCCTCGCTTGAGTTCGAACAATGCAACAAAATAGGCGCACAAGTGTAGTGCAAAGCTTTCTTAACCAAACCTTGATTTGAATAAACTATAGCCAGTTATATCTCATTGACAGTTAAGTAACACATGATCATTGATGCATGAAAGTAGTGGAACAAGTGTAATTGCAACAAAGGCATGGGCACAAGAATTACTAACTAATCTTTAAGGGAGACAAGTGTAAAAGGCTCATGTATATGTATTGTTCACATAAATATCTATCTATTATGCATGTGTGTCTGTACACGCATGTACACGCATGTGATGTGTGAACATATATGTATACGGAATTTTCCTTGAGGACATGGCTCACTACAGCAAGTATAAGCACCCGATCTCAACTATTCATTTTTTATTTGTTATCATAATTTAGTGCATGAAAACAAATCAATCTTTTCACAAAATAACTGTGAAAAAATAACTGCTTTTTTTCAATAAATATGAATTTTTTACAGATATTTGTAAAACGTGTATAAGAACTTGTAAAATGTGAGCTCGTCATTGGGATATGGCTCTAGGGGGATGCGAAAGCTCAATAAGATGATGCACATGGAGGCCTTATAGTACAGTAATGTACTACCAAGTGGTTTCACCGAGTGAGAGCCCCAAGTGAAACAAGGGGTACACTGTCATGTTCATAATGAGTGCATGTCCATGCACTGCTATGGATGATTTTCTTTCTTTTTTTTGTGACTGTGAACCTAAAGACAACCGTGTGAACTGCTCGATCGAGATCGGGTGACTCAGGTGATCCACGATTTTACAGCAGTCTTTGCAGTACTACAGAGGATCTGCTTGCATGACAGCAGATGCTCCTCTTATCGTTGAATTCAAGCTCCACCACCATCATATCTCAGCTCTCATAGCAACTATGATTTGGATCCTGCCAGCATCCCTCCTCCCCAAGGTTTAAACAATGCGAAGTGTTTGTAAGACAAACCATTCTTTGAATAAAGCATGGATAGATTTATCTCATAGATGGTCAACTAACAGATGGGCACTACTATCAATGGCATAAGAAAGTATTAGCAAAAGTGTAGCAGAGAAGGCATGGGAACGGGTATTACCTGCGAATCTCGAAAGGGCACACATGCTAAAATCCTATCATGTGTATGTATATTTGTATGTAAATGTGTGTATACATATAGGCATACATGTGTATATATATATATGTATATATGTATATATATATGTATATATATATGTATATATGTATATATATATGTATATATATATATATATATGAATATATGTATATATATATATATGCATATATATATAGGAGTCATCCTATGAGAGTCAAAACCTGTGAGAGCATGAGAGCATTGATTCTAGACCACATGAATCTAATGGTCTATAATCAATGCTCTCATCCTCTCACAAATTTTGACTCTCATAGGATCTCTCTCTCTCTCTCTCTCTCTCTCTCTATATATATATATATATATATATATATATATATACACACACACACACATAGGGATAAAGGAAGCTGCTCCCTTGTTGCAGCCAAGGTAGCTGCTCCCAATCCATTTGGATCGTCCGATTCCAGAGGAATGCGTAATGGATTTTTCTGTGGTGGAGATGGAGCCTCCATCGTACTCTCATCTCATTACAATTCTCACTCATATCCCATCACTCTGACACCTCTTATGTCAGGAAAGAAGGCGCTGGGAGGAGGCAGAGAAACTATCATGTCAATATAAAAATATTCACCTTTGAAGATTTAATATTTAGATGTTAAATCATCTGCCAGCATATTCCATATTGTTCTCGGAATAACATCAAAATATGAAAGACTAATTGTGTTTTAAGTCTTTTGACAAAGTTCATGGACTTTATATTTGGCTGCATTTTGAAGTTGGAGATGAACTTCAGAATTCACAATGTGAACGATTAAATTTATGCAAAATCTAGACTTCACATCCTCGAATTCATCTCGGAATCTGTGATTCAAGTGGAACTAATTCATTAATTGATGTTATAATAACTTTTATGTGTTGTATATTTGGATGCATTTTGAATTAAGAACATAGATAGATAATCATATTTCAATTTGTGAGTTTGCATCATCGTCAACTATTTCAAAATTATGATAATGATATAATACGTGATTAGATTGCATCTACCACAAATCCCTAAATACGTGATTAGATTTTACTTGTATTTGTATCTACCACAAATCCCTACAAGGTCAATTATCGTACTATGTCGTTAATGATATATATAATGATATATATGATAATACTTGTATTTGTATCTAGCCATTTTGCAGTCTATTTATTTGCAAGAAAATATCTGCAACAAGAACACATCTGAAGTATCTCATTTCCCATAATACACTCACAATTAGTGACATCGACAGGGTATTTGTGTGATTCTATAACTTTCGAGAATCTTATATGATTCTAATGCTTTAATTAATCGGCATATACTATATTACTTTTTTTATTAAATATTAGTAGATTAAAATAGATCTCTCTTATAAAACTAGTATAATTGTATGAGCACACATTAAAAGTGATTTCACCTCAATTATAAAGATTGCATTAAATATGTAGTCCCCAATACTGGAGGATATCTTCCTATCATCTTATCATATTTACCCAATATTCAATTGAACTTTATTACAAGTCTCATCATCGTAACATAATAATCATGTAGAGGAAGCTTTACAATATTCCCAAATTGAACTATATTCTAGCTTAAATATGCTTACATGCAGCCTTGACAGTGAAAATTCACAGGTTTTTTACAGCTACAATAGCAGATTGGTTGTCCCATATTAGTAATAGTAACCATACGCTGACTCCCGCAATTAGCAAATCCTTCAACTATGAATGACAATGTTTCACCATCATTAGCCACTTTTCTTGCCATGTATGCAGTTTCTTGTTTAAATTCTTCTTGAAATGTCTCAAAAGCTTTTTGCTTATAAATTTGTCCTACTTGAGCTTCCATCGGATGACGTGAAAAGAGGACAGGTTTAGTGTTGATGGTCTTAAAGTCAGCTCTCAACATTCGTGTTTTTATGGAGACGTCAAAGGGTGTGTATGGTCCTCTACAAACTTCTTTAGCACCCATATTCATTTATCATTTACCGAAACATATAATATAGCTTTACAGCTTTCTCTTATTTCTCGACGGAGTTTGATGTCCATTCCTTGTTTACGTTGATCATTCTGATCCTTTTGACCTTCTTTTGCATACACTAACTATTTAGAGACAATTTCATTGGTCTGTTTTGATCGATGCACATTGCCACGCCTAATGGAGAAACCAATGTGCTTGGCGTAGTTGTTGTAAAATTCATACGCTTCATCTAGGGTTGGGCATGGGACGGGCTCGGGCCGGGTTCTCCTTGGCCCGGCCCAAGCCCATTTTACAATATGGGCTAACGGGTCAGGCCTAGGCCCATTTTATTTTCAAAAATTAGGCCCAAGCCCAAACCCGGCCCAAACAAAATGGGTCGGGTTCGGGTCGGGCCGGCCCAATTTAACACCTATGTATACCAATATCATGTCTTCCATTCGTCTTACATTTGTGTGGTTGTTTCTTATGCATGTGTGCATGTTTAAAACTATAAAGCATGCTAATTAATTTGTGATTTTAACATTAGTTATATGTTGGAAATACAAATGTGGTAAAAATATGGCAACTTAAACCACCATTCAATTCACCATTACATATTCTATTGTAGATGTGGGCACTATGACCCAATACAGATTGGTTACTTACAGTTGTACATGTTGTAACACTTGAGGACACAGATTCCATTCTTGCATATTAATGTAATAATCTTGTATATTAATGTAATAATATCCTCAACCCACTAATGGATATGATTATTAATATGTCTAAGCATTTATTCTACACTCGAATAAGGATATTAAAGTTAGAACATGGTATTTGGAATGAACATGAATATAATTGATATAATTATACCATACTAGATATGAATATACTTGCTTTAGAATGGGTCGGGCTATCGGGCTAACGGGTTTGGGCCTTCTCAGGCCCAAACCCGGCCCGATAATCAATATGGGCTCATTTTAGGGCCCACAACCCGCCCATTAAATTTCGAGTTCGGGTTTAGGTCGGGTTATACGGGTCGGGTTTTGGGCCGGGTCGGGCCGGCCCAGCCCAATGCCCAACCCTAGCTTCATCCGATAAGAATTCTAGGTTTACATAGGATTTATTAGCTTGATACCATGTACTGTTCTTTTGCTCTGCCCATTAGAAGATATATCTTGATAATTCATTACTATCACGTCCATAGTCGTTGCTTGTACTTCATGGTCCAACTCATCGGCAACGCATTGTTCACTATTATTCAATACGAATCTAAAAGATATATCGAAATAAAATTAAGTATCACATATATGTCTGTTAATAAATTTTTTTCAAAATAGCAAGAACTGAATGAACTAAAAGTAGATAATCGAGATTATATTTCATCAAGTATGTACCTTTAGGACATCAGACAAAGTGCTAAACTTAGAACGTAGTAAATGTATATATTCAAAGAAAAAAATATAAAGTTAGGTGAAATGAAATAATGAAGCACCTTATAACATTAAATAGAATTTTTACATCACTAAATAAAAAAACTTTGAGTATGCAATGGGAATAATTCCTACACATTAAAAAATATAGTGGCTTCAATGTAGCTGCACATGACACAATATAGGAGCGACTCTAACACCCTTTCGTGACAGAAGAGGTGTCAAAATGATGGGATATGAGTGAGAGTTGTAATGAGATGAGAGTACGATGGAGGCTCCATCTCCACCACACAAAAATCCATTACGCATTCCTCTGGAATCGGACGATCCAAATGCAACGGGAGCAACTACCTTGGCTGCAACAAGGGAGCAGCTTCCTTTATCCCATATACATAGGGAACATACAAACCCTAACCCTAACCCTATCGAGAAAGCTCGTAATGTTCCCCCCGCTCGCCCCTCCATCGCCAAACCCTAACCCTAACCCTAACACCTCCCCCCACCCGCCACCCTCAAGCCCTCTTCAACCCGTTCCGCCCAAGCCGCCGCCTTCTGGTGTGCCCTCAACCTTCCTTGGTGCCACCTCGGCCCCTGTATCGTCTTCCTCTTACCCCTCTTGGAAATACGTTTGTGGTCCCGAGCCTACTCCAGCCTCCGCCGCTCGGCCCCTTGCTCTCGCGCCGTCGGTCCTTCTTCATGGCGAGAAGGTTGCATTTGTATCAGAGGACGATTCACGAGCGATAGATGGCATCTGGCAGAACACAATCATCTTCTATGTGTTGGGTAAGCGTCTGTTCTTTAAGCATCTCCTCGCCTTTATTGATAAGGTCTGGAAGCCCACCGGCCAATACAAGCTTCTTCCTCGCCCTAGTGGCTTCTTCTACTTGAAGCTACAATCATCTCATGATTGTGATCGTATTATTGCGGCCGGCCCTTGGCTTTTCCAGGGACGTTTCATGGTCCTCAGGAAATGGGAGGCTGCGATTTGCTTGGAGAGGGACCTCCTATCGGAGATCCTGCTTTGGGTTAGATTCCATGGGTTAAGCCTTGGACATTGCAATGAAATCATCCTTAGCAAACTTACTAGCATGCTTGGAACCCCCCTTTTTATGGATGCTGCGACAGCATCTGGTAGAAACTTGGAGTATGTCCGTTGCTGTGTCTCTATCCATGCCTCCATGGACATTCCAAAAACTATTCCATTGGTTTTCTTCTCCGGTGCTCGGCAAGAAGTTGAAGTTGATATCGAGTGGATGCCAGCGAGATGTGTTTCTTGCGTTGCCTTCGGACATTCCTCCCTTAAATGCCCTTTTGCGGCTAGGGATTTGGCTAATAAATCTGAAGCAGTGGTATCCCCGGTCCTGCTTCATGCTGGGCCCGCGCATGAGCCCCATGGTCAATCTATTGAGGCCTCCCCTGTCCTGCTTAATGATGTCGCCCATCCCCATGATGCTGGCGATCAGTCCCCTGATGCTGGTGATCAGCCCCCTGGCGGTGATCTCCCACCTGTTGCTGGAGATCATCCCCCCGAGGTCTCCCCGGCACAACTTAATCGTCATTTCTCGGCTGAGGCTAATGTTCCCCCTCTTGGGCCTGCTGCACAAAATGGGGTTACTCATCCAGAATTGGCTTGCCCTCGTGACCCTGGGGCTTCTCTTCCCGAATCTGCTGGGGCTACCAATCCCGAATTTGCTGGCTCTCGTCCGCTCTCGAAGAACCACAAAAGGGCTCCCTCTGCGGGAATGGCCTCAGCCTCCTTTCCATTTGGCTCCAAACACCTGCTGCAAAAAATGGCTACTGCAGCCAAGAAGGCTGCTAGCGCTGCTTCAGCCTCCGCTATCCCTGGTTTCATAGATCTCAACAGGCCTTCGGCTGAGGCTTCGTCCCCGGGTTCTTCTACTGAACCAATCGCCAACCTTGTCGCCGAAGTAAATCAAGCTTGGCTAACGACAACTCATAAGAAGAAGAAGCTCTCTAGAGCTCAAACAATTCCAAAGGGGACGTCTGGGTCCTCGAACATCTCCCCTTAATGTCTGTGCTGGTTTGCAACACACGTGGGCTGAACAAGGCCAAAAAATTCAAGTCATTAATGAAGGACCTCATTGCTTTGAATGCAGAACTGATTGGTCTTGTCGAAACAAAAATTCGACCGCCTAATCGTGAAAAATTTGCCAAGCTCCTCCCAGATGGTTGGTCGGCCTTGGATAATAACACTAATCTTGGCAGAATCTTCTTCTTATGGAGAACAAGCTGCTGGTCGTGTGATTTAGTTGGGACTCACTTTCAGTCCATGACTTTGCGCTGCTCCAATATTGGGGGCTTTGTCCTTTAACTCACCATCGTCTATGGGGAAAATTGCCCAAGTCTGAGGAAGAATCTCTGGAGCCACCTCTGACAGATAAGTACGAGCTTTGAGGGGCCTTGGCTCGTCATGGGAGACTTTAATGTCGTCCGCTTCTTTTCTGAAAGAATCGGCGGACGTATGGCCGCTCGTGGCCCTATGGAGGACTTCAATAATTGCATGGTGGATTGTGGTCTATCCGACTTGGAGGCTTCTGGAAACCCGTGGTCTTGGAACAATTCTTCTATTGGGCCTGGTCGAATTGCTGCCCGGCTCGACCGAGCCCTAGCTAACGAAGAGCTGATTTCCATGCTTCCCGCTGTCAAGCTCCACTACTCCCCTTTGCCCCATTCTGACCACATGCTTATGAGAGTCGCCCTTTGCCCGCCTGCCCCAAAGCGCGTTCCTTTCCGGTTCTTTAACTATTGGATTGATAGGCCTGGGTACCATGATGCTGTCGCTAATGGTTGGGTTGTCCCTGTTATTGGCAACCCACTTTTTGTCCTTGCCCGTAAGCTCAAGAATGTGAAGCTCGCCTTAAAGAGGTGGGTTGCGGAGGAGGCTAACGTCTTTAAGGAGCAGAAGCTCGCGAAGGCCTTTCTTCATGTTAACTCGGAGATGATTGCTCTCTCTCCCCTTGATCCGTACCTTGCTCAGCTTGAGGCTGACGTGAAAGGGCATCTTCTTGCTTTGGAAGAAGATCTTGAGTCTGCCTGGCGACAGAAGAGCAGAATTGACTGGCTAAACCTGGGTGATCGTAATACCCATTTCTTCCATCTCACCGCTAAATCCAGATGTGCAAGAAATTGCATATCCAATGTCCTGAATTCAAATGGTGTTGTTGTGGAGAGACACTCCGAGGTCGCGGTTGCTGCTGTTGATTATTTTGAAGGGCTTCTCTTCCCTGCCCATAGAGAGGCGCCTACCTCCCCTCCGCCTCCCCCCAAATGCCAACTTACGAGTCAAGCAAGTTCTTGGCTTGTCAGGCCGTTCGACCTGAATGAAATTTGGGACGCCCTCTCTTCTATTGGCTCCTCCAAAGCCCCGGGCCCTGATGGCTTTAACGCCTTCTTCCTCAAACTACATTGGAATCTAATCAAGAATGAAGTGGTCGCTGCCATGCAGTTTCTCTTCGATGGTGGCAGTATGGTGAGGGAGGTAAATCATACCTTCCTTACTCTCATACCTAAGAACCAATCCCCCTCTTCCATTGGGGATTATCGGCCTATCTCTGGTTGCAACGTAATATACAAAATCTTCTCCAAAATTTTAGCCACGAGGCTTGCCGAGGTGCTCTCTGCCCTCATTTCCTTCAATCAATCCGCGTTCATCAAAGGTAGATCCATCAGCGACAATATTCGTCTTGCTCATGAGCTACTACAAGGTTTTGACAGGAGGGCCTCCCGTAATAAAGCCTGCCTTAAAATTGATCTTTCTAAGGCGTTCGATTCCATGGATCACTCTTTCCTCCTTCGTGCTCTTGCTGAGATGGGTTTCTCTCAAAAATGGATATTTTGGATCAGAAATTGCATCTCCACTGCATCCTATTCCATTCTTATCAACGGTTCCCCTTATGGGATGTTTGGGGGAACTTGTGGACTTCGCCAAGGGGACCCTCTTAGCCCTCTCCTATTTACTATCGGAATGGTATCCCTATCCTCTTTGTTGGACTCAGCTGCGATCGCTGGAAATTTCCATGCCATAGGAAAGGGGCGCAATAAGGCGCCTACGCATTTAATCTATGCCGATGATGTTCTCATTTTTTTGTAAGGGCTCCTTGAGGTCGCTTATGGCTGTTAAGGATATTCTGGCCTCTTTTGAAGCTATATCTGGTTTGAGACTAAACCCCAAAAAGAGTAAAATTTTTAGGCCTAAATCCGCAGCTATGGAGTTCGCGGTCACGCTGCGGTTAGGCTTGCTGCAGCAAAATCTGCCTACCGTCTATCTTGGTCTCCCCCTTGCTTCCTCCTTTTCTCGCTGCTGTGATTCGAGGGCGTTGGAAGATCGACTTAGAATGTTCACTGATGGTTGGAAGGCTAAATGCTTATATCTTGCTGGACGTGCTCAATTGATTAATATCGTTATTCAGGGCCTTTTCCTCTTTTGGGCTGCAGGGGCTCTCCTTCCCATAACCGTTGCCCGCCGCATGGATTCGTTGTGCGCCCATTTTCTTTGGGGCCGAACCCGACATGATATTTCCTGGAAGCAGGTTTGCCTTCCTAGAATTGAAGGTGGCATGAGGCTAATTTCCTTGGTCTCCATCCGGGCCACCATGATCACGGCATGGATTTGGAGGTTTCTTAATGGGGGCTCATCAATTTGGGCTGACTATTTGCGTGCTAAGTACCTTCGTGAGTTGTCTTTCTGGGATGCCTCTGCCCCACATTCGTCCTCTAGGATTTGGCATGCTATGTTGGATAGCAAGGATACTGTTCGTGCTGCTATTAGAGGGGACTTCCCCTCCCCTTCTTGGGCTCCTTCCCCTGGTAGGTTCTCCTTCAGAAGTGCGTACGAGTCGCTCCGCCCCCGCGGTTTGCAGGTTGATTGGTTTACTGTGGTTTGGAACCGCTGCACCCCGCCGCGGTGTGCCTTCACTCTCTATCGGGCTAATCTCCGCCGCCTGCCAACGCTTTAATCGGCTCAGGTCTTATGGATTGAATCTTCCACCTACCTGTCCTCTGTGCTCCAGCAATGATGAATCTCACGACCATTTGCTGCTATCTTGCTCCTACTCATCGGAGGTTTGGCATGGGGCCTGCACGGCCCTGGCGATTGCGGCTCCCGCATCGACTCATCTTGCCGATATGATCTCCTGGATTCTGAAGCTAGCCAACCCCATTTCCCGTTCTTCTACTGCTGTATTGCTCGCCTTGGTGGTTTGGCACGTTTGGCGGAATCGCAACCTTGCATGGACCACTTCCCATCGTCAGCCCCCGGAGCGCTCTATTGAAGATATCGTCAACAACTTCAAGCTTCTGAAATTTTGGTAGTGTCTGTAACTATGGTGTTGTTTGCTTGATGCCTGGTGCATTTTTTGCCTTGTTTTTGGGAGTCATAATTTTTTTGGAGTAATCCTGGTTTGTAATTGGCCTGTAATTGGGCTTTATTTTTTGGAAATATAGAAAGTTTACCGTTACCAAAAAAACATATATATATATATATATATATGAGAAAAGGGATCCTACTCCATGGAGTAAGTAACTTACCTACTCCATTTTCTTCTTTTTCAATTTTTTTTTTGAAAAATACTTCCATGAGTTTTCATAACTATATCCCTCTACTATGTCATTCAAATTTCGTCAAAAACAAAGACTCCTACGGCCTCCATCCAGACAGTCATTTTTTAACGGTCTCAGATTTGCTGTATTTTTTGCGTTCTGGATGGAGGCCGTAGGAGTCTCTGTTTCTGACGAAATTTGAATGACATATTAGAGGGATATAATTATGAAAATCCATGGAAGCATTTTTTAAAAAAAATAAAAAACTTTTGAAAAAAATAGAGTGGAGTAGGTAAGTTACCTACTCCATGGAGTAGGATCCCCTTCCTCTATATATATATATATATATATATATATATATATATATATATAGTGTCATATGTGGCTGCCCCCGCCTTATTTGGGCAAAAATTTTTATTTTTTTTGAAAAATAACACCATTTACATTCATCCCTATATCCCTCCTATATACCATTCGAATTTCGTCAGAAACAGAGACTCCTACGGCCTCCATCCGGACAGTAATTTTTTAACGGTAACAGGATTTTTTTAAATCGATACCATCGAGATGGAGGCCGTAGGAGTCTCTGTTTCTGACGAAATTCGAATGGCATGTAGGAGGGATATATGGATGAATATACATGGTTTTATTTTTCAAAAAAAAATAAAAAAACGCCGAAAAATGGGGCGGGGGCAGCCATGTTGGCTGCCCCCAGGGGGCAGCCCCATTTTTTCCATATATATATATATATATATATATATATATATATATATATATATATATATATATATATATATATATATATATATTTGTGTGCATGCACTCATGCTCTCACAAGTTTTGCTTATACATGTGTACATTTCCAATGAGCACGTGGCTCTTTATGAAAAATATATGCACTCGATCTCTTCGTTTTTTATTTGTTATCATCATTTATTACATGCAATTTATCCTATGATTGTGCAAAATAATTAATTTATTTACAACGAGAATGGTGGCTTGTTATATACAAAAAGTATGAAAAATGGTACGTTGTAAAGCACAAGTTTGCGCTTGTAATATGAGAAAAACTCATTTACTTAATTATAAAAAATACATCTGCCGCTTATTAAATGGTACAAAAGAACTGTAATAAATGAACTTGCAACAATAACAATTCTAATAAGGAGGCTGTATGCCATGGGAATTGCATTCTGCTTGTATAATTTTGTGTATCAAATGGTAGCGCATGCAACCGACGTTGTAAAATCGACCATAGAACTTGCCATATATCTGAATGTGCTTGAAGGTTTTTATAGAGGAAATATATTATTAGAAGGACTAGAAAGGAAAAAGATCCATCGTTGCAGACTTTGCTACCACTCATTTTCCTTTCTAATTTGAAAGAAGTAAAAATGAGAAGGAAATGAATTGGTCGATTCTAAGGTAACCAAGGATATAAAAATGATTTCAACTGAAATGACTAGTTGAAGATCCAAGGAGTGCAATTGATCGCTCATTTTTTTCGGGATTTTTACCCTCGAACTCTATAAATTTTGTAAATTGTCTTCTAAACCTTTGAGACAATTTAATTTCCCCATTGACCCCCGTAAAGTTGCTAACTCCTATCCCTTGAACCCTGCGGTTAACCTATTTGAAACTCGTGGGATTCTTGGAGTAATTTATAAGATCAACGTAGTAATTACATTGTGCAAAAGATCGTGGGGTAATTTACAAGTTTTTATGGTTTGCGGGGGTAAAAATCTCTTGTTTATGAACCATATGCTAACTGAAAAGTTCACACAGATGCACATATGATGGTTTGTGGAGTATACCCGTAACTATGTTACCCACTTATGAATCATGCATTATATTGTTGATTCAACTTCAAAATTCATTAACTAGCAGTTGGGTGTTGCAATTGTTCTCCAATTGATGTGAGTTGGACTCAAATTCTGAGTTCTCAAGTTAAAAATTCTAATTATATTAAAACAAAGAAATTTGTTGGCTTACGCCTATCTAAATTTATTATAAGTCATAGCTTTTGCCCCAAGTGCTGGACATTTTTTTAAAAATGCTAAAACTGATTCTACTTGTACAACATCCATTTAACTCAAGTTAAGATGACTTTATTTTGAGAGGAATTATATTGGGATAAATGATCACATCATAATTACACCATCCATTGTATCTATATCTACAGTATTTATCACTCCCTTATTCCTCAAAACAAACCAGATGATGAACCCCCTCTTATCCCTATCCCTTCTTATCATGTATCTGTCTACTAAATGGGACATCATGACACATCACTATACAACATCTGAGGTAGATGAACATAATTCCAAAGAGAAACAAAAGATAATGGAGGTCTTTAATGGCTGATGTTTTCCCACACCACAAATTCAAATGACGTGGATGAAAAAACGTGTGTATATACGGTTGTGCATGAAAATCAGTGACCCAAACTAGATAATAGTTAATGGGGCTTATTTGTCAGCTAAGACCGGTGCTTCAGGCAATTATACGAATTCCAGGAACCTAAGTGGTCTGTAACAAACTGTATGATGCATGGGCACAATCTTATGAGAAATCTAAACAGGAATTTGCCAATTTAGGGCATCAGACATGGCGAGTCTTATTCAATACTGTGCAGATGATTCTCGAACATAATGGGGACTATCACTAAACAAGAATGAAAACTGCTGGCTGAATAGTTGTATATCCAGATCATATTTTATAAAGCACATAATTGACTGTATAGCAGCCTCAGCAGTAGGCTCGTCTTTCCCCTTGCGAACTCTACTACGCGAGCAAGTCATAATGGTTTCTGCCACTGTATAACAGCCTCACTGATTTCCTTTGCTTTTTGCCTTTTTCGGCCTTTGCAAATTCAGTTCCATATTCTGCAATTGGAATAAAACCAGTGCCCCAGCCTCCGTGTGAATGCTGTATTTGGTCAATCAACAGAAAATTTAGATACTCTTAAAAGCAACATGCATGAAATAATTTTTCGGAGAAAATTTTGAACAATGACTATTAGATGTTGATTAGTAAACCAACGATTTTTCCAAGAACGGGAGTGAGCATCCTAGGCAGGTTTTTACCCATAACCTTTACTAGTAGGAAATTATAGATACCAAGCAAAGCTCCGTGAGTTATCCAATTGAAAATGAATGACATCATCTATTCAGAGGGAACAGTGTTTCTTTTATCGAATCCAAAGGAGACAACTACACAAGAGACCCTCGGTGGAATAACATGACAATAAAATAAAATACAAAGACAATCAAATAACCCCAACATGCTATATTTAGATTTCGCAATACTCAATTATTTCTTTTATGTGGTTCGCATTGTATTTGAGAAGCTTGAGGGTTGGAGACATGACTTAGAGACTAAATGATTCCGTATATGTAAGGCTAAGACTGAATATATGGAGTACATATTTAGTGGAAGCCATAGTGAAGGAATCTGAGGTGAAGATTAGAAATGATAATATTCAAAAGAAAGATTTTTTTATACTTGGGATCTATTTTGCAACATGACATAGAAATCGATGGGGATGTTACTGATAGAATAAATGTAGGTTAGCTAAAGTAGATAGGAGCCTCTACTATTTGACGTGATGAGAAAATTCTTTGAAAATTAAAAGAAAATATTATAAAACATCCATGAGACTTGCTATGCCTTATGAATATGAAAGTTGACATGTGAACCATAGACATGTGCAGAGAATGATAATAGCAGAAATGAAAATGCTAAGGTTGATGATACACGAAAAGATCGGCTACGGAATGATGCAATCAAAAGGAAAATTGGTGTAGCTCATATAGAGGATAAGATTAGAGAAACTGCTTAAGATAGTTTAACCATTTGCAAAGGAGATCAGCTGATGCACCAGTTAGAAGATGTGAGACTATCAAAGTGATCTTAGTTATTTGGATCTAAGTTTGCGAATGACTCAAGATAGATCCGAATGAAGGAAAAGAATACATGTAGCCGACCCTACTTAATGTGAGAAAATGCTTTGTTGTTGTTATAATTCGTATTATACTTAATACCAGACATGCCTCTAATGCGCCTCAAGCATCCCAAGCCACTTCTTGTGCCCCTTGTGCGAGCTTGGTGATTTTAGGATTTGAAAGGGATCATTAATCCTTTGAAGCACTTGAGGCTTTCTAATTTCATATAAAGGTCATGTGATGCTATGTTATGCGAATATACCTTCTGGATCCTTACGTAGCTTCTCATGTTGTGGCATTTTATCCCCATTAAAAAATGCAAACTGGACTGTCGCATGTGACTAAAATCAATGATGGCCAAGGTTGCAAAAGTCAGTAGTTGGTACTCGATCGACCAGGTCACTGACTAAGGATTAATCGACAGTCGGACGACTAATCGGATTTAGTCGAGCATTAGTCGATTTTTTTATTATTATTATGCAAATTTTTAAATTATTTTAAATATATAATTTATTTTTTATTTTTATTTTTTAAGGTGGTTTGACCATTTGCAAAGAGGTCAGCTGACGCAGCGGTGAGGAGATGTGGGTTTTGGGATGTTGAGTTAGCTTAGAGACAAGTGTTGGAATGAGACTATACGAAGGGATCTTGATTTTTTTGATCTAAGCCCGAGAATGACCAAGATAGATCTGAATGGAGGCAAAGAATACATGCAGCCAACCCTACTTAATGTGGGAAAAGGTTGTGTTGTTGTATATAAAATCAATTTTTACACATATATTCTTATATATTTGCATAGATTTAGATATTTTCAATACCATAATCCATTCATAAAAAACATAACAAGAATATTGAACCTATTAAAAAAATTAACATTCATAAATGAATAACATATATATACTAACCAATAGCAACAACAATAACAACAAAGCCTTTTCCCACAATTAAGTAGGGTCGGCTACATGGATTCTTCGCCTCCATTCACATCTATCTTGGGTCAATCCCAGGCTTCTATCCATAAAACTAAGATCCCTTCGAATAGTTTCTTTTCAACAGTTCTTGGGCCGTCCTCGCCCTCTCTTTATCGGCTCAACATCCCAACACTCGCATCTCCTAAATGGTGCATCAGCTGGTCTTCTTTGCAAATGGTGCACCATCTTAAGCGGTTTTCTCGCATCTTATCCTCGATCAGAGCTACACCAACTTTCTTTCTGATTGCATCATTCTGGATCCGATCTTTACGTGTGTGTCCACACATCCATCTTAGCATTTTCATTTCTGCTATAGCCATTCTCTGCACATGTCTATGGTTCACAGGCCAACATTCAGTTCCATAGAGCATAGCAGGTCTCACAGCTGCTTTGTAAAACTTTCCTTTAATTTTTAAAGGAATTTTCTTATCACAGACAACAGCAGTGGCTCCTCTCCACTTTAGCCACCCTGCATTTTTCTTATTAGTAACATCTCCATCAATTTCCCCATCATGTTGCAAAATAGCTCCCAGATATCTAAAAGAATCTCTCTTCCGAATGTTATCATCACCAATCTCCACCTCGATTCCTTCATCATTGCTTCCATCAAAGGAGCACTCCATATATTCTGTCTTAGCCCTACTTATACGAAATCCTTTACTCTCCAACTCATGTCTCCAAACCTCAAGCTTCTCGTTTACTCCATCCTAGTCTCGTCAATCAACACAATATCATCAGCAAATAACATACACCAAGGTAACTCACCTTGAATGTGACTTGTCAACTCGTCCACAATCAAAGTAAAAAGAAATGGACTCAAAGTTGAACCTTGATGTAAACCAATGTTGATGTCAAAATAGCCAGTCTTCCCAGACGGGATCCTTACACAAGATAAAGCCCTATCATACATGTCCTTTATGAGGTTAATGTATAGGACGGATACTTGTCTCTTCTCCAAAACTCTCCACAATATCTCTCGTGGGACAGAATCATAAGCCTTCTCCAAATCAATAAAGATCATATGGAGGTTCTTCCTTTTAGCTCTATAAATCTCCATTGTTCTCCTCAACAAATGGATGGCTTAAATAGTTGAGCAACCTGGCATGAATCCGAATTGGTTTTCTTTTACGTTAGCATTGGCAGTAAAAAATGGCAAAGCATCTCCCACTATAAGTAGGGTCGGCTACATGGATTCTTGCTCAAATCCATGTTGAAAGATTCGACTATATTTTATGTTGGTTGTCAACTACCTAATGATGCAACCTCCACGTGGGGGGATTTAAACCCTGATCTATTGAGTCGTAGGCACACTACACTAGCATCAGACCATTTAAGTGGGTACAACTAATAGCACTAGTAGTGAATGAATAAAAACTTTAAGTAGGAACAACTACGTGGATTCTTGCTCAAATCCATGTTGAAAGATCTACCTATTTTTTACGTTGGTTGCTGTCTATCTAACGCAACCCCGCAAAGAGGGATTTAATCTTGGTCCTTTGGGTGGTAGTTACACTACACTACCAGTGAATGAATAACATATATAAATAAATGTAACATCCAGGTTCCAATTAAACCCAAATCTGACCCAATTAGAGTCCGCTTAACCCAATAAAGTTATTAGAAAATATTAAATAACTTAAATCGATCAATTGATTGTGAATCAAGAGTCATTCGAGTACAATCGACTAAAAATCAATCGTATCGTAATGCGTGTTGCGGAAAAGCCGCGATGCGAAATCAAAAATCGCGAAAGAAATCGAGATCATCTAAAATCCGATTTGACGAAACAAGACCAACAGAATCGACCGTTCGTCAATCAAAGATCGTTTGACATTGTTAAATCGTAAATTTAAACACAAACCGAAACCGTATCTCGAAAATTTTTCGGATACAAACCCAATCAAAAATATATCAACATTATACTTATATTGATCGTCGTTCAGAGACGGTCAAAAAGAGATATTGCACAACGAAATCGGAAACTCGAGGCGTGAATGCGGTGAACTTTCGAGATTTTCAATAAATACAATTGGGAAGGAATATTTCAAGTTTTTGAAGACATCATTGATGACATCAGCTTGTTGATGTCACCATGTGATGTCACCAATGATGTCACAAATTAAAAAAGAAAGGGAACAAAGGAAGCTCCCCATCATCTTCCTTTCTTCCTATTATATTTCCCCAACCCCTCCTTCGTTGCTCTTCCCAAATCCCTCAAAATCCCCAAATTTTTTTCCCAATTCCAGCCGTAAGAAGCCATTTCCCCCTTTCTTTCATTCCCAAATTTTTCCAACACTTCTTTCCCCAAATTATCAACCAATTCCAGCTAAAGAGGCAATCTTCCTCATCTTCCTGCTGATGTCCAGCGGTTGTTCAATCTCCTGCATGCATTACATTTTTTTATCCCATGTATAATCTAACCTCCCCTTCTTGTTGCCATATGTGAAATTTAATTGAGACATTTTGGTATAACATGTGCTGGGTACGGCTGCACTCACATGATATCGAGGAAACGTATTTTATATTCTTTTTGAAAGCACACATCAAGGATATCTCCTAATTGATCACTTGTGTCATTTTTTGTATTAATTTTGTGTGGAAAAATACCACGTATAGAGTGATTTGCAGTAGCTTTTGCTACTGCTGGAACCTCACCATCTCCGTTTGAAGAAAATCCAATTAAGTACAGTCTCTAGCCATCTTTTTCCGCCATGCATGTGCACTTTCCATTCCTTCTTCTCCCTTCTCTTCTATCTTTTAAGTAATCTAAGATAAAAAAATACAACCCAGAAACTTCCCTTTTGATGTCCATGAATTATGTAGTTTGGCACGTCTTCTGATAAGAAATCTTGAAGATCTTGGTTTCTAAATTACTAAATTGATTCTCAGAATGCATGCCTACATTTTATGAAGTCTTAATGTCACATTTTACAGTCAATATACTAATTCAAATGTTGTAGTTACACTGGATTATGAAAGGTTTAATGATCTCTCACACCATATATATAATTACTAACATAAGGAAGTCTGGGAGATTATCAATTCTGTTTATTATATATACTGCATCAAATCATTCCAGAAAATAGAGCATATGCTTAGATAATCTTCCTGCCACATTTAGTTCAATATAAGCTTGTAAATGTTTATAATCAATTGTTGAGAATATTTTTTTATATTTATATACATTCAACAGCAGTTTAGGAAAAGATACACAAGAAGAAATCTCTATCTTCACGAAATATCTCCAAATTACTATAAAATGACAATATTCAAAATCTAAGCATGAAGGAATGTTGTAGATACTCCATGATATGAAGTTTATCCGTACCTGATGTGTTTACACCATTAAGTCCCAACGGTCGATACATTTAATAAATTTCCCCATCAAACTATAGAACGCATCAAATAGAAGGGAACTTGGGGTCTGGCAACAAGATACATCAATCTAAGGATGGTCCATCTCGGCCACCAGGCTGTGAATCCATGTTAAGGCAAATTCCATGAAAGCAAGTTTGCTTTAGTTGCAACATTTTCTGTCACATATCACCCTTTAAGGCTTTAACTATAATAAAGGAATGGGACTCACATATAGGGTTGTACAGTATTAGTTTTGTTAGAAGAACGAATGAAGACGTCAAGAAATTAGGGTTTGTTATGATAAATGACTCATACCTCCGTCACTTATGGATCAAAGGAAAATGAATAAAGACTTGGTATTAATGGAAAAGCATATGTGAATGGTGCTCCTTCAAGACTGTAGAGACATAACTTATGTTATTTGTATTGTTTCTTATTTTCTATATTCTTATGAACTCTTGATGTAATTTACCCATAGGATACTCTCCTACATAAGAGAGCCTAGGGTTTATGGAATAAACATTTCTTTTGTTTTTCCCAACATGGTATCAGAGCAGCGGCCCTACACCGGAGCTCCTGTATCCTAACCCTAACCCCCACCGCAAGCCTCCTCCGTGCACCACCTCCCCTCCACGAGTCGCCTCCCCTCCATGCGTCGCCTCCCCTCCGCGCATCAACTCCTCCGTGCGCCACCCCCATCCGCGCGTAGCATCTTCGTGCGTCGACCCCCCTTCGGGCACCGCACCTTCGCGTGTCGCCCCTCCTTCCGTGCGCGCGCCTCCTGTCCGAGCACGCACCTCCTTCTCGGGTCACCACATATTGCACCATTATCACCCAGGCTTTCATATTGCCTAGGTAATCACCGCCTAGGCCCTCTTGCCGGGGCCGTTACATAGGTTCTCGCCGAACCTTCTTGCTTATGGATTTGGTTGCTTGAGTCTACACATGCAACCGATCCCGTGAATGTCAGTGTACACAATCATATCTCCAGTCTACAACCCTAGTCTTCTATTATCATCATGTCGGAAAGCAAGGCAGATATTTCATCTACAGGCGCCTTCAGAGGTCCTGCGCCTATTGTGAAGATGGACGGGTCAAATTATGAACTGCGGGCTATGCAGTTCATGAGTATGATGAAGTCGACCAGTAAGAAGCGCATTCTTACTAAGGAAGAGCATGCTGAGAAGACTGTGGTTAACGCCTCATGGGAGGCGGATGACGCATACGCCAAGGTTTGACTATCAAGAACGTTAGCAATTGAGATTGCAAATGCAGCCCATTGCAAAAGCAATGTGGGATATTCTGACTGCTACATATTCACAGGAAAAGAATGAGATGAAGATTCTGCAACTCCAGCATGACATCTTTACAATCAAGCAGAATGAACGACCCCTACACTCATTATACACGTCTTTACGTGGAATGTTCGAGAAGCTTTATAGCTTCATGCTTCTCACAGACACTCCTGAGCAGCAGAAGACCTACATGAATGCTACTATGGTTGGTGTATTCCTGGCAGCCCTTGATCCAGAGTACGAGGCAACATGTTTCCAGATCTTGGCAGATTCCACTATTCCTCCAATGAGAGAAGCCTTTCACAGACTGAGCCGGATTACTGTTCCTTCATTTACTGCCAATCAGACCGCCTCAGCTATGGCAGCAACTCGAGGTCGTGGGGGTCATCATCAGTTTCGTGGTTGTGGACCTCGATACAGAGGGAGTTGTGTTCGCCAACCATGCACTTTCTGTCATCGTTCTGAACATACCGAGGACACATGCTATTCCAAACATGGATTTTCTACTTCTGCACGGGTAGTTGAACAGATTGAACCTCCATCTGCTTCGTCTTTGGATCAGCAATTTGATGATCTTGTAGCTCGTCTGAGGGGTATCATCCCTCCATCCGGTCCTGTTGCATCAGTGCCAGCCTTTTTCTATGAATTTGTTATCCATTAGCCAATTTACAAAGGATTTACATTGTCGAGCAATTTTTGATCCATCTTCTCTCATTTTTCAGAACATCCATACAAGCAACCTGATTGGGTGTGGCCATGAGCAGGATGGACTATATCGCCTCAGTCAGACTCCTTACGTCGAAATCTCCTCTCTTCCTGCTGGACATGTCTCTCCATTCATGTGGCACCTGCGCTTCGGTCATCTACCGCTTCAGAAACTGTGTCGTGTTTTACCCCAGGTTTCGCATCACACGTCCATCCAATGTGAGGCTTGTCAGTTGGGAAAGCATCATCGGTCTACCTTTCCCAGTCTTCAGAGTCAGAGCAGTAGCTCCAAGTTCGAGTTGTTTCATGTTGATATTTGGGGTCCCAGTCGTGTTCCTGACCATCAGGGACACAGGTTTTATATTGTCATTGTAGATGATTTTTCTCGTCTATCTTGGGTCTTTTTATTAAAGAATAAATCTGAAGCTGGGAATATTATCATAAATTTCATAAATGAAGTTCGTAATGTCTTTTCTGCATCTGTGAAAATTGTGAGAAGTGATAATGTCTTGAAATTTTGTACTCATACTCTCTCAAATTATTTTTCAACGCAAGGAATTATCCACCAAACATCATGTGCCTATACTTCCCGACAAAATGGAGTTGCAGAAAGGAAACATCGGCATTTGCTTGATGTCATCAGGACACTTCTCATACAGAGTCGTGCTGCCCATTCTTTCTAGGGTGATGCTGTCCTAACGGCATGTTATCTCATTAATCGCATGTCGTCGTCTGTCTTAAGTGAGAAGATTCCTTTCTCCTTGGTTTTTCCTGAAAAGGAATTGTTCTCACTTACCCACGTATGTTTGGCTCAGTTGCCTTTGTCCACCAGTTGTCTCCAGGTATTGACAAGCTCTCTCCTAGAGCTGTCAAGTGTGTTTTTGTCGGGTAGTCCAGAACACAAAAAGGTTATATGTGTTATGAATGATCCGTTGCGCAGGAAATATCTAGTTAGTGTCGATGTCACCTTTTTTTAATCTGTTATGTACTTCTCTCCCATAAGTGATCGGTTGGTGTCCTCGGACACTGATGAAGCCATATACATGCCACCACCACCACCACCTCCACCTACCTCTGCACCACCACCACTGTCTACATCACATGCACCTCCTGTTACAGTTCATGTTCCACCATTGCCACTCCACTATACTCGTCGGTCTGCTTCCGCTCATGGTCACCGCTCATCATCTAGCTCGCATGGGGTATGTTCTGAGAATATGATTTCTAATGATGGATCTAATGAGTTACCTGAGCAGGCTGTGTTACAGAGGACAGATGAGGATGCCAGTGATTTGGATCTACCTATTGCTCTTCGGAAACAGAAGCATAGCTGTATGTCATATCCTATAGCATCCATTGTTTCTTTTGATCGTCTATCTAGTGAATTCAGGAGTTTTGCTATTGCACTCTTTGCTGTGGATATTCCACGGAATTACCAGGATGCATTGAAGAACAATCAATGGCGTTTAGCTATGTAAGAAGAGATGGTTGCTCTTCAGTCAAGAGGTACCTGGAGCCTGATCGCTGCACCTACTGGCGTGTCTACCATGAGCTATAAGTGGGTGTTCACAGTTAAGCAGAATGCAGATGGCAGCATTGACAGATACAAGGCACGCCTGGTTGCCCATGGGTTTACACAGACCTATGGGGTGGATTATCTTGACATGTTCTCACATGTTGCTCGTCATTCCACTTTACGGATTCTTCTCTCTGTTGCGGTGATTAGAGATTAGCCATTGTTTCAATTAGACGTTAAGAATGCCTTTCTATATGGTGATTTGCAGGAGGAAGTCTACATGCAAGAGATGCAACAACCACCTGGTTTTGCTGTTGGGGGAGTATTCGAAGGTGTGTAGACTTCATAAGGCCATCTATGGCCTTAAGCAGAGCACTAGACCTTGGTTCCAGAAGCTCTCAGACTTGTTTGAAAGACAGGGGTATAAACGTTCTAATGCATATCATTCACTGTTTATACAGAAAACATCCAGAGGTATTTGATTGCAATTATGGTATATGTAGATGATATCCTAATTACAAGTGACGATGTACAAGGAATTCAAAGGGCTAAAGAAATGTTGGGTCGTGAATTTGTCACCAAGGACCTTGGAGTCCTTAAATATTTTCCGGGACTGGAGTTCGCCAGAAATTCACATGGACTTGTGATGACCGAGAGCCCAGAGGAAATATGTCATTGACTTGCTGAGTGAAACAGGAATGCTTGGATGCCGACCGGCCACTACACCTATGGATCCAAGCATGAAATTATATGATGATGACAATGATGCGGTGGATAGGAGAAGATACAGAGAACTGGTGGGAAAACTTCTTTATGTTACCATTACCAAACCCGATATTTCTTTTGTTGTTAGTCGAGTAAGCCAGTTCATGGAGCAGCCACGTCAGGTACATATGGATGCCATACATATGATACTCAAGTACCTTAAATCATCTCCAGGTGCAGGTCTATTGTTCAAGAAAGACAAGGAGATCGCTATCTCAATTTGCGTAGATGCAAACTGTGCAGGATGTCCTAAGGATAGGAAGTCTACCACGGGGTTTGTTGTATAAGTTAGAAACTATCTTGTCTCATAGAGAAGCAAGAAGCAGACTGTTGTATCCAGATCCAGTGCGGAGATTGAATATAGGGCTATGGCCCATGTTATACAGAAATGATGTGGGTGAAAGCCGTTCTTATAGATCTATATGTAGAAGTCCCACTTCCCATGGCTCTGGAGTGTGACAATCAAGCTGTTATATTTATTGCTAATAATCCAGCATTCCATGAACGAACCAAGCACATTGAGGTTGATTGTCACTATATACGAAATATGATTCAGAAGGGTTTTATTTCTACATCTCATGTTAACTCAGGGGACCAGACGGTAGATATCTTTGCCAAGGCGTTACTTAGAGGACCTTTCTAGAAGTGCTCGTCCAAGCTGAGCATGATCGATATCTATGCTCCATCTTGAGGGGGAGTGTAGAGATATAATTTATGTTATTTGTATTGTTTATTATTTTCTATATTCTTGTGAACTCTTGATGTAATTTACCCATAGGCTACTCTCCTGTATAAGAGAGCCTAGGGTTTATGGAATAACCATCTCTTTTGTTTTTCCCAACAAAGACAAATAAAAAATGAGAAATATGGCTAAAAAGCATTTAAAAAACTGAATCATTATATGTATTAAGGGATCCTTTTTAAAAAAGAATAATAAAAGACTTAGAAATGATTAAAACAATCCATGATAAACTGTTATCGCTCAGGCTATCAATAATCTTCTAAATATAATTTGCTGATAATAAGATCAATAATAAGATAGATGGTTGTCAAAGTATCTAGATCTGTAAAGATATTTATAAAAGGGATTGAAAAAGGAAGACAAAGTTAGGTACATCAAAGAGATAGTGAATCTGAGATAAAGATGAAATTGAGTGTCGAACACAGTACCCCTTACACCTGATTGTGCGAGGGCGTTGTGACCTTCAACTGGGCGGAGGAAAGGAAGCTCAGTTAGGCAATCGGCCACTTTATGTGCGGGTCTAGGATCCCATTTCCTTTCACGGTTTTTAAGCGAGCTCGTAGTGTTTTTACACCTCGTTGGGATCCTGACTTTTGACCAGTTCGTTGACCCTCTGCAGGGGATCCTCGATTTTAAATTTTTTGTATGAGATCGTCTACTCGTACCGATCGGGTCTGTCTAGACACCCATCTTAGTAGCGTAGTTTTAGAGTATATCTATCCCTCTATTGGACCGCACTTCCAATTAGATGGCGAGATGAAAGAATCTCTTAAGAGTCTACATCACCGCTTGAATTTTGGTTACTTTCTGCCAACAGACTTGGCGATGCTACATCTGAATCATCTATGCCTCCATCTGAATCATCTAGGGTCATATTTGGAGGAGTTACAACTAAACTCGGAATGAGGTATAATGGATCTTGGCTAAGAGATTAAATCAATTATAAGTTGTGTGGGTTAGAGTTGACCATGATTAGGTTGGATGCAGAATCATTATAAGTTAGTGGACGTGTTGGGAACTTAGATACGATGCGTTACACAACACTGCATGCAGAGATACCCCAACCCTAGACAGTCTTCATGTCTTAGAGTCATAGTGTGAGGTCACCCACAGACCAAGACCATAAATTATCCACTAGACTCGAAAAGTTAGAATTGAGAACCGGATTAGAATCCCATTTTTTCCATCATCAAGAAATAAAAAGTCAATTCAAAATCCATATTTATGATCTCTAATTAAGAAGAAAATAATATATACATACGATCAACTAATATATAAATATATATAAGGCTATGGGGTAATGGAGAAATCATACATATGAGTCATTAACTACTATGTAAGAATATAACATATGAAAGATAATGGGTAAAACTTAGGACATTCCTTCAAGGTAGCTTGAAAGCCTTGTTCATAGCAAGTAGTTGCCTTGCTACTTATTTCTTTTGTAATCATTATAAATGCATGCTTGTTTGAATAAATTTTTGGGAAGTATCAACACTCGATGTCGTCTCTTGTATCTTTCATGTGTGGCAGGCAGGCAACCTGCAACTCAGTATCTGTTTGATGATTCCAAATACCCGCTGCTATTCGAGATGATACGGTTACTTTTGTTATAGTTTTTCTTCATTTATGATGTAAAATGCTATCCTTTCTCTTCTGTGTATATTCTGGGATACATGTACACAATTTCATCTCTTTTATTACATGATGTATATATGGAAAAAAATAATGAAATGAAATTTCGGTGGCACATATTCTTATTGTTCTTAGATTGTGAATATTGATTTGAATGTCATGATAGAAACGCGAAAATTTTCCCCGTATTTTTCATACAACTTGTGCGATCTTTTACGAATATAATACCACGAATGTGTTATAAACGGGTACCCAGATCCGAGTGTGTTACAATTTAGTATCAGAGTCGTGGTACCCTGCCACACGTGTTCGTAATATTACAATTCCAATCGTATTAAGTTCTCGGATAGCAATAATCTTCCGACTTGTCGTGAGTCCGAGAAGAGAAATATGACATTCGAATTCAATAACCACAAATGTCATCAATTTCATTAATTTTCATATTATATCCCAATAATAGAAAAAACACATATGATATTATCTGCAAACATCAAATTTAATGACTAATAATGGTTCTCATGCAGAGCCATGACGTCCAAAGCTGCACAGGATATGACTGATCGTTTAGAGTGCAATATGACCGCACTCACTGCCCTCAAGCAGCAGCATGCTACTATACGAGATTAGCAGGATCAGATACCGGCTCAGCAGGCAGAGAGTGTGTTGGACATGTGAGCCCACGACGAGCCATTATGCAATAAATGTTACTGCGAATATCATTCCCTGATCTGAAATGAAGAATAAATAATTTGCATAATAGGTCCCTCTGTTCAATTAGGGTTATGTACCATGGCCATCTTGATGATCATACAGCTGTTGATTCAATAATTGAATCATAGAGGTTGGTGCTTGGATGAATATCTAAAGGGTTAGATTGAGGACTCATCAAGCACCGTCAAATGATTGTTAAGATGTGATCTCCAGCCTGAGTAGGAGATGACAATCCTTTTCTCACATAGGCTGATATCTGACCGACCTCTTGATGCAGGTCCTCTGCATAGGAATAGAGATTCGGAGGTGTCAGATTAGTTAGGTCAAAGAGTTGACTTAACGAGATCGAGATAACCTAAGTCCTATGTTGAATGCTGTCACAGCATAGGCACGCATCTTCTGACTGGAGACAGATGCATTACTATATGTCTGAGTATGTACATTTGGCAGACCGATAGGTTGATGGCCTAACCAAGGTCAATACACCGGCAAGCTGTTGTGCATATGAGGGCATATGAGTAATACGATCTCTGAAAGGGATCATACAGGTTCACTACTGAACCGGAAGACTTGAGCTCACTCATGAGATATCGGGAAGAATCAAATTCCGTACACGGTCGTCTCTCTTTGGAAGCTTGACTGAATTTGTAGGTTTGATATATACTTTTGGAAAGTATATGATCAAGACCTAGGTATGATATATGCTTTTGGAAAGTATATGATCGATACCAAATCCCAATGATCAAATGAGAAACTTATTGATAAACCCTGAAGAAGACAGTATAAAATTGATCTTGATCTTCGGGTTGATCATAGGTCTTCCAGTATACAGGATGTACAGGTATTGGGAATACCTGAGGGTGATGTGATCATAAACGATTGTATATCCATGACGCTTCCATTACGAGGGAGTGATGAAATAGGTCTGGATTTTAGTGACTCCTTTTAGTAGAGAAGCAATCTAATCTTAGTCCAAATGTTGGACATTGGTCTGAATGAGATTCAGATGCAATGAGAAGATTAGATTTGCGGTCTTGATTTAATCAAGCATCTGTGGGAGGTTCGTAAGATCTGGATTTGAGGTGAGATCTCAACATCCAAGTCACTACACGTGGAACAATACAATCGCCCTGTCCTTATCTCCAAGTATCTGCGGAGAAAGCACATTATTCTTGAAGGAGCTCAAGAATAATTCATTTGATGAATTCTGTATCCAAGCATCACGAAAATGGATAATTAAATATGATTTAATTATCATGAATAATATGAATTTGATTCATATTATAAGAAGAGATATCTAAGATAGTTAAATGTGATTTAATTATCAAAGATATGAATAACGTGAATGTGATTCATGTTATTTGGGCACATGAGAAAAGAGATCCAAGATGATTAAATGTGATTTAATTATCATGGATATGAATAATGTGGATAGCACTATCCATATTAATCATATATTATAAATATGATTTATAATATATTAGAGAGAGAGAGAGAAACTATGTAAATAGCATTTGTTAATTATTAATGTGAATTGGATTCACATTAAGTAATTAATTGGCAATGTAATTTACAAATTAGTTTGGGTTGTGAATTTGATTCACATATTTTTCGGTGGCATGATGGAAATATTCACAAATTAATTTGGAATTAATTTGGTGGATATTATTGCAATAATAAGAGATAACAAGATAAAATAAAAGGAGACAAAATAACCACCTAAATAAAAGGTGGTGTCACCTATGACTTATTCATAAGTGACGCCCCCTATAATTTAGGGTGGTTTGTTGCCTCCCTTTTTTTGTTATCACATTATCTCTTGATAAATTTATTTATGTTAAATTAAAATGTGTTGATAATGTTGCAACATAAATTTAGTTTAAATATAAATAAATGTTGTTGGTTTTAACCAACATCAATCATAGCCATTGATTATTACATAGACCAAGCATGGTCGTTGGATCTATGTGTCCCATAGACTGAGATCCATTGGATCCTAAACTAATATAAAAGGAGGGCTAGCCTAGCCTTTCTTTGTACATTACTAAGAGTTGTAGAAGCCTACTACTCTCTCTCTCTCTCATTCTCGCCCTCTCTCTTTCTCTTCTCCATCAAGTGGTCGTCCACTTTGTGTTGAGAAGGAGAGACTCTCGCCTTCGCCTTCGACGACTCGGGAATCTCCTTCTTCTTTGGGGTTGCTTGCTCTAAAGGAAGACGACGGATTTCGTGTGACGAAATCAGGGGATTCATTGCTTGGATCTTCAACAAGGATTGCGGGAGGAATGCGACTCATCGTCGTGCCCGCAAGTGCGTTCTTCGTGGATCGGACTTAAGACAGGAGGATCTCTTGTTTCGGATCTCACGATTACAACCACGCTCCAAGAGGTATTCCTTATACTTTGTGGTTTGATGAAATGATTCGAGAAATGTTCTGTTGATCAAGTGGTTTCATCATTAGATTAAAAAATTTTAATTTCTGTCGCATCTAACGACTAGTGCAACTAGTTGCTCCGATTACATACGATGCGATCGACACGCTTCCGTGATGCGCTTAAGGATTCTCAATATCCTTCAGAGTGCCGACAGGCAAACAGACATGGAGATGAGATTTGAGGGGCTGTAAGATTTCACATACCATCCATCTCAGGATGGAACACGACATGACCAACACCGTCTGTTGAGATAGAGAAGCCTCATTCTGACGATCCACATGAGGAGATGTCTGCACCTAGAGCTGAGAATGGAGACTTTGATAGGGAGCAGGACCCTGTTAACTTTGCAGATGAGGATGCACACGAGTACTCTGCCATTCACAATCATCAATCAATTTTCACATCCTATCCGCGGGCCAATGTGCCCATATTCGAGGGCACAAGGACATCATATGTAGCAGAACAATGACTCAAAAGGGTCATGAAGGTGCTGAGGATGATTCGCGCGCCACGAGACTTGTGGCTATCTTTCATGGAGTATTCATTGACAGATTTCGCCAAGAGATAGTAGGAGGCAGTAGTTTTCAATTCGGATCGCGAGCCCACATGGGATGACTTTGAGACGAGGTTCAGGTCCCACTTCATTTCTGTGAAGTGGAAGGAGTCCCAGCACCGATTGTTTGCAGAGCTTCGATGGGAACGGATGACACCCACGGAGTACTTTGTCCGATACACCGAGATGTCATATCATACACCAGTAGTTGCCGTATTTCCAGATAAGAATCTGGAAAAGTTCATCAGAGGCATGAGGGAATAAGTGCATGAGAAGTTAGCCATACTGCATATCACTTCTATCCCCGAGGCTACTGATGCAGCGAATAAGTTTGAGGATATCCGAGAGGGACGTTTTAGGAGTTCGTCTGGAGCGGCACCGAGGCCATAGCGGTTTTTGGGACCGATTCGTCGACCATTTCAGCAGCAGAGGTCAACCAGACGGCTCCGACCTACAGGTTCGTCATTCTCAAGCAGTGATCGCTCATCTCCATAGATTACCTTAGGAGGAGCACTTGCCGGACATGGCACCGATTCAGCACGACCACCTGGGTCACATCAAACAGACAGACCCCCAGCAGGACCGACTCCGAGCACATACACGACCACTCCATCTACCCGACCAGTCCGATGTTACTTATGCCATGGGTGGGGACACTATTGGTTTCAGTGCCCACATGCTTCTGGTGAGCCTCAACTGCATATGCAGCCTTCACAACCATAGCCACAAGCATAGTGTACAAGGAGTTTCCGTAACAGAAACTCCAACTTCAGGAGACCGCAGATATAAACACAAAGTGAGGCAGGTTCGGGTACCTCACCAGCCAGGCAGGGTCAGTTACATGCAGTGACAGATGAACAGGCGCGTCAGCATCTACTGTAGTGAAAGGTATGGTCTCAGTCTTGGGCCGACCTTTCCATGTTTTGTTTGATTCTGAAGCGACACATTCCTTCCTTGCATCAAAATTGCTAGCATCATTAGGAAGAGTCGCAGAAACACTATCTTCTCCATATCACATCCGTGGACCAGGTGGACAGTTGTTTATCATTCACTGATAGTCGGACACTTGCCAGTATTGATTGGTGATCACGAGATGATCGCATATTGTCTGCTACTACAACTTGATGAGTTTGACTTGATTCTAGGCATGTATTGGTTATCAGCTCATCATACACTTGTTGATTGCTTTAGGAAGACAGTTGTCTTCAGGATTCCAGATTTACCTGAGTTCACTTTGAGGGCACATTACATGACTCTAAAATGGAGTACATTTTAGTATTACGAGCTCAAAGATTAGTTGATCAGGGATGTGATTCCTACCTAGCATTTGTCCGGGAGGTATCTGATCATGAGCTGATGACGCAAGACATTAAAATAGTATCAGAATATCCAGATGTTTTTCCTGAGGAGTTACCAAGATTACCTCCTGAGAGAGAGAGAGATCGAGTTCGAGATCATATTGCTACCAGACACACAACTGCACGCACTAAGCATGCGCATGGGCTAGGCTCGAGACGAGGCTCGGTGCCATTGTAGGTTCCTAGGGACAAATGGCGGCCCAAGGTGCTTTGGGCAGGGCCTGGTCCCATCGAGCCTCTGCACTCTGAAGTAGGTGGCGTGGTTGCCTCCTGGTCATTGGATGGATGTAGGAGAGGTGTCATCCAACAACATTTGTACGTTCTGGGCTTTCCTCCTTAGCCACTGGGTGGTGGCGCTTGTGGAGCTCTGGCGAGGATTCCCGAACTCCACCGCCCGTGTCTGTGCATCTTGGAGACTTGGAGAGACTCTAGAGCTCTTGGCGATGAAGCTCAAAGGGTGGAGGAGATGCGAAGCTCACTGAAGACGGCCGATGATGAAGCCACGCCAGAGGTAGAGCAAGCTCTAGAATGGAGCTCCGCCCGAAGTCCGGTATATGAAGAGGGGATCTACAGAAAGGGTTAGCTGGTGTATAGCCGAAGCAGGGTGGTGTGGTGTGGTAGGCTATCGGGCAGAGAAGGGAGAGCCTGGAGTAGGATCTCCTCTGCATCCGATTGAGGAGAATGCCTGGGGTGACGAGCTGATGAAGGAAGGAAGAGTGTGGTTTACGGGAAACGTGAAGATGATGGATGTATGGTGGTGATCGGAGGATGGTCGACGATGTCCGAGGCAGTGCGAGTACATGTGAAAAAAAGAAAGAAAATCAACAAAAGCGAGGAGGAGTTTACCTGAGAATCTAAGGTTGACAGAGATGAAGTGGGGTGGCCTGGGCTGAGCTGGTGAGGGCCTCGGTCTTCGCTTAACTCTGATGGTCGCTCGGAGCAGCTCAACGGCCTGGTTAAGGTCATGACATGGTCGGTGGACCATGAATCAACACCTGGAGCTCGTCTCCATTATAGCCACCTTAATCCTCTACCTCCTTGTCACGGAGAGGAGGGGGTGGCTAGGAGAAGCTCCGAATGAAAGTGGACAGGTTGTAGAGAAGGCAGAGGCGGTGTATTTAAAGAGGGTTTTCCGGCATTACAGAAGATGGCAGCGAGGTTTGTAACGACCGTGACATGGCCTTAGGTTTTAAGTCGTGGGGATTTAATGGCCAGGAGAGAATGACAGGTGATAGGGCTACGTGAGGGAGACATTAACGAGTAGGTAGGATGTGAGGGGTGAGTGGAAAAAATGGAAGGGGAGAGGTGCACAGCAAGGTAATCGTGGGAAGAGGGGGAGTTGCGGAGGAAGGATATGGGTTGGCAGCCGTTGGATCTCGCGATCCAATGGTTGTGGTGAAGGTGGGGATGGACGCTCCATATGGAATCCATCAAGCGTTGATGGATGGATGGGAGGCAAGGCGGAGGTGAACGGTCAGGATGGATCCCATCAGGTAGATCTTGTAGTGGAGGAGAGCAGCGGGTGTGGACGGAGGAGAGCCATCAGATCAAGGCTGATTTGACGGCTTAGAAGAGCAGCGGGTGGCAAAAGGGGAGCGTGCCATGTGGGCATCCCTAGGGACGTTACGTGGCCCAATGAAAGTATTCAGAAATAGAAAAATAAAAAAGAAATAAAAGAAGTCGAATCATAAAAAAGTCAAAACAAGAAAGTTGTAGATCTTAATGAGTTCTACAAGTTTCATATTAAACAAAAAGTCAAAAGAAATCAAATAAATAAAGTAAAAATTTTGGAAGCAATTTTAATGAACAGAAACATACTTTTTACTTACTTTACAATTTTTATGTTTTTAAATTTCTTTTTAAAACCAAATAAATATATATAATATTTATCTAATTTTTGTATTTTAAATAGGAAGAAAATAAAGGAGATAAAAAGGAGTTAATTTTATATAATAATTAGGGCTAATTACAAATTAAGGGTTAGTTGTTAATTAAAGAGAATTAAAGATGAATTTTGAAACGTTCAAGCTAGGAGGATAACAAATGAGTATTGTGATGATAAATTAGAGACTCATCATCCCCTATACTTAAACTATACTCGTCCTTGAACATCAAAAGGAATGAAAGAGTCGGATTAATCCCTGACAATGCACATTATGATTTTTTCAAGGCTTAATTCATCAAGAACCCTTGATTTGAGGGATCCTAAAATTCTAAGCTCAACCAAGATCTAGTCAAAAGGAATACAACTTCTCTAATTATCACTCTTTGTATGTACATATAATATAAGGATATGACATTTAGTGTACTGTAATCATGAGAGTCGAGTCGAGATGTCACCCAAGGTCCTAGTCCAAGAGAATCTCCTCAAAACCTAATCCGCAACACTAGGGAATAAGTCATTTCTTGTGTTTAATCCCCCTTCTCTGTAGTTTGTCAGACTTGAAAATTTAGATGGGATTCCAGTTAATGGAGAGCATAGGTTTGTGTATTTTCTTCTCTTCCTCTCGTTAGAATAAGAGTCCTCTCGAGTGCGTTATTACTCAACACATATTTTTTTATTTGTTGATCAATGTGTCCGTCAAAAGAGCTCAGAGTCGACTATGCTTGTTTTCCTGGGAGTACAACCAGATGTGTCACTTTTGAGTATTGAAGATACCTTCAACACCCAGATTGTATCATTATATGATGCAGAGTCCTTTTTAGGTGCGAGCCCGGCTCCTGATCCTAACAGCTTTGGTTCAAGTGGACACTTTGAAACGGTTGGAAGCACTCGCCTTGATGGAAGCTCTTTGAAATTTAAGAATTCTTTCATTCCACATTTCGTTTCTTTTTTTAAGGCTAGCTCCACTGCTTTTACCAAGTTGGTGCACATTGATCAACAATTTATTTAGTTTCACACACACTGACACATAGGTCAATATCAAAAGATAGTATGAGAACTTGTTTGCATACTGGCTAGGGTTTTCTGACACTCAAGTTTCATGAAGCTTTCATCGACTTTATCCTATCCTTGAGCATCATTAAATCAGGTCTAGACTTAAATCTCCAATCACAGTTCCTCAAGTGAAATCTCAACTGATCTCATCAATCATGCAGTTGTATATATGATGTGTTGATCATATTCTTTAAGGGTAAAGATTAAGAGTGCAATATAGCACTCATGTCTTTCTAACTAGGGAAGTGTGGACTATTAAGTCTCAAAACCTAATGGCTAAGGTTGGTTAACTCTGACTCTCAAGACATTAAAAACCAAGTGTTCTCAAACTCTTAAGCCTTGAGTGATTGCGTCAGGGATACACCAACTCTAAAGTTAATGATTTTTTTAAGATTTTTGTTGCATTTTTTATGGTCTTCTAAATTCTTTAAAGAAATAATGGTTGGTCTAAACTCATATAACTAGTAGCATCTACTTCAAGCCAGTATGGGTGCACGTACGGACCGTCAGATGGCCCCGTATTACTTCAAGACAATACCATGTATTTTCTTTTAACCACCCACTCTGCTAAGGGAGACCGTAGTTCCCTCACAGAAAAGTAGCTAATTTTTTTTAAGCTCAATCGCTACTAAAGAAAATTTCTTAATTATTTATCTTTTTATGGATTTTGAATAGGGTTAGAAGAACACAAATTAGACTCAATTGAATCCCTCATTTTTGAAAGAATTTTGAAAACACTTTTCAAACCATGTCACGTAATATAAAGATTTTCGAAACATTTTTCAAATGATTTTCAAAACGAGTCAAATCCCATTTTTCAAACCATTGTCAAATATTTTTCAAAACAATATCACACAGTTAGAAAACTTTTCAATCATTTTACAAATATTTTTACGAAAATCAGTCCACAAAATAATATATCCTACACCAACAACAAAGCCTTTTCCCACAATTAAGTAGGGTCGGCTACATGGATTCTTTGCCTCCATTCAGATCTATCTTGGGTCAATCCCGGGCTTACATCCAAAAACTAAGATACTTTCGTATAGTCTCTTTCCAACACTTCTTAGGTCGTCCTCGATCTCTCTTAGTCGGCTCAACATCCCAACACTCGCATCTCCTAACTGGTGCATCAGTTGGTTTTCTTCATAAATGACCAAACCATCTTAAGTGGTTTTCTCGCATCTCATCCTCGATCGGAGCTACACCAACTTTCTATCTGATTGCATCATTCCGAATCCGATCTTTACGTGTGTGTCCACACATCCACCTTAGCATTTTCATTTCTGTTGCAGCTATTCTCTGCACATGTCTATGGTTCACAGGCCAACATTCAGATCCATAAAGCATAGAAGGTCTCACGGCTGCTTTGTAAAAAAATCCTTTAATATTTGAAGGAATGTTCTTATCCCAGAGAACAACAGCGGCTCCTCTCCACTTTAGCCAGCCTACATTTATTATATTAGTTGGCTCAACATCCCAACACTCGCATCTCTTAACTGGTGCATCAGTTGGTTTTCTTCGTAAATGATCAAACCATCTTAAGTGGTTTTCTCGCATCTCATCCTCGATCGGAGCTACACCAACTTTCTTTCTGATCGCATCATTCCGAATCCGATCTTTACGTGTGTGTGTGTGTGTCCACACATCCACCTTAGCATTTTCATTTCTGCTGCAGCTATTCTCTGCACATGTCTATGGTTCACAGGCCAACATTCAGATCCAGAGAGCATAGCAGGTCCTACGGCTGCTTTGTAAAAAAATCCTTTAATATTTAAAGGAATGTTTTTATCCCAGAGAACAACAGAGGCTCCTCTCCACTTTAGCCAGCCTGCATTTATTATATTAGTAACATCTCCATCAATTTCCCCGTCATGTTGCAAAATAGATCCCATATATCTAAAAGAATCTCTCTTCCGAATGTTATCGTCACCAATCTTCGCATCGATTCCTTCGCCATTGCTTCCATCAAAGGTGCACTCCATATATTCGGTCTTTAGTCTACTTATACGAAACCCTTTAGTCTCCAACTCATATCTCCAGACCTCAAGCTTCTCATTTACTCCATCTTTAGTCTCGTCAGTCAACTCAATATCATCAGCAAATAACATGCACCAAGGTAACTCATCTTGAATGTGACTTGTCAACTCGTCCATAATCAAAGTAAAAAGAAATGGACTCAAAGTTGAACCTTGATGTAAACCAATGTTGATGTCAAAATAGCCAGTCTTCCCATACGGGGTCCTTACACAATATAAAGCCCTATCATACATGTCCTTTATGAGGTTAATGTATAGGACAGGTACTTGTCTCTTCTCCAAAACTCTCCACAATATCTCTCGTGGGACAGAATCATAAGCCTTCTCCAAATCAATAAAGATCATATGGAGGATCTTCCTTTTAGCTCTATAGATCTCCATTGTTCTCCTCAACAAATGGATGGCTTCAATAGTTGAGCGACCTGGCATGAATCCGAATTGGTTTTCTTTTACGTTGGAAACTTGTCTTAACCTTATTTCGATCACACGTTCCCAAATTTTTATAGTGTGACTCATTAGCTTGATACCTCTATAATATGAATAATTTTGAATATCTCCTTCATTCTTATAAAGAGGCACCACGATACTCCTCCAATCTTCAGGTATTTTCTTGTTTCGCCAAATAACATTGAATGGATTCGTAAGCCAAGTCAAACCACGCTCACCTAAAACTCTCCATACTTTTACATGGATGTCATCTGATCCTACACCTTTCCCAGATCTCATAACCTTCAAAGTCTCCTCTACTTCTTTTTTTTATATCCGTCTATAACTTGCACGATTCAAGTAACTTTCACTACTAGCTAGATCACCCAAAGTGATCTCTCTATTTCCTTCCCCAATGAAAAGTTTATGGAAGTACTGCTCCCATCTAGTCTATATATCCTTCTGAGTAACAAGCATGTGACCATCCTCGTCCTTACTGCATCTCACTTGAAAAAGGTTTTTGGTCTTCCTTTCTCTTGCTTTGGCCAACCTGAATATACCCCCCTGCCCCTCCTTAGAGTGGAGGTTTTATACAAAACTTCATAAGCTTTTGACTTAGCTTCGATTACAGTCTTCTTTGCTTCCTTCTTCACAATTTTGTAGTTTGTAACAGTTTCCTCCGTTCTATCCTTAGACATAGCTTCATGCTCTTTTAATTTTTAGCTTCTCTTGCACTAATTCACCCCACCACCAAGCCTCCTTTTAACCCGGAGCTCATCCCTTTGACTCGCCTAGCGTCTCTTTGGCTACTTTTCGTATACAAGATGCCTCCTTTTGACCTGGAGCTCATCCCTTTGACTCGCCTAGCGTCTCTTTGGCAACTTTTCGTATACAAGATGCTACTGCCTCCCACATCTCG
Organism: Ottelia alismoides; assembly: GCA_037367405.1. NCBI lineage: Eukaryota > Viridiplantae > Streptophyta > Magnoliopsida > Alismatales > Hydrocharitaceae > Ottelia > Ottelia alismoides. The sequence continues at coordinate 141,401 of JAZKJV010010926.1, read as the reverse complement.
TTTGCACTTCCGCTACAATCTCAAGATAAGTCTTCTAAAACCTTCTCCCTGATGCTCGATTGCTTCAGTGGAAGATTCCACCATCTAGTTCTAGTGATATTAGGAACCTTCCTTTTCTTTACCAGCCCTTTTAATTGTACATCCAAAACTAACAAGCGATGTTGGGTTGTCAAACTCTCTCCTGGGATTACTTTGCAGTCTTTACAACACAACCGATCTCTTCTCCTCAACGCAAAGTAATCTATCTGTATTCTAGTTGGCCCACTCTTACAAGTAATTAAATGCTCCTCCCTCTTCTTGAAGAGAGTGTTTACAATGCAAAGATTATATGCCGTTACAAAATCCAAAATGACTTTTCCCTCTTCATTTCTATCCCCAAAACCATGTCCTCCATGAACACTAGCATACCCTGAAGCATCTTTTCCCACATGTCCATTAAGATCTCCACCTACGCTAACCATCTCTCTTTGTGGGATTCCTTGTAAAATCTTCCTCCCAAAAAGCTTGTTTAGTCCTTTCATCTAAACCAATTTGCAGTGTATAAACTGAGATGATATTCAGAATTTCGTCTCAAGCACCAATTTTAGTAAAATAATCTGATCCCCGAATCTTTGCACCTCAACCATACAATCCTTCAAATCCTTATGAATAACCACCCCAACATCATTTCTAATTGTATCTTTACCTGAATACAAAAGTTTAAAGCATGTCTTCTCGATCTCCTATTCTTTCTCTCTAACCCATTTAGTCTCTTGAAGACATAGTATATGAATCTTCCTTCTTTCCATCGTATCCACTATCTCCATCAATTTTCCAGCTAAAGTGTCAATATTTCAACTACCAATCTGCAACTTCCGTTGCAATTTCTTTTGGACTAACTACTTTACTCGCATGCGTCCATTATGCGAGAACCCTTGCAAATTTTAGACTGCATCAGAGCAGTGATGCAGCGGAACTACCTTAATTACCCGCATGTGTTCCTCATGCGCAAACCCTTGCAAATTTTAAACTACATCCAGGCTATGATGTAGTGGTCCTTGCCAATTTTTCATTGCATTCGGGCGATGCAACGCGTTGCAAATAGGAATGCCCCAACGAAATCTGTATGTTTGCTTAAATCCATGTTGGGAAAGATCCGACTGTCATGAGGCAACTTCCTAAATAGTATTTTAAAAAATAATAAAAATAATAATATATCCTAGTCCTAAAAAAATGAAATTTTTCAAAATATAAACTATGGTTAAAGTATATATGAAATATATGTGGTACACCCCTATATACTTAGCTTTTGTTATGACTTCATAGCACAAAGTGATATGAAGCCATAGCACATGGTAAAGTATAGCAGAACATAAGGGAACTGACTTTGGGCATGCCCCATACTTAGATTATGAATAACTAAGTATAAGAAGACAGCATCAAAGAAGGGATCAAATGAGTAGAGAAGAGAAAGGGACAGGAGCTCGGATCCCCCCTATACTTAGGTAGAGAAGAGCCTAAGGATAGAGATATGCAATGAGGATGGAGGGACCCGAGGTGAACACTCAAAGATGCACAAGGTTTCCCTTATACATAGGCTGAAGAGTAGCCCAAGTATTTGGATGAGGAATTAAGGATGGGGAATCGGGGTACTAGTTAGGGTTAGGATGATATTGATTCACAAAATGGTTGAATCTTCAGTGATGATCGAATATATGGGGATGAGGCTGGAGCGATTAGGGTTATGGGAGATTGTGGAAAATAAACAGCGCCATCTGATAAACAGCAAAATTGCCTCTTTAATATCCTTAAATGATCGTAGCATAGGAGGCAAAAATAGATCTATACAAATTTGAATGTGGTGAATAGTTTACATGGCAAGAATACCAAGGTCAAATACAGAGACACGAGCCTCCTCGATGATTCATCAGATATCAATGTTTAAATTGAGTGACTATTTTCTTAGCCTGGGTCTCCAGACATACAAAATAATGTAGAGATGCACACAAGACGGATAATGCATATAATACACAAAAATGATACAAAAACGCATGTGATGCATGAAAAGAAAGCATTTTTTATTTGGATTTTAAGTACTTTAAAGAGATGTAAAAATATGCTATGCAATGCAACAGATGATGTAAGAAATTATACCCTTAAATTAATCCAATCATTGAGCATTAAGAGAAAGAATCAATTTCATTAGTAATTGATGCATAAAAATGATTCATAGTTCAATTCATGGCCTTTAATTAGAGAGCAATGGACACTTGAAATGTTTAGAATTTAGCCTACGAGAGAAAGTGTCAAATCAATGATTAAATGTAGCCATGAGATAGAGAATTAAATAAGCATCATGATGAAATTAAAATCAATGCAAAAGGAGATAACATGCTCAAGATATTAGAAATGCAAGAAAAATATGGAAAATAAAGAGATAAATATTTCGTATTGACCCTGGGAGGGTCTACTTTGTAATATTGAAAAGTTGATGGGCCCTCTTATAATTTGCTCAAGCGTGACATGTGAGGCATGCGTGCCTAGGCAGGACCGTTCTACAAATCCGGAAATTCTACAGGGCATGGATGCAAATTACCCAGCTGCATACATTAGGAACGCGTGTGGGCTAGGCTCGAGGTGAGGCTCGGTGTTGTTGTAGGTGCCTCAGGCCATGTGGCGACCCGAGGTGCTTCTGGTGGGGCTCGATCCCGTCGAGCCTCCGCGCTCTAGAGTAGGTGACGTGGTTGCCTCCTGGCTATTGGACGGATGTCAGGGGGCGTCATCCAACAACATTGTACGTTCTAGGCATTCCCCCTCATCCATTGGGTGGCGACACTTTTGGAGCTCCGACGAGGATACTCGAAATTGCTTGAAATCTATACTTAGAAATTCCAAATGCAAACTACCTGAAATCCGCAGTCGAACGCTCAAACGAAACATTAGGAAGCAAGAGGATACGATGCATACATACGCCTCTATTTTCTAATGGCAATAGGCACATCCATGTCATTAGGGATCTCCTCAATCTGTATTCAAACCTCCTGCAAAGGCATTTGCTCAGACGGTGTAGTAGTTTGCTGCAAAGATAAATATTGAGGTCCGTCAGCAAAAATAATGTGCTCAGGACATGCCTTGGGCGTGCTACATGAGAAGGGAGACCCGTGAGCAGAGGATGGCCTACGAACGTAGAATTGTGGCAAGAATTGAGCCTAGGTACTAAGTGGTGATGGTACAGAAGGAGGCAGTAGAGGTGGAGGTGGTGAGACAAGTGGTGGAGGTAGATGTGGTGAAACAGGAGGAGGTGGTGGCATGTAGACCTCCTCTCTAGAATGAGATGGAGCTAATCTATCACTTGTATACATCACAGATTCAAAAAAGGGTACATTCGTGCTGACGTAGTACTTCCTACAAAGAGGATCATAACATATGTATCCCTTCTATATCATGGAATACCCCACAAAAACATATTTGACAGCTCTAGGAAAGAACTTATCAACAGCTGACAACTGATGCATAAAGGCGGTTGAGCCAAACACATGAGGAGTGGGTAAGAATAAATCCTTCTCTGGAAAAGCAAAGGAGAATGGAATTTTCTCAACCAACATCATGGTTTTAAAAACCGACGCCTCAAGGCACAAAGGCGTATGCCTCGAGGTGAGGCACGCCAAAAGCGCCCTGAGGCGCACGCCTAGTCTGGTTGGTGGGGTGTATGCTTTCGTTTGAGGCGCTCGAGGAGAGTCGGATGCGTAAGCCTCGCGCACAAGGCTTTTTTTTGCCTTTTTTATTATGTATTTTGCACATGACTCCGTAAGCATTATATTTTTTATGTTTGTGTTTTTGTTTCCATGTTAAACCTTGTATATTTCTATATATAGCTCCATGCAAAGAGAAAAGATCGCTTGAAACAAGCAAAGCTCCATTATCTTCTATACATCATATTCAATTTATTATACATCTACACATACTAGTTCTATTGCACACAGATTTTTATTTGATTTATAATAAATGTTTATAATAGTTGCAAGTTTGCAACTTGATGTTGTTATTTGATTGTATAAGTTGTGAATTTTAGAATAGTTATCACATATACAAAGACGCAAAGTTGAAAAATAAACACTTTAAGTAAAATAATTATTATATTTTATTGTGAATAGCTGAATAAAAATAATATTGTTGGTAAAAAAATCGCCAAGAACGCTATCCCCACACCCCCGCAGGGGGGAGCGCACCTGCTCCTCCCTAGACCACCCCCCCACCCCACAGGCTCGCTGACCGAGCAGCGAGACCCCCGTCTTGTTGGGGTATGATATGGCAAGAGGGGATGTATATGATGATTCTCCAACTACGTCCAGCAAGACAAATGGTTGGGACTCAATGCATATTAATATTTTTTATACTTCAAACACTAAACATTATGCTTTTTATTGTACTTTATTATTAAGTATAGAATTTAGTTCAATAATCATATACAATCATTGAAGATGGAGTTGGAACTTGTTATTTCGTATATTAATGGCTTAGTATTAGTTTTTTTGAACTTCAATACCTTCATCGCTTATGTATTGTATCTTTTATTAGTTTTACATGAATGTGTTCTTAATATTATTATATACTTTTTAATGTATTTTGCTTTAATTTAATTTTTTTTCAAAAAATTGAGACTTACACCTCGCCTCAATTTCAGAAAAAAGCCTCAAACCGTCTCACGCTTTTTTAAACCTTGCCCAACATAGAACAGCACATGTGATTCACTAAATAGCAAGCAGTGAGAACCGCATCACCCCATAATGAATATGGAGCACGACTCTGAATGATAAGAGATCGAGTCACATCAAGCAAGTGACGGTGCTTACATTCAACGACACCATTTTGTTGGGATGTATTGAAGGATATGGAAATTATCCTCAAGCGCATCACGGAAGCGTGATCGTCGTATCGGATACGACGAAGAACGACTAGTCGTACTAGTCGTTCGGTGCAGCGGAATTTAAAAATTTTATTCGATGAAACCACATGATCCGAGAACCATTCTCAGATCGTTTCATCTATAACCACAACAAGTATAATGCAATACCTCTTGAAGCGTGGTTGATCAAGTCTCTAAAGGAAGAGACCTCCTGTCTCAAGTCCGATCGTCGGCGAGACTGCTTGCGAGCGCGGGGATGAACCGCGTTGTCCTCGCAATCCAAGAAGATGATCCAAGCATGGTTGCTCCTGATCTCGTCGCACGAGATCAAACGTCTCCTTCGTGAGAGGAACTCTCCAAGAAGACGGAGAACCGAAGAACGTCGAAGCGGCGGCGCGGTGGCGAAGGCGACGACGGTTCTCTCCACTAGGGTATGGTGGACGGCCACCAACAAGAGAGGGAGAGAGGCCTTGGCGTGTATGAAGAAATGAGGGAGAGAGAGCTCCTATATTGCATGTTCGTAGAGAGCATAGTATGCCTCTCTATTTATAGGGTTTTGGGATCCATGGATCTCAATCCATGGGACACATAAAATCAATGGGTGAGATTGATTTGTGTCAATCCAATGGCCAAGATTGTTGTTGTCAAAAGCAACAAATTTAGGTCAAAATATATTTGACAAAAATCAAATATAATTTATTCCTAAATCATCCCAACAAATAAGGAGAGAATGTGCATGGAGATTTCATCTCCATGCACCTTCCATGTTGGACGGCCACCCATTCCATATAGGAATGGTGTGCCGCCCACTATGGGAGTCCAAGGAGGCAATCTCATGGATTCCCATGAGATTGCATATCTCCTTGATTTTCTCTCTTATTTATTTGCAACAAATTTGTTGGATTTTATTCTTCAAAAATAATTCACAATTAACTTTGAGAATATTGCACTCTTGCCATGGAAAAAATTGTGAATCATATTCACAACCCAAAACAACATATAATTCATATTGTTAATTAATTACACATTGTGTATCCAATACACATAATAATTAATCAACACATATAAATTATAATTAGCTCTCTCTAATACATTATAAATCACATTTATAATATATTATGAATAATTGGATATTTCTATCCACATTATTCTTATCCACATTAATTAAATCACATTTAATTAAATTGGATAATTTCTTCACACATCAAGATGATTAAATCACATTTAATCATTATTTCTTCATTGCTTAGATCTTATGGAATTATTCTTGAACCCTTCAAGAATAATGCAATCTCTCTGCAGATACTTGGAGATAAGGACAGGGCGATTGTATTGTTCCACGTATAGTGACATGGATATTGAGATCATATCTCAAATCCAGATCGCGGGCCTCTCACAGATGCTTGATTAAATCAAGACCGTAAATCTAATCTTCTCATTGTATCTGAATCACATTCAGATCAATGTCCAACACTTGGACCAAGATCAGATCACTTCTCTACTGAGAGGAGTCACTAAAATCCAGACCCGTTTCATCACTCCCTAGGAATGGAAGCGTCATGGTTATACAATCGTTTATGATCAAATCACCCTCAGGTATTCCCAATACCTGTGCATCCTGCATACTGGAAGACTCAGACTAAACCCAAAGTATCGGATCAACTTTATACTGTCTACTTCATGGTTTTATCAGTAAGTTTCTCATTCGATCATTGGGAGTTGGTATCGATCATACACTTTCCAAAAGTGTATATCATACCTAGGTCTTGATCATATACTAAAAGTATATATCAAACCTACAAATTCAGTCAAGCTTCCAAAGCGAGACGACCATGCGCATGGAATTTGATTCTTCCCAATATCTCATGAGTGAGCTCATGTCTTCCGGTTCAGTAACTGAACCTGTATGATCCCTTTGAGAGATCGTATTACTCATATGCCCTTATATGCACACCAGCGCGCCGGTGTATAGACCTTGATTAGGTCATCAACCTATTGGTCTGCCAAATGTACATACTTGGACATATAGCAACACATCTGTCTCCGGTCAGAGGATGTGTGCCTATATCATGACAGTATATGATATAGGACTTTGGTTATCTCGATCTCGTTAAGTCAACTCTTTGACCTAACTAATCTGACACCTCCGAATCTCTATTCCTATGCAGAGGACCTGCATCAAGAGGTCGATCAGATATCAGCCTTCAGAGATAGGATTGCCATCTCCTACTCAGGCTGGAGATCATCTCTTAATAATCATTTGACGGTGCTTGATGAGTCCTCAATCTAACTCTTTAGATATTCATCCAAGCACCAGCCTCTATGATTCAATAGTTGAATCAACAGCTGTATGATTATTAAGATGGCCATGGTACATAACCCTAATTGTACTAAGGGACCTATTATTCAAATTATCCATTCTTCATTTCAGATCAGGGAATGATATTTGCAATAACAATTATTGCATAATGGCTCGTCGTGGGCTCGCATTTCCAACAATCTCCCACTAGCCCAAAGAGCCATTAATGGGCTAATCATTTAAACTCACACTCATGTGACAATTATAGGCTATTTAGAAAATAGCTAGGTAAGCTGATCAGTCACTCTGTTCCCGCGAGACTACGCTAAGTCCTTTTACGGCACTTGCATATCCCCAGTAACAGTGCTCGCATCCAATGCGAATGTTGCATCTTATGCAACTAATACTCAATCTTGTTAGTTATAGTGTCCTTGACACTACAGCTTAACAATTATCATAACCAGTATTTCCATAATCCTTATCAGAATATCCTTATTCCTGGAGATCTCTATCTCCTAAGGTATCTATAGTTAAGACCTTTTAGATCACTATCTATAAAGTCTTAAACTTTTGAAGATAAGACTTTGAGATCACTATCTCAAAAATCTTGTCATCTATGAAGATTTTGTTATTACTGCAACCAAATGTTTTATTTCCATAGTAGGACTAGTAACAGTTTACTACTCCCACTGCATGGCAGCCACCTGGCTTTTGTACACATCTAGCACACACTTGGCTTCTCAGAACTGATGCCCAAGGGTAAGTAGTTCCAGCATTCACTTCCTCAACTCTTTGAGGTGCTATCCCTTTAGATAGGTCAGTACCATATCTTAAGGGATGGAAGCCATTACTGGAATTTTCCATAAAATGGAATATGTCCAAGATGTACTATAAATGTGACAGTCCCATTATCCTCTTCTCTTTGCTTCTGAACAACTTCAGAACTAAGATCTGAGAGGCATCTTTGAAATCATATTTTAAGTTATGGAACAACCAGATTATAAAACACTAATTATTATCCTTATATCATTTTTAAATGATTAGGATATCATCTACATTTAGTACGATGAACACAAAAGCACTCCCACTAAGCTTCATATGGTTCATCAAGATTCTATCTGAAATCATAACATTTATAATTTCATCAAATCTTATGATCCAACTTCAAGAAGCTTATTTGAGTCCATAGATGGATTCCTTAGCTTGCACACCTTGCTTTCCTCAACCACGAAGCCCTGGGGCTACTTCATATGAATATCCTCAAAGAGGCATTCGTAGAGGAATGCAATATTGACTTACATCTTGAAGATGCAATAGTCAAGTTATGTAGCTAAGGTTAGCAATATTCTGATGGTTTTAAGCATGGTCACCGAAGAGCAAGTCTCATTGCAAGCAATGTCTTCTCTTCCAGTGTGTAGCTTATGGCTACGAACCGTGCTTTAAAGATCTCTACCTTCTCATCAGGTTCCCTGTCTCTTGAAGATCCATTTACACCTTTACAGGTCTTACCTATATAGGTGGATCCTCGAGGGTCCATATACAACACTTGTATATGAAGTCTACATTAGACTTTTATTGCTATCCATCTATCCATGCTATGATCTTCAGAAGCTTCATCACATGAAGTTCGATCATTGTCAGATTTCTCTAACACATGGAATCCATCCTCAAACTCATTTGAAGAGGTATTAATGTTTCATCTTTAATTGTCCCTTTAGTTTCCAATTTCAGGAGTCTCATTATAAATGAGTTCCTACACTTCATTTTCATCTTGATTCTCAAGAGTCTCAACCTCTAAGAATCACATTCTCGGAGATGAGATACTTTAAGAATCTCAAGGTCATAAAGTAGGTATCCAATACCATCCTTTATTTTCCTAATGAAGTAGCACTCTCAAGTGCTAGATTCCAACATACATGGAACCTTATTAAGGATATACATTGTAGTCTCTACTACACATATATACCTGGAAACTAAGGGATAATTATGCTAAAATTCAACATTGATAAGATCATGTCACACATGATCCAATTGTATCTACCTAAACTCTTTTGAGTTAAGGTGTGTTAGGAGGATTGAGATAGAAATGATATTCATATCTCCATAAGGTATTCTTCGAATTTATCCAGTAGGTACTTGCTACCTAGATTAGATCAAATTCATTTTATCTTCCTTCAAACTTTGGTTCTAAACCAAAAATAATGAAATCTTTGAACATTTCAAAGGTTTCTTAGGTGAAGAGAAGAAATCTCATATCATACAAATCATCAACAGATATCACATATCCATAATGTTTACTATGATACAGATGATCTGCATACATCAATATGTATGAGATCCTGAATACCTTGACATCTTACACCATTCCCAAAGAAGGGTGTATTGGACATTTTACTTTGAATACAATATTCATAAGTATGTAAGTTTTGAAATTTTAGACATTCTAAAGTTTCATCTCTTACTAGTCTATTGATCAAATCGATAGACAAATGTCCAAGGCTCGATGCTAGATCATTGTCAAATGATCTTCATCCTCCTATTGATCTTAAGTTTTAATTTCAGTATTTAGAAATGTTAATGAACCATTCATTAATTTTCTAATTTAGTGGAGTCCACTAGATTATTAGATTACTATCTGAAATATCTTCATCATAATTCTTTATGATAGTTCTATCTCAGAATTCATGTTTATTTCCAATATTTAGAAATAAACAATGAGTGTATTCTTATATCTAGGTCATAGAGACATTCTCCACGACTAAGGGCTCTCCCACTGAAATCAACAAGTCTATCAATCCAACAGGGATTGTTGCAATAATTACATCAATGTCCATGTGGATAACTATAAACCTTAAGATCAAATTTTTTGGTCTTCTAAAACATATGCAACCTATTGCAAATGCCATCAGAAGATTGAGATACAATTATTTGACTTTATCTTATTCAATAAGTAAGTCAATATCAATGATTTGTGTAGATTATTCTGATGCTCCATCCGAGTCCTTTTCTAAGGATTCTAGACAGACTTGATAGTCATACTATCAACACATCAATTTATTGCAGTATTGGCATTCATCCAATTCTTTGGATGTCATATGGAAGTCACAGAAGTCCAGTCAACTCTTTGACTTTCCTTCTTTCTTGGGTCCAACCCATGCTTCCATTGCGCTCCCTTTATCTATAAGCAACCATTGCTCAAGACAGAGGATCTCTTATTTTAAATTCAAAAGAATTCAAAGTAAGAGTTTTTCAACATTTATACATGCTTCATTAAATTCATATAATATGAATATTATGAAGCTTCATGAATGACTAGAGTATAGATAGTAGAATAATGACATTCATCATCTATATCCATCTAAACTCTTAAAACATAGGTTCAGGTAGGTACTCAAACAATTTGAATACATCATCTCTTTATAGAGCCACCATTCTACATGATGCAGAGAACCATGTCATCCATGATTAAATGTCAAGAGCACATATGTATGCCAGAACATCTTCATTGATTTTATAAGGATTATATGACAATTATGATCATCATCAACATGTCACTTCCAAAGTACATTTGATGATACCAATACTATAGAGACACACAAACCCTAGGGTTGTAGTCCTATCATCTATTTAATTGTCATTCCTCATTATTATGAGGAAACTTGCATATTGCAACCACATACATTATGTGTCCATTTGCAAGTACAATATCTGGATCATGAGTCCAATCCAAGATATTTCACTGGTTATTATTGAGTATATTATTGAGTGGGTTTTAATGAAGGATTATCTGAAATAAAAAATTTGCATAGATGTATGTATTTATATATACATATTTTACTTTGATTTAGGAATTTTTATATCAAAGTTGTCTTGCCTTGTCAACACTGAAAGTTCATTCCCTTAATCACTTTCAATGTAAGAGATATACTTACCATTATATCTCAAGCAAGATCTGGGATCTCCTTCCTTATCTTTGTTGCATCCCAATAATATGAGAACCTACAACTCGGATAAAAAGAAGCGGGAACACATTCCGCCTTGCAAGTCCAACTTGCATCTCCCAATTCGGTCTTTAACACCCGGGCCCACCACCCCTAAGGCGATGTTGACCCGTCATTAATTGAACCAACCGTCAACAGGAATACAACTCGCTATGCGCAATCCAATATCGCCCCAATAATATGAGGACCCGATACTGGGGTCACTACGCATACGTCCTTACTCTTTCGAGAAGCGACAAGCCCGATCCAGATGCGCTTGCATACAGGAGCTGTCACTTCGGACAGGCGTCTCCCACATGCAATCCCTGGCGACGGAACCCTCCGCCTTGACGGGAGACCATGGATGTCACTTATGTGATCCTCCATATCATATTCAAATTTTTAATTAATTATCGTGAATCACATTCACATAATTAATTCTTCCAAGGGAATTACTAACTCTAATCATATTAGAGTATTTTAATTGGACATAATCAACTTAATCATATTAAATTAATTATCAATCCAATTCAATCAATCAAACTTGATTATTTTACTTGAATACATATATGGTAATATCTCAAAATACGTATTAATTCGAATTTTAATAATTAGAAAAATACATCTTAATCCCTCGGACGTTATCCCGACCCTACCCGCTGTCATGGCCAGTACCGACGAGAGTGGGACGGACCACATACGTTGCAACCCACAACCCCAATGCTCTCCGACTAGGCACCATATCCGCCTCGGGAAAGGATAATGCCAAATTGATTAATTTGTACTTGAGATGATCATCGGTCCTTCAACCGAAATTGTACCATATAGTAATAATCAAAACATTTTTGATTATAAGGAAATTTGCTAGACAAATTCCCAAATCCTATCCAAGCATCAAGTTTGAAATATTGTGGTTTCCAATTATGATTTAGATCACATCTTAATCAATTATTGGTTAAGGCAATGTCATTTAAGGGAATAATTATCATCAAATATTTCACAAATATTTATGCATAATTATTCTAGGAAATTAAACAATTTAATTTCACTAAATGATTAAATGACAATCACCAATCAAACATCAAGTTTGATGAATGTGTTTCCAATTAAGATTTAGATCAAATCTAATCAATTAATTGGTTGAGGCCAAGTCAATTATGTAAATAATCATCTTCAAATATTTCACAAATATTTTTCATGATTATTTCACAAAATTAACAATTAATTTCACTAATTGACAATCACTTGGTTCTAGATTAGGACTGTAATTTCAGCAGTAACCCCTACTTACTAAAATTAGCATATCTCAATCATATTAAATCCAAATTAGACAAAATCAATTTTCATAGATTGCTAATTTGATTTAGGACAGAATCCAAGTGATGTTACACGCATTTCGAGGCAAGTCTAAACAGTAATTAACATTTTAATCACGTTCAGATCTACAGTTCCCGCAACAGTGTATACATGTTCATTAAAACAACCATATCTAGAGCATACGAAATCCGATTTACGTAAACTCAGTTCCTATGGTTTCTTTATTTAATGGGGAACAAAATCCAAGTATTAAATTCGTGTTTAAATAATTTAAACAGTGCCGAATTTATTTACCAAACAGATCTGCGAAATCAAATGCGATGAAAACTTTCGCGACCTAAACGAACCCAAGTCGTCCTCGGATTTTCGAATCATATTCGAAACCGTCGACCTAAGGCTCTGATACCACTTGAAGGATATGGAAATTATCCTCAAGCGCATCACGGAAGCGTGATCGTCGTATCGGATACGACGAAGAACGACTAGTCATACTAGTCGTTCGGTGCAGCGGAATTTAAAAATTTTATTCGATGAAACCACATGATCCGAGAACCATTCTCAGATCGTTTCATCTATAACCACAATAAGTATAATGCAATACCTCTTGAAGCGTGGTTGATCAAGTCTCTAAAGGAAGAGACCTCCTGTCTCAAGTCCGATCGTCGGCGAGACTGCTTGCGAGCGCGGGGATGAACCGCGTTGTCCTCGCAATCCAAGAAGATGATCCAAGCATGGTTGCTCCTGATCTCGTCGCACGAGATCAAATGTCTCCTTCGTGAGAGGAACTCTCCAAGAAGACGGAGAACCGAAGAACGTCGAAGCGGCGGCGCGGTGGCGAAGGCGACGACGGTTCTCTCCTCTAGGGTATGGTGGACGGCCACCAACAAGAGAGGGAGAGAGGCCTTGCGTGTATGAAGAAATGAGGGAGAGAGAGCTCCTATATTGCATGTTCGTAGAGAGCATAGTATGCCTCTCTATTTATAGGGTTTTGGGATCCATGGATCTCAATCCATGGGACACATAAAATCAATGGGTGAGATTGATTTGTGTCAATCCAATGGCCAAGATTGTTGTTGTCAAAAGCAACAAATTTAGGTCAAAATATATTTGACAAAAATTAAATATAATTTATTCCTAAATCATCCCAACAAATAAGGAGAGAATGTGCATGGAGATTTCATCTCCATGCACCTTCCATGTTGGCCGGCCACCCATTCCATATAGGAATGGTGTGCCGCCCACTATGGGAGTCCAAGGAGGCAATCTCATGGATTCCCATGAGATTGCATATCTCCTTGATTTTCTCTCTTATTTATTTGCAACAAATTTGTTGGATTTTATTCTTCAAAAATAATTCACAATTATCTTTGAGAATATTGCACTCTTGCCATGGAAAAAATTGTGAATCATATTCACAACCCAAAACAACATATAATTCATATTGTTAATTAATTACACAATGTGTATCCAATACACATAATAATTAATCAACACATATAAATTATAATTAGCTCTCTCTAGTACATTATAAATCACATTTATAATATATTATGAATAATTGGATATTTCTATCCACATTATTCTTATCCACATTAATTAAATCACATTTAATTAAATTGGATAATTTCTTCACACATCAAGATTAAATCACATTTAATCATTATTTCTTCATTGCTTAGATCTTATGGAATTATTATTGAACCCTTCAAGAATAATGCAATCTCTCCGCAGATACTTGGAGATAAGGACAGGGCGATTGTATTGTTCCACGTATAGTGACATGGATATTGAGATCATATCTCAAATCCAGATCGCGGGCCTCTCACAGATGCTTGATTAAATCAAGACCGTAAATCTAATCTTCTCATTGTATCTGAATCACATTCAGATCAATGTCCAACACTTGGACCAAGATCAGATCACTTCTCTACTGAGAGGAGTCACTAAAATCCAGACCCGTTTCATCACTCCCTAGGAATGGAAGCGTCATGGTTATACAATCGTTTATGATCAAATCACCCTCAGGTATTCCCAATACCTGTACATCCTGCATACTGGAAGACTCAGACTAAACCCGAAGTATCGGATCAACTTTATACTGTCTACTTCATGGTCTTATCAGTAAGTTTCTCATTCGATCATTGGGAGTTGGTATCGATCATACACTTTCCAAAAGTGTATATCATACCTAGGTCTTGATCATATACTAAAAGTATATATCGAACCTACAAATTAAGTCAAGCTTCCAAAGCGAGACGACCATGCGCATGGAATTTGATTCTTCCCAATATCTCATGAGTGAGCTCATGTCTTCCGGTTCAGTAATTGAACATGTATGATCCCTTTGAGAGATCGTATTACTCATATGCCCTTATATGCACACCAGCGCGCCGGTGTATAGACCTTGATTAGGTCATCAACCTATTGGTCTGCCAAATGTACATACTTGGACATATAGCAACACATCTGGCTCCGGTCAGAGGATGCGTGCCTATATCATGACAGCATATGATATAGGACTTTGGTTATCTCGATCTCGTTAAGTCAACTCTTTGACCTAACTAATCTGACACCTCCGAATCTCTATTCCTATGCAGAGGACCTGCATCAAGAGGTCGGTCAGATATCAGCCTTCAGAGATAGGATTGCCATCTCCTACTCAGGCTGGAGATCATCTCTTAATAATCATTTGACGGTGCTTGATGAGTCCTCAATCTAACTCTTTAGATATTCATCCAAGCACCAGCCTCTATGATTCAATAGTTGAATCAACAGCTGTATGATTATTAAGATGGCCATGGTACATAACCCTAATTGTACTAAGGGACCTATTATACAAATTATCCATTCTTCATTTCAGATCAGGGAATGATATTTGCAATAACAATTATTGCATAATGGCTCGCCGTGGGCTCGCATTTCCAACATATATAAGAACATGGAATTTGATGAACTATACCAATTGATGAGAAAAACTGCAAAAGCTTAAGAGTATAAAATTCTAAGGCATTGTCAGTTCGTACAAACTTAACTGTAGAGGAAAATTTATTCTTTACTTCATTTATAAAAGATTTTATCGTAGTCCCAGCCTCGGACTTATTCTTTAACAAGAAAACCCACAACAACCTAGAAAATCGTCTACAACCATAAGATAAAACATGTATCATCGATGATTAAGAACACGACTCGAATCCCAAATGTCTACATGAGAGCTACTACTCCGACCCTAACGACTTGGGAAGGTAGATTGGTAATTCTTCCCTAACCGACATGCCTCGCATAGAAAAGAGGAGCAAGGAGAAATCTGAGGAAGCGTGTGGCGCTTCTTCTGGAGAGGAAGGTGATCAAAGCGCATATGCCACATAAATGAGAAGACTGATCTAGTGAGACTAGACAAGACACCAACATACAGAGTATGGACCAATCAATGGAGGTCACCCTGCTCACGACCACATTCAATCACCATGCCCTAAGAATGTCTTGAAACATAAGTGAAGATAGGTCAAAAATAGTACGACAATGCAGATCCTTAGTAATTTGACTAATAAACAATAAATTCATTGAAAAATCAGGGGCATGAAGCACATTTTGTAGACGCATAGATGGTGTCAGACTAATCTCCCCATGTCATGCAACCGGAGCGTAAGTCCCATCAGCTATGATAAATGATCTACCATGGGGTATTTTTTTGTACACTGCAAACTAACTTCCGTTTTCACACATATGATGGGACACACTGGAGTCCATAATTTACTCTATCATAGCAGTCCTATGACAACTGGAAAGAGCATGGGTACTACCTGAGGTACCGACAAACGCAGAGGTTGCAACATTCGAATGGCTTCCATGAGCAGTCGAAGACGTATGAGAACCAGCATGAGGCATAATCTCCCTCAGGCGAGCAATAAAGTCATGAAATCTGTAGTCGAACGCAAAAGCTGCAGGAGGCTCAGCATGCTCAGCTGCATGAGAAAAAGCTGAAAAACCATGCTTGGACCAGCATGTATCCTCTGAGTGACCTGGATGATGGCAACAGGAACATAGCTGGTAAATGCAACCTCCCCTACCATGAGGACCATGGTCGCGAAATTAAGAAGTGCCTCCCCTACCAGGAGATGCGTGCATCACAAAGCAGGTCTCCGTAGAGACAGACGATGGAACAGTGATCATGCTAAGCTTGTGGCATGCCTCCTCCATAGGAGGGATGGTAGCATCCGCAAGTATCTGTGAACAGGCATCATCATACTCCGGGTCAAATACTATTAAAAATATGCCAACCATGGTGACGTTCCTATATGACTTCTACTGCTTAGAGTGGATGCAAGAGGCATGTAGCTGCGAAGCTTCTCGAACATGCCGAAAAGAGACGTATATAGAGAATGCAAGGGATGACCATTCTACTTAATTGTGAATATGTCATGATGTAACTGCAGGATCTTCGTCTCTATTCTCGCCTGGGAATACATAGTAGCAAGAATGTCCCAGATCGTCTTGACAGTGGGTTGGTGCAGAACATCATTGGCGATCTCAACTATCAGTGTGCCAGACAACCACACGCGTGCATCAGCATCGTCAGCCTCCCCTGAGGCATTCACGCATGTCTTATCAAACAGCTCCTCATCGGTAAGAACATGTTTCTTACACATAGACTACATTAAGCTCGTGAACTACATGGCACATAGTTCATAATTTGTCCCATCTATCTTCATTGTTGGTGTTGGACCTCGAAAAGTGCTTGTGATGAGGATATTGACTTCGCTTTCTAATATATTACTGGATCCGAAGACTGGGGTTCGTAAATGAAATAAGTTTGTCTCCATAGACATGTAGGGAAGTGGTTGCTTGTGTAGACTCAAAGTGCAACCATTCACATCATCATATAATGTGCCCCGCACCAACGGATGATATAATAACTTGAAATCACCCAAGAAACACCAAAAAAAGACCGATGTAATGACACGATCATGTTCTCAGAGCCCTAGGAGAGGGCAAATAGGTCGCAAATGACAATAATAGGGGGAGGGGGCAACAGCTGCAGCTGTTGCTAGAGCCACAGCTGTTGGAGTCGTTGGGGCAACAGCAGGGCGAGAAGAGGTGTGGCTGTAATTGTTGGAGATACGGCGACATCCGCTGGAGGGAGGAGTGGCGGCAGGCGCTGAAGAGAGAAGGAGCAGGCGACGAGTAGGGTAGATTTTTTGGGGTACAAGAGACCCGATCTAGGACTACCGCTCTGATACCATGCTGAAAGAAATGATTATTATATCTATTCAAGGGAACTCTAGGGCTCTTTTATAAGGGAGAGACCCAAAGGGTAAATTACATAATGTAAATGAAAGAAATAGAAAATACAGAAACGGTACTCCAACATAAGAATATCTCTACACTGTATTATTTTGTCATAATGATTGTCATAAAAGCATATCAAGTTAAAAAAATACCTAAAGTCAAAATTTATCAAAAGGTAAGTGTAGAAAACGATAATACATAAGTATATAAGAGATAAAGAATAAAGAGCATTATAAGAATACCGAGATTTTACGTGGAACCCTAATTTGTAAGGAGCGAGATGAAACCACGGGAGAAGGCTTCTCATAAGGTTGAATACTCTGTTATGCCTTTATGTCATCTGTTACAGGAGGTGAGGGGCTTCTTATATAGCCCCACCAGTAAAGCCAAGTTCCATTCATAGTTGATGTGGGACTAAACCTATGGGGTGGTCATTAGAACCTAAAGGGATTCAATTATCCATCTATACATGTGACGCATACTCTAACACTCCCTTCAAGCTGGAGCATGCAATGCTCTTGGACAAATAGAAAGAAATCGCCCACTCATAATACAAGACACTACGAGCAATATCAACATAACGTGTACTCTATTGGTTGTTTGTTGAGGACGTTGCTTCTCATATCATATAGGTGAGGAGGAACTGAAGGGCTAGAGTGTGAATGAGTCTCCTCGTCGGAGAATGTGTGCTTTGTACTGCATTTGTCAGTAATTGAAATTGAACTGAGTCTTCACATGAAGAATTCTGGCCCGCAATTACTCCATCTCTCTGAAATGTCATATTGGAGAAAGTTGTGGAAACATCCTCGTCAAAGTCCATGGATGCTGGAGAATGGAGTCTGAAGAGTCTCCACGTCGGAGAATTGAGCCTCTCTTATACTAGCTAAGAGAATAGGATCTCTACTCTGGAGTCCCCATGAATCCACACGGAAATCCTGAGTCTACATTGGCTCAAAGAATGGGATCTCTAGTCTGGAATCCATATAGATCGCATGAAAACCCTGAGTCCTCGAAGATGGGGACCTCTAAAATAATGATTGCACACATGTGCACATCAAACTAGTAAAGTCTAAAATCAGGATGTCGGAATCTGAACTTGAGAATACGAATCGGTCTTGTAGAACTCTACATCTTTCTCCCATATTAGTCAGAATAGATGACATCGACCAAGTTAGGAGAACTGAAGAAGAAAACAAAAAATAATAAGTCGTCTCGTTTTTTCTTGGTTTTTCCTAATTTTTAAGCCATTCTCTTTTTTCGACTTTCTCTCTTTTTTTAATAAAAAAAATTCAAATCATTCTTTTTCTTTGCGTACAACATTTCTCCATTTTTCGTACGCTTACATCTTTTTTCTAAAATAATCGTGGCTGACTTGGACCAAAAAAATATTGCACCTTTCCTTCTTTTTATATTGTAGATCGACTCAAATGGCCCAAAACTCATGCTCACCCTCCTATTTTTGTTTCAGATGCAGTCGTGGGCCAAAGAGAGAGAAAAATAACTTTACATGTTCTTCATAGCATATTTGGCCGGAATTTTCCCTTTACTTTTTAGGGTCCCCATCGAAGGAACCCCAACCCAAGTCGCCCTTTACGGGCTTTGGATCCCTCACGTGTCTCCTGCACTTGGGAGGGAGCATGCTTGCTCGAGGAGTCAGAGCCTCTGATTTCAATCAAACTCCATCATAGATCGATCCATGGACGCTTGTTTAGGAGATGAAGCCAACTACAACGAAGGTGCATGGGGTTCCGATGAGGGGGGTATATGCCACCTGGAGAACCGGCTGGGAGGATGGTGTCGCACGCTCGTGTTGGATAACCTGGAGAGTTGTCGCACACGATGAGGTAGTGTTCATTGCATGACGCCGAGGAAGAAGGGATCGGGCCCAATTCTTGTCTTCATGATGCCTCCCTTTTTCGATTGGTTATGAGGAGACACATACCGGATGCGATTGTTGCCGCTTATGCTATGGAGTGAACGAGTCGGCAATGGGAGGCCGTCAGAGCGAACAACGACCTCGCTAGTTTTTCCTTTGCAGGATCCATCGACGCCTCCTGTTGTGGCTTATGTGTCGCATGGACTTAAGGTTACAGAAAACCCTAGTCCTTTTTTGAACAAACTCCATATCACATGTAGATGCCCAGTGCCAAGAGATGCGCACGCTGGGGAAGATTACGAGTCTGTAAGGATCACGAGCCTGGAGGCGCCTCTGAACAATTTGTCTAGAGTTGCAAAAACCTTAGGTTCTCTAGAACTTGATGAGATCTTCCAAACTTGAACGTATTTCAAACTTGAACAGATCTTGAAGATCAACAACTATAAAATACATCGAACTCTTACTTCAAGAACATAATAATTGACAAAAAAATCCAAGAACATAAAAATCGAATCCACTGTCATACCATGTAGAACATGATAATGTGGAAGCGTATTAGAGATAAAGAATAAAGAATGTTCGGATTTTACGAAGAACCCCACTATGCAAGGAGCATGATGAAACCACATGAGAAGGTCTCGTAACAAGTTGGATGCTATGTTATTCCTTTCTCTCACCTGTTACAGGTGGTGTGACACGTCTTATATAACCCCACTAGTAAAACCCCACTCACAGTAGATGTGAGACTAAACTTGTTGATGTGGTAATTGGATCCTGGAGGAATCCAATGACCCATTTATACATGTGACGCATACTCTAACATTAATGTTGCTCCAATACCTAACCAAAGAGATAATGTAGTACTTGTAAAAAAGAGTCGTAGCTATTGAATGACTAGCTATTAAATGACTGCCTATTTTGGAATTATTGATATTTTCCAAAAAAAAATACTATCAGTACCATAAATATTTGCAAAACTATAATTCTTATATATTCTGGGAAACAAAAACTTCCATAGAAGAAAAGGAAATGAAACGCTTTCACCGATACAAGCAGACGATTCGATAGTTTAAACTATTTTTTTCAATCTTCTTCAATAGAACTAAGTCGTAATTCTCAATAATCAATAGTTACGAGTTTTAATTATTGGATAAATTAACCGATATTAAAATATATCTACACATTTTCTCATAATCATGGTTCCATGGATCTATTTTTATGAATCTGCATAAATTTCTGGTTATGATAATTAATTCATTTTAATATTTGTTAAACGTTCAAGGTCAATTGATTAATTCGTCTATGATTATAATCCAAATCAATTCGTTGGGCATAGCTATCATCTTTTTTCCCAAATGATATCAGGGGTTTGCAGTTATTGTAGAAAATTCATTCTACCTACCAATTTTTTTGGAGAAAAAATAAAAAAACTGCTCTCTAATAGCACCTGCTTTAGCGTGGAGTTCACGATTTCAAAATGTTGCCTTGGGTGGTAAAAATTTTTAGACGTCATATTTCTACGATTTGATTTCATATTCAGTATTTTTTATAATATTTTTTTACAAATTGGAAAATAATAATGAAGCCCTTTCTTGGTTCACACATAATAGGAATTCAAGTCCAGTTCCATTTTTTTAACTAGAACGGAAGATTAAAACATATCTTAACTTAAAATATGGAGTCGCGTCATATAAGTAAAGATAAATTTCTTTTTATTCAATAAGCATCTTGTATTTCATAAAAAGTAAGAGCAAAGAGAGCCCATCAAGAAACTACTACAGAAGATAAATAGTTATGGCATTGGGATAGATACCACATCCCTCATTTCGTTAAGATAAACAAGATGCATTCTATTACATCATGTAACCCCTAAGAAAAAGCGCAACACAAACACATGTTCTAAAAGACAAGAAAATATATGCTTTAATAACAAAGTAAAACCTTACCAAAAATGATAAAAACAAAGAGTTGCTTGGCAGATCCACAAAACCTCTCTTTGTCGACACTCGTGTTGCATCGCCGACTCTATGTATCCACGTCAATTCACTCATGATATATAGAAGTGCATAGCATTGTAATCCATCACGTGCGAGTATAAACAACCAACAACAATACTGGAGCCAGAGATGGTATCACTAGTAATACAACGAGAAATCGAAAGAACTTCGGGAATCTCACGATGATGATGGAGTAGGAGACAATCTCTATGGTTGGGGTGCGCATTCAAGGGGAAATCCAACATCTAAGATTGTATATTACGATGTTTAAGGGAAATCAAACAAAAACCTAGAATAAATATGAACAATTACATCAAGAACTCTAAACACCATCTCCCCGTGATCTTATTAAATATATGAAATCATAGCCTAAATTAGAAAAACTAAAAAACAAGTAATATACCATGAAATAAACCAAACCCCTAAGGAATCCACCTCCAAATACATTTCAATAAATAAAAAACATCTTAAGGAAGCCATATCCAAAGACAAGACGGACTTGCATGCAGTAGCCGCACAATATAGCGAGATAGAAAATTGATATGGGTGATGTAGGTCGATATGAGGGAAGTTGCATTCAAAACTTCAAGTTTTAGTCGATGTCCATCGTATCATGATATGTCAACGATAACTTGTGAGATATCAATTGATACCTCATATATCATAGATATATCCCAATATCTAAATCAATATTAAATCCATTCTCACGCTACAGTATGCAAATGACAACATTTTCTTAATTGAATGGGGTGTGGAGGAGGTGAAAGTATGGGTGCAGTGTTGGACATTTTTGCGAACTAACCGGGAGAAATCTGTTGCAGGTTCATTTTACCTTTTGAAAGTAGGGGTTGTTGATTGTGTCAGGGCATTGAGCATTGCTCAGGACTCATACTGATTCATTACATGAGGTTGTCACTCTATTGTGATTGTATATGTCTGGCGGATTGGTTACTTGTTATTGAGAAATTGAAAAGAAAGGTATCCAATTGAAGGTAGTGCCTATCAATGGTCGTATAGTGCTTGTTAAGTCAATTTTTGCGGCAAGTCCAATGTTCTTCATGTCTTCTAAATTGTTGTCAGTCGGGAGTTGCCATCATTCCGAGGTAACTATGAGAAGGTTTTTTTGGGAATCTCCGAATAGAATGCTTCATGGATAGATCTCGTAGAATAGGACAATGTCACGCTTCCAAAAGAAGATGGTGGACTTGCATCCTCCATCTAAAGACCCTAAATAATGCTTTATTGTTAAAGTGGGCGGCAAGAATCTAGGGTGACATCGAAGACTTGTGTTGTAGGGGCTAACATGGAGTCAATGGGATCCACGCGTAATGTTCCAATAACCCCATCTACACCACCATTTTTTGACATCCTGGATTGGGATTTGCATTGTGTTGCCTCAGCTCCCAACACACTTACACCCAATCTTCGAGGACGATTGTTATTCTACATTCTGGACGAATGACTAGGCTAATAAGGGGTCTTCGGCAGATCGGTTCCTGCACTTGTTTTCACTGGCCTCGGATTGTGACATGTTGTCCTCAGAAGCTTGGGTGGATGGTGCTTGGCTCCCAACTTTCTACTCTATGTCCTCAGAACAATGCTTTAAGGATTTTTCAGTGCTAATGGAGGTCATTAGCACGTTCGAGGGGTTGCGATTATTGGAGATGACGGGATGGAGGATTCACGATGAGGCATGCCTATGGGCCTTGGATAGAACACTAGACCCTATGCCAAGGTTGCTGATTCGAGGATGCGTACTCATATTGAGCACCCATATTTATGATGTGGGTCAAAGACTTCCTATAGTTATTCTGACAAGGTAGATTTTAAAGGAGAGGTGGACAAGATTTTGTTCGAGAAATGACAGCAGTTCTTCTTTATGTGGGATTGAGATTGAGATGGTGGAACATCTCTTCTTGGCATGTGTAAACACGGAAAATATCTAGGTGGAAGTAGTTCTCGATCGGATGGACTCTTAGAATATCGCATGCCGTTGGGATTTCCTCTTTAGCGTATGATCCCATTCCAACACTGTGTGGATGTAGTCGGTCACAATCCTTTGGTCATTTTGGCTTAGTCGTAATAGTGTTGGGCTCTGGAGCACTAACGAACTTTAAAACATTAGATGTTGTAGTCTCGGTCGGGGGTTGATTATTGCTTGGAGAGACATTGTGCTTGATCCGGTGTCTGAGATAAAAGGAAGGCATGTCCTTACTTTATTGCTAGAAAACTATGTCACAGGCTAGCAGATTGTGATTTCTTGTGTATATGAGCCATGTGTTCTGAATTCCATAGTGGATTTGTGGTCAGATATATGTAATGCGAGAGCTACCCTCCCTAGAGTCGCATGGCTTATTAGAGGTGACTTCAATGTTACTTTACTCTCTTCATACCGCTCGGGTATAAGGGGTGAACGGAACCCCGTTTCAATTGATTTTGCTGATTTGATTGACGATCTTAAACTAGAAGTGATTGATGCCACTGATTCGAAATACACCTGGAGGAGTTCTGGTTCTCGATCCCGTATTGATCGCATCCTGGCATCCGGGGAGCTACTAGAGGAATTCCCCCTCTCTTCATCCACTTCAAGAGCTCGTACCAGATCAGATCACATACCACTTATATGGGATTATGGGGAGTTGTCTCCCACCAGAGGTTTCTTAATGTTTGAGTGGGCATGGCTCCTGGAGGGGTTTAGAGAACTGATCTCGATGCACTAGAGCTCTATAGTGCTCTCAGGCTCAGCATTGTCACGTTTGGCCCAGAAACTTATTTCTCTGAGGATACGCCTATACGCTTTCAAGGAGGTTAGAGAAAGTAGAAGGGCCCATCGTGTAGAGGTGGAAGAAGAAGTCTCCAATATAGATGGCTTGGAAGATACTAGAGACCCTTCTCCAGACGAGCCCATTGTTAGAGCAACAGGACAGAAGGTCATTCTGGCAAAGGACAAGAAGCGAGTTGCAGAGTGGAAGCAGAAATGCATACACTCTTGGCTGAAAGAAGGGGATGCCAACACGACTTACTTCCATAGAATTGCTAGTGGGCGTCGCCAACATAGCTTGATCCGCAATGTGGTCATCAATGGAAGGAGTGTGGAGGGTTACCGTGAGATGGGCCACGCGATTGCGAGGCTTTTTCGTGATTTTTCTAGAAGGAATGAAGTTAGACCTTGGAGGTGGTCAGGACTTGGGACTTCTCATCTCTCTGAGCAGCATGCAAATCACCTTGTTCTTGATGTTACAGCAAAGGAGGTAAAAAATGCAGTATGGAACCTAAATGTCGATGGAGCACCTGGCCCTGATGGATTTCCAGTCTTCTTCCGTGAGTCTCGGGCTGTGGCGGGAGATGAGGTTGTGGAGCTTGTGCAAGAGTTTACCAAAGGTAATGCAGGTTTCGAGAGACTAAACAAAGCTCTTATCTTCCTACTACCTAAAAAGGAAGTCTCTGAGAGAATTGAGGACTATCGTCCTATTACGTTTTCCAATGCAATCTATTTAATTGTAGCTAAGGTCTTGGCAATCAGGTTGAACAGCATATTGGATCGCTTTATTTCTCTTGTCCAATTAGCATTTATTCCTGGAAAACAATTAGCATACAGGTTGGCCATGGCAACGGAGATTATTGCATATTAGAAGCGTCATAAAATGAGGGGAGTTCTCTGGAAGGTGAATTTTAAGGCCTGTGACACTGTGGACTAGAGTTTTCTTTAGATGGCAATGACTAAACGAGGCTTCCCCGACATGTGGGTTTCATGGATGAAGTGTTGTGTTACCATTGCTTCCTATGTGATGCTAGTTAATGGTAAGCCGGAAGGGGGATTTTTCCAACCACAACGAGGAGTTAGGCAGGGGTGTCCCCTTGCACCTATGCTTTTTGTGATTGTTGCAGACGTCTTGTCTCACATGGTTGAATGGGTGCAGCATACTGAGCTCATAGATGGCTATATAATTGAGGATATACGTATTCCTTTATTACAATATGCAGATGACACCAGTTTCTTTATCGAGGGAAGGAAGGAGGATGCCAAAGGAATGGCAACAACGGTCGAAATTTTTGGAGAACCATCAGGGTTGATCCTAAACTGTGAGAAATCTACGGTTATCCCTTTTAGTCTTCAGAGGCTGATGCACTTGCATGCTGTAAAAATTGATAGCAGATTGTGGCTCGTTGACAATCTGCTATCTGGGATTCTCGTTGACAGCAACAAGACTTAAATTTTGTGACTGGTTACCTATTGTTGAGAAGATGGAGAAAAAACTTTCTGGTTGGAAGGCGGCTTTGTTATTGTGCAGTGGGCGTTTGGTACTCGTGAAGGCGGTCCTAGCGACTATTCTTGTGTTTTATATGTCGTCTCTTCTTATGCCAGTTGACATCCGATGCAGATTAGAATTAATCGTGAGGAGATTTCTTTGGGGCAAATTTGGCCATGATGGTTTAGGAATAGACTTAGTTGACTAGGACATTGTTACCTTGCTGAAGGATGTTGGTGGGCTTGGGATACCAAGCTTAGAAACTATGAATGAGGTCTTACATCAAAGTGGGTGAATAGGATTTAGGGTAGAAGCGAAGAGTTATATTGCCATTTCATCTACAACATTTATAACATTAGTAATATGACAATTTTCCCCATCATCCGCTCTTTTCATCATTCAGCCTTTTGAAAAAAGGAATCCATCGGGCGATGCCTCGTTTCCAAGAACTTTTTAGACATGTGCTCGGTGATGGAAGATCTTTTGCATTCTGGTGAGACAATTGGACAGGGGGAGGGAACACTTGCATCCAGATTCCCACGTCTATTTGCTCTGGCCGCAAATCGGGAGCTTAAGGTCTTTGAATGTTGGTTAGACTGCAACCGGATGCCATCATTCCTCATGGATTTTTCTGATCAGCATTTAGAGGAATTCCTTAGCCTTCTTGACTCTCTCAGACACCATGAAAGACCAACAGATGATTGTGATCATTGGGTTTGGAAGGATAACTCTTTTACGGTAAAACGGACCTATAACCAATCTCCAGACCCACCCCCTCCTCGGCACAGACTGATGCCCTGATTCGAGATTGCAATCTAATATGGAAGCTAAAACTGCCCAATAGAATCGGATTTTTTATGTGGTTGTTACGTAGAAGACGACTTATGACAAGAAATCGATGTGCAAGATTTTTTTTCCTGATATATCTAACGGATGTCACCTCTGTGTAACTTAGATTGAAACTATGATCATCTGTTTTTCATGCACTATGTAAAAACTTCAACAATTTGGTAAGAGATGGATACTACATGAATGGATCTACAAAACCTGGTTTGTTTCTGGGGATCACTTTTTGTGGAAAAACACAAGCCTAGGGAGGATCTTCTGAGGCATGAGGAAACTTTATGGGCTATTTGGTTAGCAAGAAATGGTGTGCTTTTTTCTTCCCATCGATTTTATAGTGAGAATGTAATTTTCCATTCTAAAACTCTACTTGAGCCTTGACTTATGTAAGTCTCTATGTAACTCTTCTTAATTTTTTTAATACATCTGGGGCAGACATCGTAGCGTGTTTTCCCCAATTCTGACTCAAAAAAAAGTAATAGTGGTGTGTTTTGAGCACAACATATTTACGTAGAGAATGTGCTTCATCTTGCTAAGACTCTTCTCGAGTCCTGACTTATGTAATATGATTTATTTCTCTAATAAATTTGGGGTGGACACCTTTGTGTGTTTCTCCACGTTTGATCTTTAAAAAAAGTTTATCACATAGGAAAATTAGACAGATTTTCCCCTCAATGTTGTTCACATTACATAAGTGTCATTTGACCCAATTTTCTATTGTTTTATTGGAAGGTATGTGAAGTTTCGTGAATTTTCTGAATTCGCCTAAAAACCTAAATAAAACAGTCAAAAAGACTTGAATTAACATCCACAGAACCTAACAAATGAAGCTTGAACTTTGAATCCTCCCATGGAGTTTCAAGGAGAAGTATATAGACATAGTAAAAAAACTGAAATAAACATAATTTACATTTTTTCGAGAAGTAATCTATAAATAAATTAAAGGCAGATAAGCATACTTCATGTTCTGGTATGTAGACGACAATGTGTTGATGGCACAATTTGGACAAAACCTGCGTCAGAAATTGTGGAATAAGATCTACATGCCAAATCTTAAGGTTCAAAACTTTAATTATCACAAGAAGTGTAGTCACATAACAAAGTGTTTCATAACTTGACAAAGACCAGTCAGAAATACCAACTATAAGCCTATGAGAACTCCAGATATCATATTGTACTGCACTTCTTAAGCTTTCTAAATTAATTATGAAGAACAAACAGTCAGTTTTTCTTCTAACTTTAAAGTGATTGTTGGTGATTTCTAAAAAATGGCTGACAATAAACTTGCCAACCCAGTAAAAGGCAGAAAGAGGACATGACTATGAGAATAGTTGATAAAAATAAAACCAAGATTATTCCTTCCGTTTGTTATTTCATAGATTTCAGTGAATCATAACTCGGTTCTTTCTTTGGCTCCGAAATGCCCACCACCCCATCCTAGTAAGTGATTACGGTGTTGTTTGGCACTGCCATATATTACATTTTCCACATAAATTCTATCGTGCCCAAAGAAGAGCCCGTTTCATGTCAACCATAGAAGCCAAACTACAATTACAGCCAAGGACCTATTACTGTCAGAGCCGTGCCAGTTCATACCAACAAAGCCCTAAAAAGCAGATGAGCATCCAGCAGCCACCCTAGGGATGCCAAACATGTCCCACACCTCCCTAGACTTTGCACAACCAAAAAGGAGATGCTCCGAGTCTTCCAATCCCATCTTGCAGCGTTCACATGATATGCTACTACCCTAGAAGCGACAGGCAAGCCTGACACTGGCCATCACTCTCCCATGTAAGAGCCAGTGATCACACCCAGTTAACGGACAACTGTAATCTGCTAAGGAGTCCATCAGAGATAAAAGTTCAACCGATCTACGATCAGAAATATTAGACCAAAATGCATAGAAATAAGGTTCACCATCCCAGGATCCCCGCCACGGTAATATCAGTTCACAAGCCGAAGCAAATAGGCAGAGGCAATGCTCATACAAGAATTCATCCTCCATGCAGTCATCGCATCAAAATTGGAATCTGTAACGGCACCCAAAATTGGTCGCAAAGAAGGTAGGACATTCGGTAACACTGAACAGATACCCCTCCAGAATGTAGATGGAGAGTTTCCAATCGTGCGGGGAGCATAAATACTAACTGAGACCCCATATATCTTTTTTGCAAGCCAAAAAAGGGGGAACACACGAAGGGGTATATCCCAATAATATTAACAAGAGATCAAAAATTACTCACAGAAGCCAAAATTCAAGGAGAATCTTAGCTAAATGAACTGCATTTTCTATATAGAAATGCTCTGCTTGAAAGAACACTCCATTCCCAGTGAGCCATAGGGTCCAAATGGTAGCTGTAGAAATAGTTAGTAGTTTTATTATCTCTTTATGTAGTTTGTCGTTATTTCTTTATTTTCTATAGACCTCTCTGTAATTTACCCTTAAGGTCTCTCCCTATATAAGAGAGCCTAGGGTTTTCTGAATAAACATCAAAGAGTCCTTTTCTTCTAACATGGTATCAGAGCCGCCTTAGGGCTCTCCTCCCTTCCCCACCCGCCGCCCCTCCCTTCTTCTCTCTTCTAGCCGCTGCCTGCGGCTTCCATCAGCCCCAGCGGCACCCAACCGCTCTTCCTAGCGGCACCAGCCTGCCGCTTCCAGACGCCCCAGCGGCCCCAGCGGCACTCGCCTGCCGCCTCCAGCCGCCCCAGCGGCCCCAGCGGCACCCCCATCTGCCGCCGTAGGGTTTCCAGTGGCCTCCAGCAGTCTATAGGCGTCGTTCTCGAGGCGATTCAAGGGCTGTAAGCTTCCTTGGAGGCGTGCCCTAGACCCCTCTTCCTCCGATTTATGGATTTGAGTGCGTAAAAGTCTACACACGTACTCAAATCCGATGCAGTTGGTGTAGACATTCATCACCGTGTCTATTTTCCCTTCGTCTTCTTCGAGCAGCAGTATATCAGAATCGAAAGTCGATTTGCCCTCCACCGGCGCATTCAAAGGTCTTACGCCAATAGTGAAGATGGACGGGTCTAACTATGAGCTATGGGCTATGCAGTTCATGAGCCTCATGAAATCAAATGGTAAGAAACACATTCTTACCGAGGATGAGCCTGCGGAGAAGACAGGGATCTACGCCTCATGGGAGGCCGATGACGCTTACGCAAAAGTCTGGTTGTCTGGTACGTTGACAATGGAGATAGCTAATGATGTCCTCCATCAGCCCACTGCTAAGGCTATCTGGGACATACTTGCTGCTACATACTCGCAGGTGCAAAATGAGACAAAGATGTTGCAGCTTCAACATGACATCTTTATGATGAAGCAGGCCGGCAGACCTCTCCATTCTCTATACACATCCCTAAGAGGGATGTTCGAGAAGCTATACAGTACCATTCCTCTGAATGCTACTCCGGAGCAGCAGAAGACGTTTCGGAATGCCACCATGGTGGGTGTTCTACTTGCTGCTCTCGATCCTGAATATGATGCTGCACGGTCACAGATTCTAGCAGATGCAGTAATTCCTCCAGTGGAGGATGTCTACAGAAGGCTCAGTCGCATTCCAGTCGCCTCTTCTACTCCACGCCCATCTGCGATGGCAGCTTCGCGTGGGAGAGGTGGACCGCCTTCTGGGCGTGGTCGTGGACGTGGTCGTGGACCTCAAGGAAGAGGCGGTCGCTTCAGTCAGATGTGTTCGTATTGTCACAGAACTGGACACTCAGAGGAGACATGCTACTCAAAGCATGGGTTCCCAGCATCGGCACGAGTTGCAGAACATTCACAGTCTCCATTACCGTCTACTGCAGATCATAGATTTGACGAACTTGTGGCCCGTCTCCGCGATATTATGCCACATTCCTCTGGTGATTCATCTGGTGGCTCTTCAGATTTTGCTGACATAGCCTCTGCCAGTTCATCCGCCGCAGCTAGTACCTCAGGTAGATCATCAGCACTCATACTTTCTCATGACATATCTGACTGGGTTATCGATTCCGGAGCCACACATCATCTTTGTCGAGATAGAGGATGACTACAGGCCTACAGGGATATTCCTCCAGGTCGTTCAGTACAGATAGCAGATGGTTCTCACTCACCCCTTGTTGGTCAGGGGGAGGTTTTCTTATCCTCCACTATGCAGCTACAGAATGTTTTACATGCCCCTGAGTTCTCACTGAATTTGCTGTCTATTAGTCAGATTACAAAGGATTTGAATTGTCGTGCTATATTTGACCCGTCTTCTCTCATTTTTCAGGACATACTCACGGGCAAGGTGATTGGTTGTGGCTCTAAGCAGAACGGTTTATATCAGCTGGTTCGGGAATACTATGCTGGCGTCTCCTCTCACTCCGCTGGACCAGTCTCACCTTACATTTGGCATCTTCGTTTTGGTCACCTTCCGCTCCAAAAAATGCGTCATCTTCTGCCCCAGATCTCTCCAAGTTCGTCGTTTCGCTGTGAAACATGTCAGTTGGGAAAGCATCATAGGTCAAGCTTTCCAGGTCGTCAGAGTCGGAGCAGTTGCTCCCCTTTTGAGTAGTTACATATAGATATATGGGGTCCGAGTCGTGTTCCCGATCACCAGGGACACAGGTTTTATCTTGTGGTAGTAGATGATTTTTCTCATGTCTCTTGGGTATTTCTTTTGAAGAATAAATCTGAAGCAGGAGATGTTATCAAGAATTTGATTAATGAAGTGCAGAATGTTTTCTCTTCGTCAGTCAAATATGTTCGGACTGATAATGCCCTAGAATTTTGTACACGCTCTCTTTCTCAATTTCTGTCATTGAAGGGTATTATTCATCAAACCACCTGCGCATATACGTCCCAACAAAATGGTGTGGCGGAAAGAAAGCATCGCCATCTCTTGGATATTACTCGTACCCTGTTGATTCAAAGTTGTGCTCCTATTTCTTTCTGGGGGGGATGTTGTTCTTACTGCATGCTATCTAGTCAATAGAATGTCGTCCTCTGTCCTTGGAGAGAAGATACCCATCTCTCTTATTTTTCCAGACAAGGAGCTATTCTCACTGCCACCACGTGTCTTTGGAGTTGTGGCGTTTGTCCATCGTCTATCTCCTGGACTTAATAAGCTCTCTCCTAGAGCCGTCAAGTGTGTCTTTGTTGGTTATTCCAGAACCCAAAAGGGATACCGGTGTTATGATCCTACAACCAACAGGTACTTTGTTAGTGCGGATGTCACTTTCTTCGAGTCGGTTATGTATTTCTCGCCAGCTGGGGACAGAATGGTACCATCCACCACCACTGATGATATTTATGTTCTACCACCACCTGCTCGTATTTCACCTGAGTCGTCTCCTGTGTCAGTTCCTCTGCCAGCACCACCGCCACCACCACCTCCACCCATTCCACAGCGAATCATATCACCATTTCCTAACCACTACACACGTCGATCAGGTCCTGCTCAGACAACAGATCAGCCAATCACTACGCCTCAGGTATGTTCAGATGATGTTACTACTGACGGGTCAGGTTCGGTACATATGCAGGATGACTCATTACAGGTGGACCCAGATGATGATCTTGATGTTCCGATTGCTATTCGGAAACAGAGACGACAATGTGCATCCTATCCATTTGCTTCACAGGTTTCCTTCCACCGACTCATAGGTGATTTTCAGAAGTTTGCCACAGCATTGTCTTCCGTGGACATACCACGGTCATACCAGGAAGCTTTGCAGAATGAATGCTGGCGATTAGCAATGGAAGAAGAAATGAGGGCCCTACAGTCTCGTGGCACATGGTCTTTGGTCCCTGCACCTTCTGATGCATCCGTTGTGAGCTGCAAATGGGTCTTTACAGTCAAATACCATGCAGATGGAACCTTGGATAGGTACAAAGCACGCTTGGTTGCTCGTGGGTTTACGCAAACCTACGGTGTGGATAACATGGATACATTCTCTCCAGTGGCGAGACATTCTACCCTTCGTATTCTCTTATCTGTTGTTGTGGTCCGTGATTGGGGTATATCTCAACTAGATGTCAAGAATGCATTTCTGTATGGAGACTTGCAGGAGGAAGTCTACATGCAGCAGCCACCTGGGTTTACTGATGAGGGGGAGAAGCAGATGGTCTGTAGACTTCACAAGGCGATATATGGCCTCAAACAGAGCCCTAGAGCATGGTTCCAGAAGTTGTCCAACCTGATTGAGCAACAAGGATTCAAGAGGTCAGATGTCGATCACTCATTGTTTGTCCGGAAGTCATCGGCAGGTACGATTGTTATTATGGTCTATGTAGATGATATTCTTGTTACAGGAGATGATGCACAGGCATAGAAAAGGCGAAGGCATTCCTTGGCCGTCAGTTTGTTACAAAGGATCTTGGGACCCTGAGATACTTTCTGGGGTTGGAATTTGCAAGGAATGCACAGGGTTTGGTAATGACCCAACGGAAGTATATTACAGACTTCCTGACTGAGACTGGCATGGATGGTTGCAAACCATCAAGTATTCTCATGGATCCCAGCGTGAGGCTGTATGATGGTGATACTGATGAAGTAGATAAGAGGAGATATAGAGAGATGGTGGGCAAACTCCTCTACATCACCATAACTCGCCCAGACATTCAATTTGCAGTTAGCAGGGTGAGTCAATTTATGGAGCAGCCAAGACAGGTTCACATGGATGCTACACACATGATACTGAGGTATCTAAAGTCTTCTCCAGGGTCAGGGCTGCTATTCAGAAAGGGCACGGACTTATCTGTCTCAGCATGTGCAGATGCAGATCATGCAGGATGTCCTAAGGACCGAAAATCAACCTCAGGGTTTGCAGTGTTTGTTGGAGGCTCGTTGGTTTCTTGGAAAAGCAAGAAACAAACTGTTGTGGCAAGGTCTAGTGCCAAATCCGAGTATAGGGCCATGGCTCAAGCCAGTACGAAAATGATGTGGGTTCGCTCAGTACTAGAAGATCTACATGTAGCTGTACCTCTACCTATGAAGCTTCAGTGTGACAATCAGGCAGCATTGTTCATTGCCAACAATCCAGCCTTCCATGAAAGGACCAAGCATATTGAAGTTGACTGCCATTATACTAGGGACTTGATCCAGAGAGGGTTGATATCTACTGCACATGTGAGCTCAGGAGATCAGACTGCAGATGTATTTACCAAGC
This sequence comes from Ottelia alismoides, assembly GCA_037367405.1. Taxonomy (NCBI): domain Eukaryota; kingdom Viridiplantae; phylum Streptophyta; class Magnoliopsida; order Alismatales; family Hydrocharitaceae; genus Ottelia; species Ottelia alismoides. Next base: position 107,540 of record JAZKJV010010926.1, on the reverse strand, counting down.
CACTGCTCAGAGGACCGTTTCAGAGATGTTCATCCAAGCTGAGCATGATAGATATCTATGCTCCACCTTGAGGAGGAGTGTAGAAATAGTTAGTAGTGTTATTATCTCTTTATGTAGTTTGTCGTTATTTCTTTATTTTCTATAGACCTCTCTGTAATTTACCCTTAAGGTCTCTCCCAATATAAGAGAGCCTAGGGTTTTCTGAATAAATATCGAAGACTCCTTTTCTTCTAACAGTAGCAATTGGAGGCAGCTTCACCATGTTCCAGCGGGAATTAGCATTGAATAGCAACTCTGAGCTCTAAGCTAGCATCGTCCAGCCACGAAAGATTCTTCTCAGTCCAAACGGTTGCCATCACACGGCCCAGAAATAGGTGACCCACCATCTCCACTTCCACCGCACAAATGACATAGCAATTATCGGTACCCGAATAAATTCGGTTCCACCTCTCTTTCAACGTTGGCCTTTTGCACCTTAATATCCATAAAAGACTTTGATTTATTGCAAATGTGCATGTTCCAGATAAATTTGTGCAATCATGAATAAGCTCACCATCAATTGGATCCACATGCCTCACCAATTATCGATAAGTTTGATTTACTGAGAAAGATCCTTGTCTCAATTTCCAGTGATCCTAGCCACAGAAGGGCACGTATGGTGGTTGAGACTTGAGAGCCTCTAACATCTCCAAGAACTCTTATAAGCGTTGTTCTGAAAGGTAGGTATGGAATACAGGCAGTTGCGCTCCATCAACCCAAGCCACCTCAACAGTCAGTTCGCGGTCCAAGGCCAAGGCATATAGTTGCGGATATTGCCTAGCCAAAGGCACTCCATTCATGTGAATGGATTCACATGGCCTATTGCACGTGGATACCCTAGATCCTACGGGTCAATCTACAACAAAGATCCTCACTATCACCTCAAATTTCGCCACCTAGTTCATCAATAAAGTTCTATTCATCGTCTCCAATCCAGGGACAAGACCCACATCCTCCTTTGAGCGTGTGATCGTGCCCCAATCTATCAAAAGACGGCCCCGACCATTATGCATATTGCTACCCAGAAGAGTCTTCTCATGTCATCGCAGGTTGATGATGAATCCCCATGGCAGAAGCCTAGATGGCATAAAGAAGATAGGAATTATGGCTAGGACCGCCTTCTCAAACACCAGACTACCTCCTTGTGAGAGGCACAAGGCATTCCACCCAGATAGCTTTTTGCAACTTCTTAATAACAGGAAACAAGCCAGATAACCAGTGTAGGCCACAACTAAGTGGTAAACCTATATATCATATCGGGGACGCCCCACAAGTCGTGCTCGATGCAACACTTTGGCATCACAATCTCCAGTCCCGACCTTTGAGAAATTAAAAGGGACAACTGCATACTTGTTATAGTTAATCCTCATGCTCTAGAGCTTGCCAAAATGCCAAGCATTGTAGACATCCCTCTTGCTCCTCACCTCGTTCTATGAAGAAGATAGTAATGTCAGCATATTGCAGAATATGTATGGAAATCTCTCTAAGGACATACCTAGCACAACCCCTGTCTCACCAACTAATCAACCATCTGTCAAGTACATCTGTAGCCAACATAATCTATAACGTTCTGAGCCTTAAACTCGGTCAGTTATTAAGGATTACTGGCCCAAACAATTTGTTGGGCTTAGATCCAACTAAAGTTCTTTAACTATAACTAAAAATGCTTAATCCCATGTTATATAGTAGTAGGCTTGCTCTACTTATAACACAATACCAAACCTTGTAACTACTAGATGTGGTACTATGTTTGGGTTCTAGAATCTCCCCCACTTATATATGAAATGTCCTCATTGCGATATGAAGCTGCACTTATTCCCTATAATAGTGGTGGTTGCATGCTCTTATGTAGCACTTTCCTACTATCTCTTTGGTAGGGGTGGTCATACATCTTGGGTAACCTTTTTCCACAATTAAAGGGAACTTTTTTTAAGAAGAGAAAGGGTGGCATCCCAGGATTGAGACCCACCACACTTTTATTTCACTGAAACAGGGAAAAACTTACATGACGCTACGATACAATGCAAGATAGAAAATTCACACTATGCTACATGATTCCAGGATTCATGCATCACTCTACAATGCTCAAGAACCTTTTCACAGTAGAACGGTTGTCCATGAAATGTTGCCTCATTTCTACCCTGCCAAATTGCCCACAAAATGGCGAACGGGTATGAACTATCAACCTGACTATTGCTACACACTGCTCTAGTGCAACTCCAAAAGATGGATGCATCATCTGCCGTAAGCCACGGAGTATTCGCCATGCTCTAGACCTGTGTTGAATGCATACAAGAGAAGAACAAATGGTCCAAGTCTTCCACCCCAGATCCACATGTGTTGCAGTCGTGGTCTTCAACACCCAGAAGTTGTCCCCGACAGCTCTTCGTAAGAATCGTGCCAAGATCGAACAGCCACAGGAACACCTTGACCTTGTTAGGCACCTTGCTTGTCTATATGATCCCCGCATCCAACATGACATCCTTATGTACCTGCTCACCATCATCGCTGAAGAAACAGTAGGCCTTCTTCACCATGAGTCTACCATCACCCCAAGTGAAATGATCTTTTCCATCCCCAAGCCCTTGAACCTCTACTAACTCCCTATGCATCCTAAGTAGGTCCTCCATCCTACCATCAGAGAACCCGAAGGGGAACCTGAAGGCCCACGCACCATGTTCCCACATATTGCACACACGTGTATCCCTTCCATAAGCCAGACTAAAGAGTCTAGGGAACCTCTCATTTAAGACCATGTCTCACAACCAATCGTCACGCCAAAATCTAAACCACTCCCCATCTCCCAAGACAAGTTGCATCCTTTTTTTATATGAAATAGGGTGAGATCCCAACACGAGATTCACCACACGAATTGATTCATTTAAGAAGATTTAAAATACATTACCGTGAGAGCCAAAGGCGATATAAAGCGTTTACATGAGAAAGCACATTTTCATAGTGGAACCTCTGGTTTCTGAAAACGAGTTCGTTCCTTGCAGTCCAAATGCACCATAGCACGGCGAAAGGTCTCGCACAATCATCCTGGGAGTTGCCCCCTACTTGCCTGATGGAGTTCCAAAACTCAGATGCTGCTCTTGTCGCCACCCAGTCGTACCCAGACTCCGCCCATATCCGCATGGATGAGGGGCATGTGAAGAACAGGTGGTCGGAATCTTCAATGGTGTCATCGCATATGTCACACTTTACGCCATCCACCTGAAATAAGCGGCTCCTCCTTGCCTTGTCAGTCAACCGGCCTCTTCCGAAGCACGAAAGGAACACCTTGACGCGGCATGGAAGATTAGATGTCCACACGATCTCTAAGTAATGGCATAACGTTACATCATGTTCACCTTCCTCCGGGCTCAAGGCCATGTACAACTTCTTTACCGACTGACCGGAACTGCCCCACCGAAAGTGGTCACAGTCTAGCGTGAAGGGACCAGCTTACGAGAATTCCCCAATCATCTTGATGAACTCCTCCGAGCGTCGATAGGACAGATCATTGCAGAAAGGTGGGATGCAGTTACCCGAGTCCGCCACCTAGAAAAGCATGTCATCCTTCACTGCCACCAACGCGTATAGGCGGGGGAATCTAGTCGAAAGGATGCCATCACCCGACCAATTGTCCATCCAGAATCTGAATAATTTACCATCACCCACGCACGGTTGCAATTTCGGCCGCAGCAACGGTAGAACCTCGATGATGCCCTTCCATAGTACTGACATGAAGCGGGTCCTGCTAGCCACCAGCTCCCCATTAACGCTATACAATCTTCTGAGGAGAGTAGCCGCAAGGCTGTTCGTTGGCCCCCAGACACGCAGGGCCCACTTGGCAATCAATGCCCGATTCATGCGCTCGATGTCCCGGACACCAAGCCGACCCCCCCCCCGTCTCGTTCCCTGGTGATCTCATCCCAACCCACCAGATGAAGATCATGCCTCTGTTGATTCCTGGTCGACCAAAAAAATCTCCTCATCCTAACCTCCACTTTCTTCCTCACGCCCACCAACATCAGGCACGTCGAGAAGAAAAAACCGGGATCACCGCAAGGACGTGCTTGAGAAGAATAAGCTTCCCACCCCTCGAAAGCGTAATCGCCTTCCATCCGGCCAATTTTGGTCTATCCTTTGGATCACGCCGTCCCAGTCTGACATCTTCAACCTGCCCGCGGCCAGTGGTAGCCTCAAATAGTTGATGGGCAGTTCACCCACCCGGCAACTGATGATCTCCTCAAGATCCGAACGCTCCGCCGCCTCCAAGTGAAAGGGCACCACCGTAGACTCGCACCTGTTGATCTGTAACCCCGAAATGCTGCTGAAAATGTGAACAATCTGTGCCGCATTTGAGCTTTGTTCCGTCGATCCCCCGAGAAAAAGAAGAGTGCCATCCGCATATTGGAGGATTGCGACAGAGATATTGGCCACCCGAAAACCCTCACACCATCCAACGTCAACCGCCCTGTCCAAGAGTACAGCCAACGCGTCCGCCACCAGCACAAACAACATGGGCACCAGTGGGCAGCCTGTCTCATGTCGCGTTGAAGCTGAAAGTAGCCACCTTCTGGTCTAACATTAACCAAGACAGAATAAGACGAGGTAGTCACGCAGCGCTTCACTCAGTCAATCCACAAGTTTGGAAAGCCCCTCTCCTGGAGAGATGTCCATATGAACTTCCAATCTACACAATCGTAAGCTTTTGCATAGTCGATCTTCCACAGTAATCCCTTCTTATTCGACCGCTTCCATTCCAAACAGATCTCAGACGCCATTACCAGGCCATCAGTTAATTGTCTTCCCGGGATGAAAGCTGACTGTCCCGGAAGCACCACCGAGTCCAGCACCAGACTCAGCCTGTTAGCCACGATCTTCGCGGCAATTAAGTAGATGGCATTGGAGAGCGTGATTGGCCTGAAGTCATCAATATTCAACGGCGTATCTTTCTTAGGGAGAAGGAATAGAAGAGCCATGTTAATCAACTCGAAGCCTCTATTGCCTTCTCTAAATTCGTGATCGTTTGGAGGACCTCAAACTTAACCAAATCCCAAAATTCCCGATAGAACAATACTTGAAATCTGTCCAGGCCCGGGGCTCCCTCCGCATTGAGCCCCCAAAATGCTCGTTTAACCTTATCTTCCGGGAACGGCGTAATGAGAGAGTCCGCCTGTTCGCAATTCAGCCTCCGCACCCCACAGCTAATCCATCCCCAACACTCCCCTACTCCTCTTCTCGATTGCTGGAAATAGTGATTCTGTATAGCCCCCCCCTATCTGTGCCTCCCCGGTGAAACGTTCCCCGCCAATCTCGACCGCGTGAAGGAAATTCTCTCTTCGTCTTCCTGAGGTCATTGTATGGAAAAACTTAGTATTTGCATCCCCCTCTCGAAGCCACCTCTGGCGAGATTTCTGCCTCCACTCAATTTCCTCTTTTTTGTCTTCTTGCAACAGAGCTGACAGATGGTCGGCCCTTTCGAGCTTCTCCTCCTCGGAAAGGCCTCTTTCATCATCCAGCGCATCTAACCTGGACACTCCAGCGCGGGCGAGCTCCCTCCTCGCGGTCCTTCTGTGCCTAAGCTCCTTGCCAAATTTTCTCAGGTACGGTCTTAATGATCTCCTGCCACATCACTGAGGGGGCAAGCATCCGTGTAGCCTCCAAGGATATATAAATGTTATAAATCCTCCTCATGAGCCGATACACCAAATCCTTCGAACTCCCGCATAACCGAACCACCCACTATGCCACCAGTGCTTTGTTCATCGCCTCCAATCTCACTACCACCAAGCCGCCCATCTTCTTCACAGTTGTGATCTTGCCCCCGTCCACCAAGTGCATCCCTTTCCTTGCTTTGCTTCCCATTTGACCAAAAGAACCACCTCATCAGCTCTTCCATTTCTTAGTGAACCCCGATCGATAAAATCCTCATGAAACAGAAAAAATAATGATGGTCGAGAGGACATGCTTCAAGAGAATCAGTTTTCCTCCTTTAGATAGCATAGTTGACTTCAAGACAATTAGACGGAACTTACTTTGATATCACAATGAGCTTCCATGAGGCCTCCCTCTAAGCAGCCTCTTACACACCAAAGAGAGAGATTATTACCATAACCCCAAACATGGTAAATCCATTTAAAAAGAAGGGCGTTATGCATCTCCTTGAGGCTAAGAACACCAAGGCCACAATACTCCTCCAGTACGGTAATAGTCTCCTAACCAACCAATGGATTACCTATGGATTGTGGAGTCATTAAAATAAGACCAAAAAAACAATGGATGATGGACTTTAATCTTGTTTGAATACCCATTAAAACAAGCTTTGAGGAGAGGAAAAAGTTAAGAATAGTTGAAAGCACATATTTAAGCAACACCAATCTTCTAGCTCTAGATAAGTACGAGGGTTCCAACCTACCGACCTCTACTCCATCTTTTTCACGAGAGGGAGCCAATCAGACTGGTGAATCCTACCAGAAACAAGTGGGAGCCTAATGCAACTCACCGTAGGAGATCTCCTCATGGCTCAAACCAATAGGCATGGTGGAAAAAACGGAATGCAATAAGATAATTTCATCAAAAGGAAATAGAGTTCCGTATAAAGATAGAAACATTAAATCCCAATTACATCAATTACCTCAATACTACTAAATATAGAAGATGTTAAATCCCAATTACATCAATGTAACATTCAGATTTGAAACCGAATCCGGCCCGATTAGAGTCCATATGACCCGATAAAACTATCGATCCATACATCGTAAATCAAATTTCGTTTGGAATCAATCGACTAAAATCGATTGCATCGTGAATCGTGTCATCGGAAAAGCCATGACTTAGTTAGAACCGCAAAAACAATCTGAGACCATCATAAAATTCATTCAGACAGATAAAATCAACAAAATCAACCGTTAGTCAATCAGAAGTTGCTTGACCCCTTTAAATCACGAAATTTAATCACAAATCAAAACCGTATTTCGTCTTTTTTAATCCATCTTAAATCATAAGTATATGAATATTATACTTATTTTGATCGTCACGTCGAAACGGGTCATTAAGCTTCAGAGTGAAAATAATGATAACTTTAATATTTTACATAAATTGGAGATAAAGGATTCAAAAAATTAAGTGTCAATTCCAGTCCACACATGGCTCCTTACTCTCCCCAATTGGCAACACCAAAAACCTCCCCTCTCCTTATAAATATCACCTCACCCCCTTCTTATTTCCCATCTTTCTCAATCTTCACCTCTTATTCTCCACCGAAGAAACCCAATTCCTTCTTTTTGCTGCTACCAAGAAGCCATTTCTTCTGCTGGAGGTTCTCCTGGGGTGCAGCTGCTGCTATAGTAGCTTGAGTTTGCAGCAATTGCTGTTATCTGTTGCCCCAAGAAGCCAAGCAGCTGGGTTGTTGATGTTGTGCTACCCAAGGCAGTTGCTGCTACAGCAGCTAGAGCTACTGATGCGAACAAGATTTTTTACAAAGGTGAAGAATAAAAATTTGACGGTGGAATTTTCGGTGGAGAAGAAATTAGGAGGGATTGAGAAAAGAAGGGCGCCGGTTGCGCGAGATTCGAGGAAGAAGAAGCGCATAGATCGCGTCGAGGAGAAAGAGACGAGAGAAGGAGAGAGATAAATCTCAAAACTTCATATAATCTGACATGTCTTTACAATAGACTACCAACCCCTTTATATAGGAGGGGTGGAGTTACAAAAATAGAAAGCGAATCAAATTTAAAATCCCACTCGATCCTAATTGACCCTTATTGATTTGAATTAAAATTCAAATCTACCTCTATCCTATTTTAACTCTAATTCGAAATTCAAAATTCAAATTTAAAATTGTTCAACTAATTGGAGATCACACACGATCTCTTTTATTTAAATAAACAAACTAATTAAAATAACTGATTAAGGATGGAAATCCATAATTTTAAAAAATCTCTAAATCAGTCTTTTCTCCAATTCAAGTTACCCTATCAATTTGGAAATAATTGCATCAATTCTCCTCCGCTTGAAAAAATTCGTCTCCTTACGAATTGCTCGATCTTCAATCCGCCGGTGGAAAATTTCATCTGCATTGGTTGAGTAGATAACCCAAATTTTGATCTTTTCCATGTTACGTTTGTAATTTCTTTCAACTGAGGGGCATTGCTGCAAATTTTCTGCCCCTTCATTTGAAACAATTTTGTAAGTGGAGTTTTTGAATATCCCCTTTGAATAAAGACTTTTGTAAGGGGGGCCTTCACTGCAATTTTTCGAAATTAATCTCTCATCCCTGATCTTATGGGGTTCGATTGCCCTAGAAGAGAACCCACATATTAGGGTTTCTCGTGTCTTTAATTGGCGGCGGCGACGGCAGAAGTTTCGGATCCTTGGGCAGCGGCGATGATCACGTTGGATGCACAAACGATGGCGGTTGGGTCCCCGCAAGAGACGCATTGGGAGGCGAAGGATGGTGGCGGCACGGGCGATGGAGGAAACGTGTGGCACTGAGGAAGGTGGATTGGGCTGTAGCGGGGTTGGGGGCTCCACAGGGCGCGAGAGGGTAGCGGGAGGGGTGATGGCGACAATGGGGCAGGGGCGGGGGGGTCGTTGGGGGCGCGAGGACTGCCCGAGGGGGCGTTGGGGCTGGGAGGGTTGCCGGGATGACGGAGATGGGTTGCAGGAGAGGCAGTGTGGCAGTTTGGAGGACGGCAGGGGGCTGCAACTGGGAGATTGGGGGTGCCGGAGGTGCGGGGGCTGTAGCAGGTACCCGGGAGGGAGTCGTGGGTGGCACTGGAATCGGTTCTTCCAACGATTGTAGGTCTGAATATTCCTGGACAGCAAGCAGATCGATGATTTCCCATGTTTCTTCTGTAGGGTCTTCGTCAAATATGGGGCTCAAGTCTTCGATTGCGTTTTGTATCGAAGTTGTATCAATAAAATCTTCATCTTGCATGAAAGTACCTTTGTTTTCTTGATCAAAAGTAGGTTGAACAGCAGCTTCTGTGGTCTGATTTTTATTGTCGAGGGTCGGATCTTCATCGATTTTCGCATCCAACCATTCTTGGACCTTCAAGCTTGATATAAGGCGTCGCTTGAACTTTTGTTGTCGCGAATACGCATGTGAGCCATGGGAGAGAAGGCTAAGATCGAATTGCATCCTCCAATGGGTGACGGGATCGTCGAATCGTAAGAATGATTCGGTTTCCATGCTCTGATACCAAATGATACAATCGGGATTTTTTACAAAGGTGAAGAATAAAAATTTGACGGTGGAATGTTCGGTGGAGAAGAAATTAGGAGGGATTGAGAAAAGAAGCGCGCCGGTTGCACGAGATTCGAGGAAGAAGAAGCGAGTAGATCGCGTCGAGGGAGAAAGAGACGAGAGAGGGAGAGAGATAAATCTCAAAACTTCATATAATCTGTCATGTCTTTACAATAGACTACCAACCCCTTTATATAGGAAGGGTGGAGTTACAAAAATAGAAAGCGAATCAAATTTAAAATCCCACTCGATCCTAATTGACCCTTACTGATTTGAATTAAAATTCAAATCTACCTCTATCCTATTTTAATTCTAATTCGAAATTCAAAATTCAAATTTAAAATTGACCAACTAATTGGAGATCACACACGATCTCTTTTATTTAAATAAACAAACTAATTAAAATAATTGATTAAGGATGGAAATCCCTAATTTTAAAAAACCTCCAAATCAGCCTTTTCTCCAATTCAAGTTACCCTATCAATTTGGAAACAATTGCATCAGCTACCGATTCATGCCTTGCTGCTACCTATTAAGCTCCCAATTCCTCCAAAATTTGGAGATCCAAGAGGTACAGTCCAGCCCTCTTTTGCTGACATATGTGCATACCAAGAATCCCATTTAAAATCTATTTATTAGCTCTTGATTTCTAAGTTTAAAGATAAATTTTGTTTGATGTTTTACATGCAATTGATCCTAAAATCAGACCATTGTTTAGCTCCAGATTACATGATTTTAAGGATGAAAATTGGGATTTTGCATCTAATTGTGCCCAATTTCAGACTTAATAATGTGCTCCAGATTCGTTCTTTTAGAGATAAAATTGAGATTTTTGCATGAAATTATGCCTAATTTCAGACCTAATAATTTGCTCTAGATTCATGCTTTTAGAGATAAAAGAATTGGGAATTTTGCATGAAATTGATCCTAAGTTCAGATCTAAAAATTTGCTCCAGAATTCATGTTTTAAAGACTTAAAATTAGGGGTTTTGGCATGCTATGCTTTTAGAGATAAAAGAATTGGGAATTTTGCATGAAATTGATCCTAAGTTCAGATCTAAATATTTGCTCCAGAATTCATGTTTTAAAGACTTAAAATTAGGGGTTTTGGCATGCTATTGATCTTAAATTCAGACCTATTAATTTGTTACCGAATTCATATTCTAAAAATGAAAAATTGGGTGCATTTTGCATGGATAAAATCCTAAAATCAGACCACTAAGTATGCTCCAGATTTCCAGTTGAAAGATGAAATATTAGGGGTATTTTACATGTAATAGTCCTAAAATCAGACCACTAATTACTAATTATGCTCCAGATAATGGATAAAAGATTGGGATTTTTACATACAATTGATGCATATTTCAGATCAAACATTAGGCTACAAATTTCATGATAATAGGGATGGAAAATTTAGGGATTTTTCATGAATTGGCTTCTTACTTCAGGCCAATAGTTAGGCCATTGATCTCAAGTTTTAAAAAGATGAAAATTAGGGGTTCTTGCATGAACTGGACTCTAAATCCATATTAATTATTAGTCTCCTAATATTATGATTTAAAGAAGAAAAGTTGGGGGATTTTGCATAGAATTGAACTTAAGATCAGATCCAATGAGTAGCTCCAAATCTCATGATTTAAAGAAGAAAAGTTGGGGGATTTTGCATGGATTTGAACTTAAATTCAGATCCAACAAGTGGCTTCTAATTTCATGATTTTTATAAAGGAAAACATTGAGGAGAATAATTGACCCACATGGATCTTATCTAAGAAGAGTATTAATAAAATATAAGGGTATTGATATCTAAGAGGATCACATATTCTTAAAGAATTAACTCAAAAAGCTTTGAATCGGTCTATGAATTGAATTCCATGTAATCATTATGAGTTATGACCAATAACCATCATCAAATGATCTTTTAATATAATCTATTAATTATATATTACTATTGATAAGTTGTTGACGAAATAATTAAAATGGGTAAAGTTAGCCATACAAGATATTGTAAAAGGAATATGTAATCAAGTACAATCATGAATCAGTGATGTCAATTAATTGTGTCGATCATGGTACCCCTTACACCTGACTGTGCGAGGTTATGGTGACCCTCAACTAGGGTAGAGTTAGGATGCCCAGATTGGGCAACGGTCGCCTAGTGCACGTGTTTAGGATCTCAGTCTCTTCTATGATTTTTCGTGAGCTCGCAGTTTTTACGCTTCGCTGGGATCCAGGTGTTTCCGTTCAACCAGTTTCGTTGACCTTGTATTCTGTTAGGGTGCTTAGGCTGGAGGACCCTTGGTTTTCCTTCAAGCTCGTTTAGCATGGACTTACACCGATCTGGCGAGACTATAGTGGCTCGGACCGGAGAGTCTCTCCTACTCGTCTCAGGAGCGTAGTTGGAGTTTGTCTAGCCTTCTCCTGTACCACACTTCCACTGAGAATGCGAGATGGAAGAGTCTCTTGGGAGGCATCTTTTGCGCTTGGGTTTGGTTACTATTACGCCAGTAGGTTCTGGCGAGGATAAAGATCATATCATGAAAATATTCATCAATCATCAAATAAGATCTATCATCACATATAAAAACCTCAAAGGGAGTATCGTCCTCGTATGTCAAGTCTAGCTCCACGTCAAGATCCCTGTAGCTGATGATGTGCCGAGGGTCGTGCACATACTTTCCCAAGTTGGATATGTGGAATACATCACGTATCGTTGAAAGATGTGGAGGAAGGGCTACCCGATAGGCTACCTTCCCTACACGAGCAAGAATCTTGAAAGGTCCAACATATCGCGGCGCCAGCTTGCCACGAACATCGAATCTCTGAATTTCCTTCATGAGAGATACTCGGAGAAACCCACAATCTCTCATTTGTAATTTAAAGGAATGTCATTTATATGTGAGATTAAGTTGAATATAGATAAGTTATAATTGAATGGTTGAAGAGAAAGAATTGGATTACCTGAAACTCTAAGTCTCTTCTTCGACGATCTGCATAGTTTTTCTGGCGGCTTTGTGTTGTTGGAAGTTTCCATCTCACAAGATCAACAGCTTTAGCAATCTCCTCCAAAAGATCTACGGAATAGAGAGCATGATCACCTACCTCACGCCAACTGAGAGGTGCGGGGCATCGCCGCCCGTATCGGGCTTCGAATGGTGCCATGCCAATACTGGAATGATAGTTGTTGTTGTACGTGAATTCAACCAATGGCAGATGGTCCTTCCAGAACTCTTTCCACTCCAAGGTGCATGCGCGTAGTAAACTTTAAGCGTCTGAATGGTGCGCTCACCTGCTTGTCGGTCTGCGGATGGTGTGCAGAACTCATTTTCAGCTCTGTCTGTAGTGTTGACATGAATTGTTGCCAATATTGCAATGTAAACCTCGAATCCCTGTCAGACACCACCTCGCGTGGTATATCATGAAGTTTGATGATATTCTGCGCATATAGTTTGGTCAAAATCTGTATGGAATGTAAGTCGTGTTAATAGGTATGAAATGGGTTGACTTGGTCAACTTATCAACAAGACCCAAATGGAATCATGGCCACCAAGTGTCTTCGGTAGACTTGTGACAAAATCAATAGAAATGTTCTCCCACTTCCACTCGAGAATAGGAAGAGACTGCAGTAATCCTGGTGGTCTCTTGTGCTCGGCCTTGACCATCTGACAGGTCATGCATCTGCTAATATGTTGCGCCACATCGCACTTCATTCCATCCCACTAGAAATAACAATGCAGATCACGATACATCTTGGTGCTACTAGGATGGATGGACAACTGTAAACTGTAGGCCTCATCTAGAATGTCTATGCGCAATTGCTCGTCGTTGGGCACAACGACCTGACCTTCCTTCCATAAAATAGACTCCGCCACAACAAAGTCATCAACCTCGCCCTTAACGACGCACATGTATATCTCGAATCTAAGGATCTGTCTTCTGACCTTCGGCAATGCAATCCCACATACTGTTGAATCGTGGAGGTACGGTGGTAGTAATGGAAGCACTCTCCTGAGGATGCCAATCGGTCAAAGCTGCGAGCATATCCTATGTATATAGCCAGTTTGTCGTACCCTCAGCATAGGATCTCTTGCTAAGTGTGTCTGCCACTACGTTTCCCTTACCGGGATGGTAAGAGATCGTACAGTCATAAACCTTCAGTAGTTCAAGCTACCTGTATCGCCTCATGTTCAGAACCTTCTGATCAAATATGTACTTTAGGTTTTTGTGATCAGTGAAAATCTCGAAGTGTACCTCGTAAAGATAATGGCGCCAGATCTTCAAGACGAAGATAACTGCTATCAACTCCAAATCATGCGTAGGGTAGTTCCGCTCATGCAGTCTCAACTATCGTAATGCGTAAGCAATTACATGACCTCTCTACATCAATATTGCTCATAGACCTTCTCCAGATGCATTTGTGTAGACTGTATAGACCTGAGTGCCTGAAGGGAGGGCAAGAATAGGCGTTGTAGTCAATCTCTCCTTTAGTATCCTGAAGGCCTGCTCGAATGAATCATCCCAAATGAATGGAACTCCCTTCTGCGTCAATCGTGTCAAAGGACGAACAATGCGTGAAAATTCGCTGACAAAGTGTCTGTAATAGGCTGCTAATCCAAGGAAGCTTTGAATCTGAGTAACAGTTTTGGGCTGCTCCCAAGACATAACTACCTTAATCTTCGCAGGATCAACTGCGATGCCTACTCCAGAAATGACATGCCCCAGAAATGAGACGTGTAGCTTGGCATATAGCTTGTGCTCTCGCAATGTATCCAGGACAATACGTAGATCGTTCGCATGATCACATTCATTCCATGAGTATATGAGCACATCATCAATGAACTCCACTACAAATTTGTCCAAATATGGACGGAAGATCTGGTTCATCATATCCATGAATGTTGCAGGTGCATTGGTGAGCCCAAACGACATCATCACAAACTAGTAGTGCCATGGCGAGTCCTGAAGACTGTCTACGGAATATCGAACTCTCGAATCCTCAGCTGATGATAGCCTGAACAAAGATCGACCTTTGAGAACACCGAAGATCCATGAAGCTGATCAAATAAGTAATCTATGTGTGGCAAAGAATAATGATTCTTCACCGTTCTTTTGTTCAGTTGCCGATAATCGATGCATAATCTCACGGATCAATCCTTCTTCCTAACAAGTAGAACCGGAGCACCCCAAGGTGAAGTGCTCGGCCTCACAAATCCCAAGTCAAGTTACTCCTGCAACTGCACATTCAGCTTTCTCAACTCAGCTGGTGCCATGCGGTAAGGAGCGATCAAGATCGGTTGTGTGTCCGGTAGCAATGTGATCTCGAACTCGATTTCTCTCTCAGGATGTAATCCTGGTAGCTCATCAGGAAACACATCTGGATATTATGATACTACTTTGATGTCATGTACCATTGGCTCCTGATCAGATACCTCCCGAACAAATGCAAGGTATGAATCACATCCCTAATCAACAAGTCTCTAAGCTCTTAATACTGAAATGTACTCCATTCTGGAGTCATGTAATGTACCATCAAAAGTGAATTCAGGCAAATCTGAAATCCTGAAGACAATTGTCTTCCTATAGCAATCAACAAGAGCATGATGAGCTGATAATCAATCCATGCCTGGAATCAAGTCAAACTCATCAAGCTGTAGTAGTAAACAATTCGCAATCATCTCATGACCACCAATCAGTACAGGCAAGTGCCTGACTATTAGGGAAATAACGAACAATTGGCCACCTGGCCACGGATGTGATATGGAGATGATATAGTCTCTACAACTATACCTAAAGAAGCCAGTAGCCTCAAAGCAAGGAAAGAATGTGTCGCTCCAGAATCAAACAAAACACGGAAAGGTCGGCCCAAGACTGAGATCATACCTTTCACCACAGTAGCTGCTGAACATGCCTGCTCCTCGTTTACTGCGTGTAGCTGACCCTGCCTGGCTAGTGCGGTACTAGACCCTGTCACACTCTCTATTTGTCTCTGTTGTTGCCTCTTGAAGTTGGAGTTCCTTCCATGAGAATCCCATGTATATTGTGCATGTGGTTATAATGATTGTGGTTGTGGGTGAGGCTCACCAAATCTCTGGGGACACCGATGTCGGTAATGTCCCCACTCATGGCACAAGTAGCATCAGACTGGCCTGGTAGATGGAGTGGTCGTGTCTGTACTCCGAGCCAGTCCTGTTGGGGATCTGTCAGCTCGCTACGACCCAGATGGTCGAGCGGAATCGGTATCACGTCTGGCAAGTGCTCCACCTAAAGTAGTCGAGGGAGATGAGCGAGCACTGCCTTAGAATGACAAACATGTAGGTCAGAATCATCTAGCTGACCTCTGCTGCTGGAATGGTTGACGCATCGGCCCAAATGATTGTTGTGGTCTAGGCGTCGCTCCAGATGAGCTCCCAAAGCATCTCTCGCTCTTATGTCCTTAAACTTCTTCGCTGCGTCAGAAGCCTCGAAGATAGACGTGATATGCAATCCAATTTCTCCTACACATCTTCCCTCATGCCTCTGATGAATTTTTCCAGATTCTCCTCTGGAAAAGCAGCAGCGGCAGGTGTGTGTCGAGACAGCTCGGATTATCCGACGAAGTAGTCTCTGGCTATCATCTGTCCCTGACGACGATCTGCAAACAGACGGCACTGGTACTCCTTCCACATCGCCGAAAAGAAGTAGGCTCTGAATCGTGTATCAAAATCGTCCCATGTAGGCTCGCGGCCTATCTCAGAAACCACAACATCCCACCATCTCTCCGCGAAATCTGTCAGTGAGTACTCCATGAAAGATATCCACATGTCTCGTGGTATGCGAATCATCCTCAACACCTTCATCACCTTCTTCAGCCACTGCTCAGCAACATATGATGTATCGTTGCCCTCGAACATTGGCACATTGGCCCGCTGGTAAGATGTGAAGACTGATTGATGCATGTGGATAGCGGATACTCAAGTGCATCCTCGTCCGCAAAGTCTACAGGGTCATGCTCCCTATCATATTCTCCATCCTCAGATCATGCTCTGGTATCTCCTCACGTGGATCATCGAAATGAGGTTGTTGTACATCTAACGACTGTTGTTGAACCTGGCGTGTGTCGTCGTAAGATGGACGATATGTGGAATCTGACAACCCATCTAATCTGAGCTCCATGTCTGTATGTCTGTCTGTCAGCAATCTCCGTCTTGAGCCAAAATCTGATCCTGCTGACCTCTCATAGCAGCTTGGTGTTGTTGAAGGTCGGTGCTAGCTGGTCAGTCGTCTCATGATCTGGTCAAGATGCCATGGCTCTGCATGGGAACCATTTTCTAGTCATAAAAAGTGTCATTCGCAGATAATTATCATATATGCTTTTTCTCTTCTTATGATATAATATGAAAATTGATGAAATTGGTGACATTTGTGGTCACTGAGTTTGAATGTCATATTTTCCCTCTCGGACTCATGACAAGTCGAAAGATTGTCGCTATCCAAAACTTAATGCGATCAAAATCGTAATACTACAAATATGTGTATCGCGATACCACGACTCCGATACCAAACTGCGACGTCCTCGGATTCGGGCACCCGTTTACGTTGTATTTGCACTATTATATTTGCAAACGATCTCACTAAGTTGATGAAAATCAGGGAAAATTTTTTCGCTTCGTGTTTTGCTTTTGCATATGACCCCATCACATAACCAACAAAGACATATGCCATCAGAAG
This sequence comes from Ottelia alismoides, assembly GCA_037367405.1. Classification (NCBI taxonomy): domain Eukaryota; kingdom Viridiplantae; phylum Streptophyta; class Magnoliopsida; order Alismatales; family Hydrocharitaceae; genus Ottelia; species Ottelia alismoides. The sequence continues at coordinate 90,559 of JAZKJV010010926.1, read as the reverse complement.
TTCATTTCATTATTTTTCATAAACATATACAACATGTACAAGAAGGGCTTACAGTGTATACATGTATTCCAGAAAGGCATTTTACAATATAACTGATCAAAAGCTGAGACAAAAGAAATTGTATCATCTAGTATAAACCCGATCACCAAGAATCATCAAACCACTACTGCGTTGTAGACTCCTTGTCTGTCATGCATGCAAGGAAGAAGAGGATGTTACAAATGTGAATACAAACAGTTGTTTAAGCAGTTTAAATAATAGTAGCTAATTTTATTTGTTCAAAAGAAAGCAAGTAGATGGGCATTTATGAATTAAAAAAACTAGCACTACCTATGTAGAAAAAGATTTCAAGCTATTTAAGAAAATGCCTCATGATTTATCCCTTACTTTCTATATGACATATTCTTGTAACGTGGTTAATGTCGTATATATGATTTCTCCATTTCCTCATAGATTATATATGTGTATATATTCATATAATAGTTAAGGGATATTTACCCAGCAAACCCTGAAATCTTTCAAAATTACCTCTACGACCTTTGAAACATCGATATTCCTCCCTAGACCCCATAATCTTGCTCCGTCTTACCACATGAACCCTCCGTTTGTACACCGTCTCCTTCTAACCTAACCAGAGTTGTCTGAGTAAACCACGATACCCCCGTTCCCTGCTAATACCGACAAATAGAACAATATTATTTGTATATTTCAGGTGACTGCAGAGTCAACATCATAGCGAGACCCTTGCCCACTCCGATCAGTCGTGCATGCTCCGCTTCCGGAGTGCTGCCGTCCGCCTCATGCGCACCTTCATCATGGGCGTCCCTCTCATCCTTGGCCTCTCTTGCGAGACGCAGACACTTGCGATTCCGACCTCAGCAGCAACCACCTCTCCGGGTCGACCTCAGCAGCAACCACCTCTCCGGGTCGATCCCGGAGTCCCTCGCGGAGCTCGGGAACCTCCAAAGTTTGAATCTTTCCTGCAATAACTTTAGTGGGTCGATCCCCATTTTCCAAACGCACAAGTTCACAGTAGAGTCCTTCGAAGACAACGCCCAGAATCTCTGTGGCGAGCCGTTGAAGAGATGCTCCGGGGGCTCCGGTTTGAGCTCCGGTTCGATCGCCGGGTTGGTGATCGGACTAATGGCCGGGGTGGTCGTGCTGGCCTCTCTCTCCATTGGGTACTTGCAGAGGAGGAAGAGTAGGAAAAGGGGCGGCGCATCAGACGAGGAGGACATGGAGGAAGCCAACAATGGAGGTAGAGAAGGGAAGCTGGTGGTATTCCAAGGAGGAGAGCACCTGACGCTGGAGGATGTGCTCAATGCGACGGGCCAAGTGGTGGAGAAGACCACATATGGGGCGGCCTACAAGGCTCAGCTCGCGGACGGGGGCATCATTGCTCTCAGGCTGCTCAGAGAAGGGAGCTGCAGGGACAGAGCTTCTTGCATGTGATGAATCTGCGATTCGTCATCTTTATTCATTTATTTTAGCTTAAAATCCCTTATAAAACACATGCATATAACGCTAACTCCATATTCTTACTAACTTGCATTTGTGTGTAAATATTGTACATTTCTTACTAATTTTAACCTAAAATAAATAAATAAAGAAAGAAAGGAAAAATAAAGAAAAGAAAAAAAAAAGGAAGACTGTATACAGGCTGACCCGAACCCCGAGAGAAGGTCAAACTTGACCTGATCGACCAGGAATAAAGTAGGGGGAGATAGGGTCCTCAACCAGAAAATCCAAAAAAATGTGTTTCTCACTTATTTTGTGTATATCTGTATAAAACTAACACTAATTTATTTGTACCTTAATTGACCCCAAATCAAATAACATTCAAAACCAAAGTTCTAAATAAAAATGGGTCCTAATTAATAAAACTGATTGCACAATTAAATCATGTACAGAATAAAAGTAGCCACACTTGGAAAAAGCCACTAAGCACTAATTGAAAGATCAATTCCGGCTCCATATGATCTCAAATTGAACAAATATCACTTCCATTGAATTCTAAATTAAATTATCTTCAAAATGACTGTGATTTTATAATTTTTGGAGTTACGGTTGAAAAGTCGGTTTTCTGGGGTGGTTTGTGCAATTTTCCCTTGTATTTTGTGTATATTGTATTTGTATATATATTTGTAAATATTTTTACTAATTACTTAAAACAAAAATAAAAGTAAAAAAATTAATAAAATTCTTAAAACAAAAAAAAGGCTAATTTCCCCATTTATCCTTGTATTTAATGCCATATATGTGTATAGTATATGTATATAGTTGCAATTTTTAACTAACCATCATAAAAAAATAAAAAAATAACATTTTCAAAATCCAATAAATAAAGTGACGAAAATTCAAAAAAATAGATAATTTTGTCCTTCTATTTTATCTCTCATGTTATCTCTCCCACCAAAAATTCAAAAATCTCTCTTATCTTCTTCAAAATTCAAAATTCATCTCTTTTCTATTTATATGGCTCCATCTCCCTCATTCCAACCTGATCAATCTTTAGAGAGAGGAGCCCGATCTCCGAGAGAAAATTTCGTCGAGAATTGTGCCTAGCCTCCAAGCCGCCCGGTGACAGCGAGTCGGCCTTGTCGAGGCGATCACGGTCCTTTTTCCGCTCCTAAGGTGAGATCCATATTTTCTTCGCATTTTTATCTTAGTTTAATCTTAGTGTAGTCTTCGCAATTTTTTTTTATTGTCATTTTGTTCTTCTAGATCTTAAGAAAATCCACCACGATTTTTATCCGCCATCGACTCGATTTTTCATCTCATCTTCTCGATCTCTCCGCCTTCGATTTCTATCTCCCACGATCTATCAACTCCGACCACGCACGGTGATCGGAGAATCGGATCCGACTCTTTCATTTCCTACGGATCCCCATTCATTTTCCTGTTTGTAAATAAATAAAAAAAAAACATTTATTTGCTTGTTTCTAACATTTGTTTTGCAGGAGAACATTAAAAAGAAAAAAAAATATCAAAAGATAAAAAAAAAATATCCTTTCTATTTCTATTTTCGGATCTAAAAAAAATTAAAAAAAAAATTTTTTTGCTTCTTTTATTATCTACTGTTTACATAAGAAAAAAAAAACAAAAACAAAAACAAAAAAAAAAAAGACGGCAGCCAGGAGGGCCGCCGCCCCCTCTCCCTCGCGCCATCCAGCCGCGCGCTGCCTCGCGCCCTCCATCAGCGTGAGCCCGCGCCAGCCGCGATCTCGCCCTGTGGCGGAGCGCCGCCATCCCCGCGCGCCGCCCCCGCGAAGCCGCCGCCTCCTCCGCGCGTTCGGCCCAACTGCTGTGCAGGCCCCACCGCCGTACCCAGCCGCGCCACCGACCTCCTTCGAAGTTGCCGCAGCGGCAACGCCGCACCGCGCCTCAGGCCGCCCTTCCAGGCGCCGCGGCGACCTCCTCCAGCAGCCGATCCGCCTCCCCGAAGGCGCGCCACCGCCCCATCAAGCGCCGCCCGCCCTTGCTTGGAGAAGAAGCAAGGGGCGGCGGCTGTGTTGGTCCCCTGTGAAGAGAAAGAACGAAGAGGCCTTTTAGGGTTTGGATCCAATTTAAAAGAAAAGGGGAAATTTACATCTAATACCCTGGGAGTTCTTAAAATTGCAAAAGCTTCCTTGCCAGATTGAAGCACCTGCCAGGCACATGATCAATTGGGTAAATTGCGAATCTTGGTCCCTCTGTTTATTTTGAATATTTATCTGAGACAAAAACATTGAAACTTTATAACTCGGTCCAGAACTTCTCCGTATTTACTTTTTTAGTCCTTGAACTGCAGAACTTGAACTCGCTTGATCTTTTCATTGAAATAAATATTGTTTGTGATCCAAAAATTTTGAGAAAATTGTGCTATGCTCTTAATGTGATTCTTTTATTAGCATAAATTTTTCATTGCATTTTGACTCCATTTGGTATTATTAAAAAATCAAAAATAGTGTCTTTTTCATTGTTGGAAATTCGAAAATTCATAAAAATTCGAAATCACCTCTAAAAATTCCAAAAAAAATAGAGTAGTTGTATTTCATTGTCTTTTAATTTCTGACCAATTTTCACGCATTAATTATTTATAAAACCCAAAAAAATTTAAAAATATCAAAAATCTTCTAAAAATCATAAAAAATTCTACAAAAATCCAAAAATTGTGATTTCAGTTCCTGTTTGTAGATATTTGTTTCTAGTTTGTCTTAAAAATAATTGCCAGGAGTTTTGGGTATTTAAAAGTATTTTAAATTGCAAATTACTCCAGGCTGTCCATATTTTCTTGTTTCCTCACTGTTTGATTTTTAGAAAAATACAAAAACATCTGAAATTTCCACAAAAAATCTCAAAAATATTTCAAAACTTTTAAAACACAAAAATAATTTCTTTGGATTTTTCTAAGTTTCTTTGATTAATTGAAAAATTACAAAAAGAGTTGGTGTGCGTGTTTTTAATCTTGTGAATATTGCATCGTGTTATTTTTGAAAATAAAAAAAAAATTGCAAAAATTAAAATCATAAAAATTTAAAAATCAGAAAATATAAAAAAATAGAAATAAAAAAATATAAAAAAACTAAAAAAGATAAAAAATCACAAAAACCAAGGATAGTTGTCCTTTGAGATTCCTGTTTTCTTTTAATTAGTTTCTGATTAATTGAATAACCCTCGGGAATTGTAGCCTCCCTGAGTTCGACCCTGTCCGCTATACAGGTTAATAAGTAGCAAAAATCATAAAAAAATAATTTTTTGTTGACGCGGGATTTTGGGGATAAAACAACGACATTTATCAATTAATCACCAATCCCTGAAAATTCGAGCTAACAGCATGCCCGTTGTGAGACAGCTCGGTCGCGCCCGCCACGAGAACTTGGTCCCTCTGCGCGCCTTCTATGAAGGCGAGCGAGGGGAGAAGCTCCTCATCTACGACTACCACCCCAATCGATCGCTCCACGACCTCCTGCATGGTATCTAAATCTACACATCCAATCCGGATGTTCAAATCGTATGATTAAATTTGAACTGCAACCGATCTTACTGTTAATCAACACGCATGCAGAGAGTAGCGCCGGGAGACCTATGCTGAACTGGGCAAGGAGGCACAAGATCGCCCTCGGAATCGCGAGAGCCCTCGGAATCCTGGGAAAAATTGTAAGAACTTGCCTTGCAGTTGAAAAGGATCCAAGGCTCAAGATCTTGCATTCGGGACGGGAACCCCGGGTGGGTGGGGAGGGGTGGGCGGCACGACGGCGACTCGAGCTAGGGGAGGTGGTAGGCACGAGATTCAAGCCGCAGGGGGCTTGTGGGAGGCAATGGCACTTGCGGTAAATTTAACCACTAAAATGGATATAATATAAAGGAAGATAACAGAGTTTGGTTAGTTCTAACGGTTTAATGGATGGGAGTTAACCACAGGGTTTGTAGAGTAAGGGTTAGTAAGATTACGGGGTCTAGGGAGGAATATCGATGTTTAAAAGGTCGTAGAGGTAATTTTGAAAGATTTCAGGGTTTGCTGGGTAAATATCCCAATAGTTAATGGCTCGTATATAGATATTATCATCTTATCATTTAGATCATGTTGTAGATCTTGATATTAGGCTGATAAGGTGTCGATTGATTTGATTCTTAATTCTATTTAACTTTTTGAGTCTAGTGGATAGTTTGTGGTCTTGATCGGTGTGTGACCTCACACTATGACTCTAAGGCATGAAAAGTACCTTAGGTTTTGGGTGACTTCGTAGGAGTATGGTGTTGTATAATGCATCCTAACTAAGTTCCCAACACGTTCACTAACTTAATTGCAAACAACTCTAGCCAATATAACTTATAATTGATTTCATCTCTTAGCCAAGACCCATTATGCTCTCACTCCGAGTTCAACTGTAATTTTCTCCAATTTCAACTGTAATTGGTTCGAATGTAGTCTTATATGATTCAGATGTAGCCATTAATGGTTAGATATAGCATTGCCAAACCTATTGGCGGAAAAGTAACCACAACTCAAGCGGTGAGGTAGTCTCCTAAGGAGACTCTTCCATCTCGCCCTCTATTGGAAGTGTGGTCCAATAGAGGGAAAGGCCTACTCCAAAACTACGTCCCGGAGACGGGTAAGAGAGACTCTTCGGAAAAGTCACTCTAGACGGGCCTGACCGGTAACAGGCAAACGAGCTCGTGCGAAAAACTAAAAAACAGGGATCCCCCGCATGGGTATCCTAAAACAGAGGGTCAGCGGAACTGGCCAAAAGTCGGGATTCCAACGAGGCGTAAAAACACTACGAGCTCACGTAAAACCGTGAAAAGGAATGGGATCCTAGACCCGTGCACTTTGTGGCCACTATCCTAACTGGGCTTCCTATCTCCCGCCCAGTTGAGGGTCACCGTGCGCTCGTACGGTTAGGTGTAAAACCACCATAACCAGTAATATTAATTGTCCACGGATGAACTATCTCTTACTTGAATTTTCTTCTCTCATTCTCTGTTGTGGTCAATTTTATTGGTCTAGTCCTTTTGTCGACAATATTATTTGATAGTAATTCATAGATAAGGATTCATACCTAAATGATTGATCACAAGGTTTTTGGTAAATGTATTGATGTAAGTGTTGCTCTGTTAGTGAACATAAGAGTAGCTATCAGTAATGATTTATGTATTATCTAGATACATTTAATATAGTTAGTACTGATATAATACTTCTAGCATGTCTATATTGAGTGAATCATATCTATGTTGAGTTGTCTTTCCTCGACCTCATTGATTAGTCTTCATGGTTCATGCTTCTTCCTTATTCAGCTTCTGTATTTGACTCCTCTTTGTTTCATACAAATCACCATTCAAAATATATGTCATCCATCTAACGTCACAATCATCCCCAACCCAGAACTCACCCTTCATATATATTCTTATATATTCATGGGTGGTTATATGTAAAAAGACTGGAGGTAAACTCACGAGGAAGCTGCTGAGAGAATAAATGGAGGTAGAATCATGAAGTGACCAACACAACGGAGGTCCAACTTTTAACTTAGTGATTTTTTTTTTGAATTCTAACAACCAATCATACCCAGCTACTTTTCAAAAAAAATGGCTCTGTAGAGATGCTCCGGATGTCAACATAAGATTTATATATAAGAAGCTTTATGTATATCACTTTAATTTGCCACTGCAACTAATCCGATCATAAATGTATGTTTTCAGTTTATATAAAGCATATAAATGCATGTTGCTAATGTTTACCAGCGGCAACAAGACATTTCCAAGCTAACATGGGAATATCACAAAGAATTACAACTAAAACGATACAATTGTTTCAAGAATGAATTGAAATTTGGTTGGTATATTGTAGTTAATTTAAGCAGTAGCAGATCTTACAGTGATTAAATATGACTGGAAGATTATCCAGGCATATACTTGGTGTCTTGGAATGTATTTGATGCAAGGTATCCCTAAGTATTAAGAATACAAAATTTATAATCTCACCAGATTTCCTTAGATTGATAAATATATATGATGGGAGAGAATATATCATTTCCTCAAATTCTTGGAACAAGATTATTAGACCTTTCATCATCCAGTATAGCTTCAACATTTGAAAGGACATATTGACTGTAATATGTGAACAATAAGATCTCATAAAATGCAAGCATACATTCAGTGAGAATAATTTTTTGATTTAGAGAACCAAGATCTTCAAAATTACTTATTAAAAGATGTACCCGACTATAGAATTCATGGAGGACATCAAAAGAGAATTTCTAGATTACATAAAGGATAACTTGAGGGGAAATGCACATGCACAGCAGCAAGGAGAAGGGCTGAGATTGTACCTAATTAGATCAATTTTTTGGAGAAATGAGGGTTGATTTGCATGCAGAAACTCCTAAAATTGCAGGACCACAACTCCAGATTGGGGGCTGCACTTGGTGGCTCCAATGGAGAGGAGACAACTGCTGCTTCAAGCTTCTAGAGTAGCATACAGCAACAGCAGTGCTGCTGGAGCAATTTAGGTTCCCAAATGGAGCAGCAGTTGGTTCTAATTTGGGGATCAACAGCTCCAGGCTGTTGCACAACAGCTGCAGGGAAAAGAGAAGGGCTGGAGATGCTCTTCTACAGCTGGAACTTGAGAGGAAATGGGAATAAAATAAGGGGAAAGGGATGGTATATATAGAAAGAAGTGAGGCTTAATTGATTGCCAAGTGTAAGTGTAAGAAACTCCACGTGGAGGGTAATTAGAAAGCCAAATGGTCATTGATGGTTACAGAAAAAAATAAATTTTTATTTTTTATTTAAAAACAAAACTCTCTTTGTTTGAAAAACTTAAAGTTAATCGTAGTCACCCCCTGAATATCGGATTTCGACGCGCAATATCTCGATTTGATTGTCTCATACGACGATCAATATGAGTATAATATTGATATACTTTAGATCGGGTTTACATCCCCGAAATTTCGAGATACGGTTTCGATTTGGAATTAAATTACGTGGTTTAAAATGAACAAATGGCCTCCGATTGATGAACGGTCGATTCCGTTGGTCTTATTTCGTCGAATCGGATATTATGACAGTCTTGATTTGTTTCGCGGTTTCCGAAATTATGTCGCGGTTTTTTCGAGCATGCATTACGATGCGATCTATTTCTGGTCGATTTCGCCTGAACAACTTATAATTTACGATCAATTGATCGCTTTAGGTTGTTTAGCATTGACCAATAACTTTATTGTGTTAATCGGACCGTAATCGTATCAGCATCCGGTTTGTGCGGATCCGGATGTTACATCACATCTTATAACAATGTAAATGATTGTAAATTGAGATCTAGATCACTATTGCTATTATGATCATATAATGAATCAAGGAATGAATTTATTAATGATAATTAAGTTGTAATGAGTGAAAAAGGGGATTTACACATTGAGTAGCCAGAAAATCAACTTTCCATGCAAGTAGCTTGAATAATTACAATACCAATACTTATCTACTTGCTTTCTTTTGTAACCACTTTAATGTCGGTTGATTTTATAAATTTGATTGTACTCAACCTTTGTTGGCATCATCTTGTTCTTAACATGGATGGCAAGGAAGGTGCATGTGACACAGTACTCTGACAGTTGGACTCTTAGCTCCAAAGGTTCAGAAGTTTTCTTTTGACGGTACACATTATAGTTGTTGTACAGATAATTGTAATTCTCTTGTACTTACCTTCTCTTCTATTGTATTTTGGAATACATGTATAGAATGGCAACTTTTCTTGTTGATACATGTAATACTATATGGATATAAATGCAAATGCTCTGAAGTGACACATGTTGTTACGTGGATGGTTAAATGAAGTATGAATGGCATTCAATCGCGAAATTTTCTCCTCATTTTCATAGCTTAGTAAGATCAATCATAAATTTATATGTGAATGTTGTGTAAATGAGTAACCCGAATTACAGGGTCGTTACAGGAATGGTATCAAAGCAATGGTACGCCGCCGCTACACGACATTCATAATAATTCTGATCGTATTAAGATCTCGGATAGCGACAATTCTCTAACTTATTGCGAATCTGAGAAGAAATGAATGGCATTCAATACAAAAGTGTCGCATTTGCATTTAATATTTATATAGTAATCTCAGGAAGAGAAAAAGCACAATCATTACAATTGCAAACAATCACCATTATGACTAACGATATTGGTTCTTGTACAGAACCATGATGTCTGGGACCGGTCATGAGATAGCAAACCAGTTGGCGTTTATCATGGCTACAATTACGGATCTCCAGCAGCAGACTGCTATAAGAGATCAGTAGTTGGAGATGAGAGGTTAGCAAGATCAGGTCTTGATGTAGCAGACAGAGATAGCTGATAGACAAGGAGATATCGAGATGAGGTTTGAGGAGCTGTCCAATTTCACCTACCATCCCTCATAGGAAGGAATACTGTAGGAGCAGCCTCGGTCTGTGGAGGTTCAGCAGCCTCAATTTGATTATATGCATGATGAGGTATCGGCACATGGAGCAGATGATGGAGATTTTGGCAAGGAGCAGGACCATGTACCTTTTGCAGACGAGGTTACGCATGAACACTCTACCATGCATAGGCATCAGTCAGTTTCACTTCATATCAACGAGCCAATATGCCCGAATTTGAGGGGACGGGGACACCAGATGAGGCAGAGCATTGGCTGAAGAGAGTGGTAAAGGTACTCCGGATGATTCGCACACCACGAGACGTGTGGTTACCTTTTGCGGAATATTCTTTGATTGAGTTCGTCGAGAAATGGTAGGAGGCGATAGTTTTTGAGATGGGACGTGAGCCTGCATGGGATAATTTCGAGATAAGCTTCAGATCCCACTTCTTCTCTGGGAAGTGGAAATAGTCCCAGCGCTAACTTTTTGCAGAGCTCAGACAGTGATTGATGACAGCCAATATTTTGTTAGTTACACCGAGCTATATTGCCACACACTAGCAGTTGCTACATTTCCAGCGGAGAATCTGAAGAACTTCATCAGAGGGGTGAGGAAAGAGGTGCAAGAGAAGCTCGCTAGTATATAGCTTACATCAATCTCCGAGGCTACTGATGCAGCGGAGTAGTTTGAGAATATTAGAGAGAGATATTTTGGGAGTTTTTTTTTCTGAAGCAGCACCTACACCACAACGGTCATTTGGACCGATGTGACGACCATTTCCGCAACAGAGGTCAGCCCGACGATTTCGTCCAACGGGATCAGCATTTTCTGGCAATACTCACTCATCTCCAGCGACTACTTTGGGAGGGGCACTTGCCAAACGTAGCACCGATTCAGCACGACCGTCTGCGTTGCAGAGAGTGGAGAGGTCCACGGAGGATCGACTCGGAGTGTCGACACGACCACCATGCCTACCCATCAATTCGATGCTTCTTGTGCAATCAGTGGGGTATTTCCAGTCTCAGTGCCCCAAGGTCTCTAGTGAGACTTGAGCACAGCCACAGTCTTTACAGCTGTAGACAAGGAAGGTCGTATCGATATCGATATCGTTTCGATCCGCCCGAAAATGGATACATCGGGATATATCACCGATATATCGACGATATCGGTGGAAATGTCAGAAATGGCTCAAAAAAACCATTTTTGTCATTTTTTTCAAAAAATTAAGATCATCCAAGATATTAAAGCGACGAATAACCTACAAATACACATTTATGCCACGCATATCGGTCATTTATAGCCCATATATCACACATATCGGTCATCATATCGAACATATCGTTGTTAATGTTTATTCCTGACCTTTAGATATTGGAAATGGATTCCATTCAAGTTCTTATAAGATTAAAAAACTTACAAATATACACTTGGATGGCACATATAGATCATTTGTGAAGACTATGATCCTTATATTGCACATATCGATCATATCGAACATATCTCAGGTACTGTTAGTTGTTGACCTATATATATTGAAAATGGAGTTCATCCAAGTTCTTAGATCACTAAATAGCTTACAAATATACTCTTAGATCACACATATCGATCAATCTATGAAGTTTATATCGCATATATCGATCATTTTGAACATATCGATATTAATGTTTGATTCTTGACTTATAGATATTTTGTTTTGAAGAATTGACTTATAGATATTGGAAATCAATTTCATTCAAGTCTTACAACATGAAATAACTTGTAAACATATCACCAAGTTGAAGAACCATTATATACACCTTCTTGTCGCACCATACCCTACCAGTATGGGGGGTCTCGCTGCTCGGTCAGCAAGCCTGGGGGGCCTCGCTACTCGGTCAGCGAGCATGGGGGGCTAGGGGGGCCCAGGTTGCCCCCCCTCCCCCCTTGCGGGGGTGCGGGGGCAGCGCCCCCGACCCGAAACAAAATATATATATACCATTGTGTGTTTTAATACTAGGTATAGCTAGATATATGTGTTTTAATACTGGGTATAGCTAGATAAGTAGTTGAATCAATATTGCATGAATAATAACATTGATATATAGAGATATCGGCGAAATATCAACGATATCGATCAATATCCAGGATTTTTTCTACTGAATCCAGTCATTTTTTATCGATGTGAGTCGATATGGAGATATATCGCCGATATCTCTGTAAAAGGAGATACTGGGTAATATCAAAACCTCTACCCTGTCGAAATCGATATATCGGCGATATATCGCCGATATATCGCCGATACGACCTTCCATGGCTGCAGACACAGCATATTGGGAGTTTCCGTGGTAGGAACTCCAACTTTAGGAGGTCACAGAGATAGACCCAAAGTGTGGCCGGTTCGAGTGTTGTACCAGCGAGACCGGGACAGTTGCATGCAATAATTCAGGAGCAGGCATGATCAGCAGCTACTATGGTGAAAGGTATGGTCTTAGTTTTAAGCTGTCCTTTCCATGTTTATTTGATTCTAGAGCGACCCATTCATTTATTGCTTCAAGATTAGTAACTTCAATAGGTAGAGTTGCAGAGGTCATAGATCCTCCATATCGCATCCATGGGCCAGGTTGCCAACTATTCATCAATTCCTTGGTACTTAGAGGGTTACCAGTGTTGATTGGAAGTCATGAGATGATCGCAGATTGTCTTTACTACGAGTTGACGAGTTTGATCTGATTTTGGATAGGATTGGTTATCAGCTCATCATGCTCTAGTTGATTGCTTTCTGAATACAGTTGTCTTCAAAATTCCAGGCTTACCCGAGTTTACTTTTGAGGGTACTTTGCATGACTTTAAAATGGAGTACATCTGCCGCCAAACAACGAGGGTACTTTACATGACTCCAAAAGGTGAGGTGTCACAGCCTCCAAAGCAATGATCGATTCCTGGAGTTTCCCAACGATCATCTTCGATGTTGTGGTCCCCGCCACCAGATGCACCGCCATCGGCATCAGAGCACCACCATGTGACCCATCCTCCATCGCGACAACCCATATACCAAGAGGCCTTCTTCTGAGCCAAATGACAGATTTTAGAGGGGTCGAGGATTTATCCCCATGTATCTTAACCACCATCTCCGACTCATTGCATGAACCCAATCCGGAAGAGCATATCTCCTCGAGCTCGTTGATGAACTTAACCGTCTCACAAATGACTTTGTGGCTCTTTCATCTAAAGAGAACACCGAGGATCTTCACCTTCCAGGAGGCACACAAAACTCCGGGAGTCACATCCATCGATCGTGGCATCCTCCACTTGATCTGACCTCTCATCGTAGGGAGAAGGCTCCTATCGAAAGCCCCTCCGATGGCAGCCTTTGCCCCCTTGGTTGAGAGAACCGTCAAACAGAGTGCCCCACCTAAGGTACGGATGAAGTCCACCATAATCTTGGTGACCCTCGCAGCTTAAATCCCATCTTGGACCTCCAATAGGACCTCTTCTTCCCATTTTCCAATCATAAAACCAACCAGGTACCGCCCATGTGTCATACCCTCAACCAAATTGGCAACGAGTTACGTTGAGTCCTCTGGTAACGGGTCCACTTGCATCCGCGGACGAGAAGTCGAAGACTCCGCTGCAACAATCCCCACCTTACTGTTCTTCACCACCTTGTAATCCTTTCTTCGGTGACTTGGAACACCGCAACAAAAACATAAGGTTTCCAGAGCGGGGCAAGTCTTCGATAGATGGTCTAGCGCACCACAGCGGAAACACCACGAAGCCTTCCCTGCACCCCCTCTTCACCATCGACCTCGACACAGGATGTCGGCATGTGGCCCGAGAGTCCTCAGCATGCAGATCTCCAGCTGCTCCCACACACCCACTCCTTACACTCTCATACACCCCCTTCCTCTCACTCACTTTGGTGTTAGTGGCCCTCAGACCCTCGGCAGCTTTAGAGCCATAGCCCCCAAACCCCTCTATATCCCCTCTACTCTCTCTCATGCTTCGAAAGTCGGAAGAAATAATCACTTAATTTGAATTTAACATGGCTTTTTTGGAATATGAAAAGGTGTCCCTTCGTTCAAGGTGTTAGGTGTGCGAGGATCGAACCTTTATGGAGATGATTGACCAATTTTTTCAGGTATCGAGCCAAAAAATGGTTGGGTGTGGGTTATCCAGCAAGATATGTTTTTGGAATCGAAGAGATTGTGTTTGATTTCAATGGGGATGGGTTATTCGGGGGTGTAGTTCTTAGAGGAGGAAATGGAGTGTTATAGTTAGAGTCTATATCGCACTAGACGTGGCAGCTAATAGTTAGTGCTTTCGAGGGTGGGTAAAGAGCCGACATTTTTTTAATCATCGGAAGAGATGAGATGGAGCGGGGAATGGTTTTCACTTCCGAGCTTCGTTTGCTTGGTTTAGGGCATCTAGGTTTCTTCAGCTTTTTCGCTTTCTTTAGTGAAAACGGTATATAGTATGAGCTTATAAGGTATTTCTAGGTACCGAGGTTCTCGACACTTGTGGTTTCGCAACGTGTGGTTTAGCAGCTTGCTTGCGCAGAATGCGCTTCCGATAGCCCTTGCAACCCATTTGGAGGAGGGTAGTGGGCTGGAGAAAGGTTGGAGGAGGGATGGAGAAGTTGGAGGAGGGGAGGGGAGGGGGGGTTGGGGTAGGTAAGCCTAAGTTGGGAGGGTTAGTGCAGAGAGGAGGGATGTGGAGGAGGAGGCCTAGAGAGGGGCGCACCTGGAGAGAAGCCATAAGGGGCTAGTATGCATTGTTTAGAGATAGATAAAGTTGCATTAAAATTTGACAATTCCCCACCCTCTCTTCTCCTCCCTTCTCTCCCATGTGCATATTTGTGTTTTCTTCCACCAAAAACCTCGCACAATAGGCAAGTTATTCTCTTATTATTCCCGTCCTCTATTTTTCTCATTCCCAAATTTCATTCTACATCATATAGAGTTTGCAGAAATCCGGTTAGTTGAATGTGTTAACATTGTCGATCACATTTACAAATTGACCAAGCCATAACGTCCCCAATGAGGTTGCCCCACTCATGGCTCAAAAGAGTTAATGAAGAGATTTTCTTGGAGAAGGCATTTGCTATCCATTCAGCTATTAATAGCAAGACGATGAACAAAGAATGAGCCATCTTACAAACATGTAAGCATTATCAAACTACAAATGACAGTACAAGGAAAATCCAACGGCCTTGGGGATTGACCAATCATAGAACACATTAAATACAAACCTCGCCAAGGGCATGCCACTTTGACAGGACTAAACACATCATACTTGGATAATGTGATGTATAGAGAATTAGAGATATTATAGCCTAAATAATTAGTTTAATAATTTCTTATAAATTATTGACTAAAAATTTCAAGTGTAACTACTTAGGCATCGTAGGTTGTCGATGGTTACTCATGCTTAAGTACTTACTAAGAGTTCCGACTCCCCTCCCCAGAAATCTGATCTTTCAATACGCTGGCAATACCTACAATAGAGAAAGATATGCAGCCATGCAGCATCAACAACAACGTCGGATAAATTTCTGAAACATAGAAATTGTATACCGCTTCAAAGATTCTTCAACTGTAATTGCAATTAGTGCTTCTTCATATTTGTGTTTTTCTTCGTCACTTGCACATATAACTTCTCTCACTGCCATCCGAAGTTCATCTATATTGTTCAAGTAAGTACATTATAGCAGCAGATGCACATCATATAGATATTTATACAACCTTATGATCCATGTCAATTAATTTGGGTGATTTACTGTGGAAGTAATTACATGGAAGTGCACAACATATTTATCATTTAGAAGCCCACAATGTATTACAAAATCTGGCCAGTAAAAATTCAAAATAATTGAGTAGTTGACTTTTTACAAACTATATAACATAATAGAAATGAAAAATACACAAGTTTTTTTCTTTTTGAAAAGGAAGAATATTTGAACAATGATTTGATGCAATGATCAAAGTAGTTCAAGACCTCACATGACTCTTGGATGCCTAAGATGCAGCCCTTTGAAGAAAAATGTGAATGTGTTCTACTGAGTACCCTCGAACAAAATAAGGAAAACCTAGCTCGCTTGGAAAGCACAGTGGAGGTATCCATATGAAATTCAATAATATGCATGGACACAGTGTCTCCGACCCGAGACACGCATGTAAATGCATGCATTTTGTGCCCGCTTATTCAAACTTTTGGTAAAATGCACTTGTCCATTACACATGTGACTCTATATATGTACTACCATACAACCCGCACGTGCTTGAGCATTCATGTCATCAAGTTCAACCATCCTACAGGACTACTTGCTTCACCAAAGGCAAATGAAGTGTCACAAATGGATAAGAAATTTGGTTCACCAGCATCATCTCTTTCTTGATGTGGGCTAAGAACCAGTCCTTTGTTAGATGCCATTCCTCTTGCCTGCAAAATCCATTAATAAAATCCATTAGTTCTGAAATGACATGATATTAATGAATCAACTATTTAATAACAGGCAAAATTTGCTACCTGAAAGTTGCCACTATCATAAAGACAAAAGGCTAATGCTCAAAAGAAAGACCTTGCATTATAGTTGTCAAAGAATGACAGCACGTACAAATCGGGTGCAATTTAATATTTTTTAAGTGCAAATAGAACAAGTGAAAAGGTAAAAAAAACACGCCCCCGTTTGGAAGACGAGCATTCTGCACTAGCACTTTGGCACTAGAATACAATTTAATATATTAAACTTCAGTATCTTTGCAATTTGATTTCTGGAGATAAGATACCAAGGAAGAGATCATGGGTCTACAAGTAACCGACTTATAACTTTAGTTGGTAAAGAAAGGGCAATGTATTCAGATACAAAAATAAAGTTCATGTTGGAGAATGACCTAGGTGGTGGTAATTGGACCTCTTCAAGATCCAATTATCACACCATTGGGATTAGTCCCACTGCCACATCCACATCATCTATTAATGGGACACGGGAAAGCCAGTCAGGCTAAACAAAGAGTCTCGTCTCATGTACTAATTGAGAGAAATACAGTGACGAAAGACAATGGATGCCCTTTGAGGCGTTCTCTCGTGGTTTCATCCCACTTATGGAGTAGGGTTCTACGTAAAATCTCAATGTTCTTCATTGTTAATCGTGCTAGATCTGATTATCTCTTGTGTGCTCTATGAATCTCTTTATAACAAAAACAATAAAGCCTCTTCCCACATTAAGTAGGGTAGGCAACACGGATTCTTTGCCTCCAATCAGTTCTATCACGGGTCAATAATGGACTTAGATCCAATAAAAAGATCTCTTTGAATAGTCGCATTCCAACACTTCTTGGGCCTTCCTCATCTTCTTTTAGTCAGCTCAACATCCCAAAACTCGCATCTCCTAACCGGTGCATCAATCGACCTCCTTTGCAAATGGTCAAACCACCTTAAGCAATTTTCTCGCATCCTATCCTCGATCAGAGCTACACCAACTGTCCTTCTAATTCATCATTCAGAATCCAATCTTTGCATGTGTCCACGCGTCCACCTTAGCATTTTCATTTCTGCTATCACAACTGTTTTGTAAAACTTTCCTTTGATTTTCAAAGGAATTTCCTCATTACAGAGAACAGTAGAGGTTCCTCACCACTTTAGCCAAACTGTATTTATTCGTTTAGTAACATCTCCATCAATTTCCCCATCATGTTGCAAAATGGATCCCAAGTATCTAAAAGAAACTCTCTTCTTAATGTTATTGTCACCAATCTTCACCTCGATTCATTCACCAATGCTTCCATTAAAAGTACACTCCATATATTCAGTCTTAGCCCTACTTATACGAAATCCTTTAGTCTCCAATGCATGTCTCCAGACATCAAGCTTCTCATTTACTCCGTCTCTAACCTCACCAATCAACACAACATCATCAGCGAGTAACATATACCAAGGTATCTCATCTTGAATGTGACTTGTCAACTCATCCATAATCAAAGTAAAAAGGAACTGACTCAAAGTTGAACCTTGACGCAGACCAATATTTAGGTCAAAATAATCAGTCTTCCCAAACTAGATCCGTACACAAGATGAAGCCATATTATACATATCCTTTATGAGGTTAATGTATAGGACATGTACTTGTCTCTTCTCCAAAACCCTCCACAATATCTCCAATGAGACAGAATCATAAGCTTAAATCAATAATAATCATATGGAGGTTTATCCTTTTAGCTATAAATCTCCATCATTCTCCTCAACAAGTAGATGGCTTCAATAGTTGAGCAACCTAGCATGAATTCTAATTGATTTTCGTTTACTTTAAAAACTTGCCTCAACCTTCTTTCGATCATACATTCATAGTGTGACTCATCAGCTTGATACCTCTGTAATTTGAAGAATTATGAATGTCTCCTTTGTTTTTATAAAGAGGCACTACGATGCTTCTCCTCTAATCTTCAAGCATTTTCTTGTTTCGCCATTAACAATGAATAAATTTGTAAGCCAAGTCAAACCACGCTCGCCTAAAACTCTCAGTACTTCTATAACAATGTCATCAGGTCCTACACCATTCCGAGGTCTCATAACCTTCAAAGTCTCATCTACTTACTCCCTTTGTGTTCATCTATAGCTTGCACGATTCATGTAACTTTCAGTACTAACTAGATCTCTCAAAGTGACCTCTTTATTTCCTTCCCCAATGAAAAGCTTATAGAAATATTACTTCCATCTAGTCTCTATATCCTTCTGAATAACAAGAACGTGAGTTTCCTCATCCTTAATGCATCTCACTTGATAAAGGTTTTGTCTTTCTTTTTCTTGCTTTGACCAACCTAAATATATTCGTCTAACCATCCTTAGAATCGAGAATTTTGTATATAACTTCATAAGCTTTTAGCCTAGCTTTGCTTACAGCCTTCTTTGCTTCCTTCTCACTATTTTGTAGTTTGTAACAGTTTCCTCTCTATCCGTAGACATAGTGCTAAAGCATGTTATTTATAATTTTGAGCTTCTTTTGCACCCCTCCACTCCACCACAAGGCCTTCTTTTGGTCTGGAGCTCCACCCTTTGACTCTCCTAGCATCTCTTTGGCTACCCTTCAGATACAAGATGCCACTAGCTCCCACATCTCGTTTGTACTTCTGTTAAAATCCCAAGATAAGTCCTGGGAATCCTAGAGGTAATCGGAAATTTCCTTGTTGGGCTACATAGAAAAGGAAATGAAAGGTTGGTATGTTACATGACTATAAAAACTTTATTACAATAACAGTCTTTGATTGTAGGCATAATGGGAATTTGGATTTGGTTTTTCAGAATATAGCATAATGGGAATTTGGATTGGGTTTTTTAGAATAGGGATTTTTACCCAGCAGACCCTATAATCTTTGTCAATTACCTCGACGACCTTTGAAATATCGTAATTCCTCCCTCGATCCCGTAAACTTGCTAACTCTTACCATATAAACCATGGGGTTAACTCCCATCCATTTGGCCGTGAAAACTAATCGGATTCCGTGAATTTCATTTCCATAATGCCCATTTTATTTTTCGAAATTACAAAAATACCATCCCGTCTCCCTTACTCCTCCAGGACTCCTTGACATCCCCTCCTCCCCTCCCCTGACCTCCTCTCCGCCCTACCTCCCCTCCTATCGTCCGTCTCGACCTTACATGACCTCCACGACCCCTTCGTCGGTCTCGACCTTACACGACCTCCACGACCCTCAACCACTTTCAAGAGCCATGCATATCAGGAGAGCATCTCATCTGACGAGGGACTCCATCCATCCGGTCAATCAAAACAGACTCTCAAACCAAGCAGGATGGGGAAGCCCGCCTCTGTCAGGAGGGCACAATCATCGGGCATTGGATGAAATTAGAAAGCTCGAGCTCCGGGTTATGCCGTCGTCGGGAGGGCACAAGTACAAGGGGTTCCCACCCGAGCACCCGCAGGCAGCATCAAACTTTATGGATAATCAATGTGAGGCGAACAGAATGGATGACATACGAGAGCAGCGGCTAAAGGCTCAATTCCAGAACATGGATGGGATGAGAACATCTGTCAGCCCATGCGATTGAAGCTCTGGTCTTAAATACACGTCATAATCAAGCTTTACATCTTCCAACATCTAAGCAAATCATAATCAGAGAATGGTGGACATGGATTGCTTGAGGAAGATGACCGCCGAGAACACGAACTGCCTTCGATCATCATCATCAACGGCTTCCTCCCCTTCCTCCAGCCCTACCTCCAAGCACTACCCCCGGATGCTGGAGTTGTCCATGCAGTGGAGCTCACGATAGTTTCTCGGGTGCAAAGGAGAGAGCTTGATGAAACCCGGCCTGCAGAGGATAGAGATCACCTTCCGCTTCATCTCCATAACCTTGTCGGATCCGTGGACCTACGCCAACCATCGCGAGTGACCTTTCCGTCTCGAGTCCCTGGCCACCCGTCAGTTGGAGTTCGTGGCCTCTCTCCGCGGTCTGATTGAGGAGGAAGCACCCACCTGCCAGCTCGGCACGGCCAAAGAGCTGCTCACCCGTGATCAAAGCTAGCAGGAGGTGTTGAGGATCCCTGGGAACCCCACGTCGATGGTGAGCCCAAGAGAGAGGAGAGCCTTCTCCCTCGTCTGGTAGTGTGGGACAAGTCCGAGGGCATTGCGTCCAAGCTCCAGATGGAGATCGAGTGCTAGATGAGTCATTCCCCTTCACTCTCGGGCTCGGGGAGCCCAATCTCACTGAGAAGACCATCATTGATAAGAATTTTTTTGTGATGCGGTGGATGGATGGACATGAGCTGAAGAGAGAGAAAATAAAGAGAAGGAGGAAGCAGAAGATGAATGGAAGAAGAAAAAAAAGGAGATGATGAAGATCCACCGTTGAATGCTCTTCTAGTTAGATTAACCCAAGGCATAGACTCAAGTAAAGCTAAATTTAACGGCAGGGTTCATGGGGTAAGACGGAGCAAGTTTACGAGGTCGAGGGAGGAATTACGATGTTTCAAAGGTCGTAGAGGTAATTGACAAAAAATATAGGGTCTGCCGGGTAAAAATCCCTTTAGAATATATGCACAGTATGGAATTTCATACTTATTTTTTAATTTTTCTATGCATTTTTTGTTGAGAGGGTACAAAAAGAATTACGGCTATTGGACTTCAAATAAATTCTACACAAATATTTGGAGCTTTGTCTTTATTCAAGTTTACTCTACAAGGGTCCCAAGCCAACTTTTCATTTTTTAACTTAGGAGATTTTTATAGTATTTTTATAATAAGATTTATTGTACAATAAGGTTTAAAAGTGAGCTTGATCAATTTGAAGTTGTATAAAAACATGTAGGACCTTGGGAGGATGCCATATGGGCAAATTAAGGTTTTTATTCTCTTTATGATTTTTCAAGGTGCAAATGTTCACATGTTTTGTATTTTCTACGTAACTTTATGAACAAAATGAAAAAAAGGAATTACTCAAAATGAGTTGAAAGTAATTATTATGTTAGTGTGAAGTTTGTCTATGTGATTTCTACCTATCTAGCATATTTTTGGTATTTTCATGGTTTCTCATCTAGTTTAGTTGTCGATCATGTTAGTCTGACTTGGTCACTATGTATGATTCATATATATGGTTTGCAACCCTATTTATTCTTATTTGTCATCGTTGATATGTACATATTTACATATAGTAAATCTTGTGTTTGTCTTTCTTTTCTTTTCCTTATTTTTTTTCTTTTCGTGTGCTTTAATGTTAATATAATGTTCTTATCTATGCAGATATTTGTACACGACAATGATACTTTCGGTTATTTTAAGGTATTGGTTAAAGATTTTAGATCAAAAAGAATGTACAAAGTAGATGAATCTAGGATTAATCAATCCCCTATACTTAAGCTTCACTAGTCCTTTATCAAAACTTGTTCGTAGAATAAAGGAAAAGGAAGATTAGAATGAATCTTTTTAGATCAAATCATGATAAAGGAGAAATCTAGAGCTTTGTCATCCATGCAATTAAAGGTTTATTGGAACTCGATTAGAATTCACATTTAAGACTCAATAGCCTTCAAGTTCCACGAACCTTTATTCAGGTTACCTTAATAGTTTGCTCAAATTAACTTTATCATATATCTCTATCGTTATGTCAATTGACCAAGGTGGGTAATGTTTCAATTCATCCTACTTGAGGAGGTAAACATGTCAAACCGTAAGCAGTACTTTCCTCGAGGAGTCCAGACATTTCTTTTGAGTTCATATATGTTGACGAGATAAATAAGTTGAAGGTTGACCATTTTAGTCAACCTTTTTTTGCAATCATAAAAGATTTTTATTTTGTATTTTGCACAACATCATTAGGAATGGCCACATCCATTGGTAATAGCGAAGCGGCACGGCACATGGTAATCTGCGAAGTAAATAGGAGAAAAGTTGTGCAACTGGTGGTTATAAATTCATATTTCCATCTAAGTTGCATAGTTGTGTGTCAAACTTTATTTCAATCCAAGATGCCCATCTTTGGATGTAATGCCACTTAACAAGGTTGGGGAAATATTGTTTTTTGTAGTTCTCGTTGCATGGTGTCTACCAACATGACAAAGCAGTCGTATACATACCAAGATTAGACTGAGATGATCTTTCGTGCACCTTACTTAGGTTGAGCTGAGTGTATAAAGTGCATGAATTCAATTTGATTCAGTGCTAATGAATTTTATGAATGACGTAAAGCAGCCTACTTATACACGAAAGCTAAAATCACAGTTCTGCAGAACCCAAAGAATTAAATCTCGTGATTTGAAAAATCTAAATTCTAGTTCATATTCAAGTTCTTGTGAATATAAGCGAATTAAGACTGTAACCAAGCTCCATACTTTGGATTTTTTCCAATCTTTGGTTCAAAAATCAATTTATTCAAAAAACGTAATGCAATGCAAAGAAATTTTGGTGAAGACCTGGTGACTTTTAAAGAACTTTATGGATTTTTCAAATTTTATAACTTTTTATGGGTTTTTCAATTTTTATGGATTTTGCGAGTATGCAAAAATAATATTTTTTTTCGATATATGTCATGCTTATGGACTTTAAAGTGTTTGTGTTGTTTTATATAGAAACTACAAAAAAGCATGAGTTATAGATAATTGTTGAGATATTTCTTATTTTTGGTATTGTTTTCTTTTATTCTATTTATTTTGTCTTCTTCACGTGATTTGGCCAATCAATAGGTTCCTCTCATATATAAGAGAACCCAACGGCCTCTCATTAATCAATTCATTTCCTTCTACATGGTATCAGAGCGATGGTCCTAGACCAGAGTTCCCTTATCCCTCCGAAACCCTAGCCCTACCCCCCCCCCAGCCGTTATCTGACCTCCTCCGGCGTCGCCTAGGCCCTCCCCCGACTACAGGCTGCCACCGTCCAAGCCGCCTCGGCCTTCCTGCCTGCCATCCAGCCCATCAGTCGTCGCCAAGGCTGCTGGCAGGCCAGCCAAGCCGTCGATCAGACTGCCCCAGGCTGCCCATGCCCTCCCCTGACCACCCCAAGCCGTCGTCGGCCCTCCCGTGCACAGCATCTGTGCACCTCTTCAGCTCAAGTTGCAGTCTGAATTGGTCTGATTTTGATCGAAAAATGTGATTCCATACCCATAAATCACGTTTTCCGACCCTAGCACGCAGTGGAGATTGATGAGGATCGTTGTATGATTCTACATGTATAACTAGTCCTCTGTATGATCGTGTAGACTCGTTCATATCGGTCAACTCCCCAGTTGAGTTCCATTGTTCGGTCGTTTTCCCATCATGTCAGAGAACAAGGGTGATATTTTCTCATCCGGGGACTTCAAAGGCCTGGCTCCCATCGCTAAGATGCATGGGACCAACTATGAGTTGTGGTCGATGCCATTTTTCACCCTCATGTAGTGCAACAACAAGGAGCACATCCTAACAGATCTAGAGCCAATGGATAAGACCAGGGTAAATGCTTCTTGGAAGCAAGATGACGCGTATGCGCGTGTTTGGCTATGTAGGACCCTCACCACAAAGATAGCCAATGATATTCTGAACCAGCCCACCATCAAGGTGATGTGGGATACTTTGACTTCCACCTATGCTCAGGCGAAGAATGGGGCCAAGATTCTTCAGCTACAGTTTGACATCTACAAGGTCAAGCATAATGGTCGCCCTTTGCATGTGTACTACAGTTCATTCCGTGGCATGTTTGAGAAGCTTCATATCTATATGCATATTACGACATCTCTTGAGCAGCAGAAGGTATATAGGAACTCCACGATGGTCGGAGTTTTCATGGACGGTCTTGATACAGAGTATGATGTAGCACGTACTCAACTTCTCACTGGAGCTGGCATACCTCCCATGGAGGAGACCTACAGTCGTCTCAACCGGATCATCATGCCTCCTACAGCTACTCCTCAGCCCTCGTCAGCTATGGACGTGTCTCGTGGCCGAGGAGTGACGACCCAGTCTAGAGGACCCACCCCTCGTGGCAAAGGTGGTGGATGTCCGCGTGGCCTTACACCTCTTATCGTCGACCAGGACATGCAGAGGATACATGCAACCATAAGCATGGATATCCTGTTTCTAGTCGCGTAACAGAACAGACTGAGCCTTCAAAGTTGTTTCCCAAGTTGATCCTCGCTTGGACGATATCGTCTCTCATATTCGAGAGATGATGACTCCTGTTGCAGGAACCACCACTACAGATGTCGCGACCAGAGCCTCTTCGAGCTCCTCACGTATCGCTTATGTTTTCACTAGTAGTAATGGTGCAAATATGACAAAATGGATTATGGACTCTTGTGTTTCCCATCATCTTTGTGGAGACAGAGCATAGTTGAGGTCCTAGAGGACCATACCACCTGGTAGACGCGTTGTTATTGCCAGTGGCGACCACTTACCCATTATAGGACAGGGGGAGGTGCATTTGACGCATCTTCAGAACGTTTTATATGTTCCTGGGTCCTGGCTTTCAGATGAATTAACTTTCCATTAGTCAGACTACTAAGGATCTGCATTGTTGTGCCATCTTTGACATTTCGTCTCTTGTGTTTCAGGACATACTCACGGGTAGGGTGATTAGATGTGATGTGAGCAGCAAGTAGCCTAGAATTAAGGAGGCATACTCACGGAGGCGCACGTGGGCGCGCGAGGAGACAGCTCGTATGTGCAGCAACCCCTAACGGTGGTTGGGGAGGTGTCGGTGGCCTAAGTGGCGCGCAACTGGCCGGTGGCGACTTGGGTGGCGCGCGAGGGGCTGACGGCCTCTAGGTTGGGGCCAACGAAGGCCTGCAACAGCAGGGGAGGCCCCTGTGGTGGCCTGCAGTGGCGCAACAGTGCCCGATTTTAGTCGACGGTGACGGGTGAAGAAGGGGAGGGACCGACGGGTCGGGTTTCGGGCTTGGGTGGGATACGAGAACTCCGGCTTAAGATTGTCGCTTCGATACCATGTTGGTGGAAAGAGGGAACTTTATTATTCATAAGGCCCTAGGATTCTCTTATATAAGAAAGTAACCTATTGGGCAAATTACGTAACTGAGACAGACAAAATAGAAATTATAAAAGATATAAAACATAGCAAATATCTCAATAAATAGAAACTTTTCTCTTTATAGAAAAGTTCTATCAAGAATGATACGGATTAGGCATAGCTATTTAGAGAAATCCATGTTTAGGACAATGAAGTCCAATATGAATATCATGCATTCAACAACACGAGAACGTTATTTTAAATACCCCTTGACCTCTTAATGAATCGATTACTAAGCGTAAAAAAACCTTTGAAATCTACATAACTTTGGAACAACTCTCTTCTCTAATTTGAACATATAAAGAACATTAAAAATCAAAATCCTACTTCAAGAACAAATCCAGAATCAAACCCGCTCTAATACCATGTAGAAAACGTAATGCGGAAGCAATAATCAGAAATAAACAAATACAAATAATGAAGAAGACATAGATTTACATGGAACCCTGCTCCGTGAGGAGCGAGATGAAACCACAAGAAAACACCATGCAGGGTTGATGTTTTATACTGAATCATCACTCAATGATACAATGGACGTAGGGATCTTTATATAACCCCACTAAGGTTCAGGAAAGCCGTATGCATATATGTTTGGATAGGTTACTGAATAGTAAATAAGCGGTATGCGAGGCATATGTGAGGTATATGTAGTTCAGTGCATTTTCTAATTTTTATTTAAAAATAAATAAATGTCTGCAAATAATATTAAGGTTTTTATCAGGTGTCTAAGATATTGCAATATCAATTATGCCCCTCTTTTTTTTGAAATATCAATTGTGCCTCCGACTTCTTGTCGTTCTATCACGTATGCCCTTCGTGTTAGTTGACGTCTATCCCCAACGTAAACAGAAGTTAACTTTGGAGACACAAGGAGAATTAAATTAAAAAAAGGATTGAATGGTCGTTCATCAACTTCTCCCCCTACCCCCTCCTCCTCCTCATCCTCTTTCTTCCACTCCTCACCAACATCCTTTGCTCCCAGCCTCCCCTCCATCCTCCGCCCCCAACCTCCCCCTCCCCCCACTCCTCCTCCTCCGCCCTAACCTCCTCCTTCACCTCTCCCCTCCTCCACCATGGCCTCATCCTCCTCTTCCCTAGCCTCCTCCTCTTCTCCACCTTGGCTTCATCCACCTCCGCCCCCTTCAGCTTCTCCTCCTCCTACACCCCTCCTCCCTAACCCCCCCCCCCCTCTGCCCCATCATTCTCCTCCTCCAAAGCCTCCTCTGCCCCCAGTCTCCCTTCCCTTCTACGCCCCCAACCTCATGCTCCCCCCCCCCGCTCCTCCTCCGCCACAGCCTCATTGTCAACCCCTCAGGATCCGGGTACCCGTTTACGCGCAATTCGCAAGATATCATTCATGATTAATCGCACAAGTCACAAAATACAGGGAAATTTTTTTTTTTTTTGCAATTATGACATTCATTCTCAATACATGACCACAAGTAAAAGAGACAATATGGCACCAAAATTCTTTTCATTAATATTCATATCCATTTACAACATGTACAAGCATATTCCATGTTACAACATATATCCCAAAATGTGATACAAAAGAGATAATATTTACATCATTATCTGGACAAAAACTGAGACAAAGTAATTCATACCGTCGGGTATAAACTCTGTCTCCAGGAAGCATGTATAGCTACTGAGCTGCAGGCTGTTTGCCTGCCAAACATGTTAGGAAAGAAAGGCGTCAGCGGTTGCTGGTACCTCCCAAAAACTTATAAAAATAACAGGCATTTATTATTTACAAAAGAAAGCAAGTAGAGAGGCAAGAACAACTCAATTTAAACTTTATTTCTACTTTGCAATGAAAAAGGTTTTTCAGGCTACTTGTAAGCATCTCAAATGTTTGTCCCATACCCCAGCATTTCCCACATGTGACATATTTTATAGTACTGGAGTATTCATGAGTATCTGAGTGTAAGCACATATCTATTCAGAGATCACGTTGTTGAGTGATAATGGAAAAGTTATGATTGGAAAGATCTTTTAATTTATTTAAATCATTGGGTAGAGAGAATGGTCATTTCCTACTAACCCTAACTGTTAATCGTAACTTCTCAACTCTTAATTCCAATGTTTCAGATATAACTCCAGATGGTGTAGATGTAGATATGGATGATCTAGATATAGAATCGCCAGTCTGTTGGCGAAGTAAACTCAAGCGGTGAAGAAGCCTACAAATGGCTCTTCCGTCTCGCCCTCTAATTGGAAGCGCGGTCCAATAGAGGGATAGGTCTATTCTCCAACTACGCCACTGAGACGGGTGAGAGAGACTCCCTAGAAAAGTCGCTCTAGAAAAACAGCTCGACTAGTACGGGCAACCGAGCTCGTACGTAAAGCTGAAAAAAAAACCAGGATCCCCCGCCTGGGCATCCTAAAACAGGGTCAGCGGAACTGGTCTAAAGTCTGGATCCCAACGAGGCGTAAAAACACTGCGAGCTCGCGTAAAAAACCGAAATGGGACTGGGATCCTAGACCCGCGCACTTGGCGGCCGCTGCCCAAACTGGGCTTCCTTTCTTCCGCCCAGGTGAGGGTCACCGCACCCTCGCACAGTCAGGTGTACTAGTCACCATGACCGGCACTATTAATATTAATCATCATTGATTCGTCATCTTCTTTTCTTCCTTGACTATATCTGGGATATTTCTCTAATAATTTCTGAATTTCTTATATGATGACACCTTATTATTTTATTAATAAGAAATTGGGCTGATAGCTTCAACATCTTTAAGGATCTTTTGGACTCTATGTACTGCAAAAACATTCTTTAGTGACTAATGCTTCTGATATTTTGGAAATCAGGTTACTATGATTTCCCAGGCTTGTGAGGCTAGTTCATGAAATGAATAAAATACATAGGAAGGCTATACCATGTAATTGAGTCCAAGCATCTACAATTGGTTAAATTGATAAGATATGAAGATGAGGTTAAGTCCAAGTTGCCCAGAGTATAATGTAATGAATAGCAGGGTACTTGAAGAATAACATATATGATAAAAAGTTTACTTTTAGTAGGTCCTTGCAACAGTAGGTGAAATGAGTATTAGTACCTGATAAATGAATTTACGGATCCTTTTTATTATTTATGTTTTTTTTATAAGATTTCATAGAATGTATCCTTTTATCAAACAATGGATCTACATAACAGACTGTGGGTTAATTTAAATAATTTCATAAAAATACCCAGATGGTTTGGACAAAATCATGTGTTCAGATTTTATGGTGCATCTAGTCCTTTTATAAAGGAGTTCAACCGAGGGAAGTCTGTTGAATATTACTCAAATCACAAGTTATTGCTTGACTATCACTGATCATAGTGTTCACATGGAACACCTCTCTTGAATGATTAGCATTCCACTATCTTGTTGTATATATATATATATATATTTAAAACTAATAATCTATCATATTACCGATATTATTTGTAGGGATTTAATTCATTCTCCCTTAACTTTATTTCTTAAGTTTCTCTATTGTTATTGCTGGAAAGTACTTGTTACCCTAACAAAACTAATTAAAATGAAAAGATTTTTATACCTTTTCATGGTTTCCAGTCTAATCTATATATATATGCTGATATTGAGATATACCAACTCAAAAATATCTACTATTACAGATCTGATTCCCTTTTTCCTGGATTTGATTATGCATGTACTATGTGGGTGTCCGTAAATTTTTGGTCAGCAAGGATCCCGAAATTCTTATATTGACAGATTGTATAAAACATTCGTTGAGGGCAACAAAAGAAGAATTTGATGACACATGCTTAGCAGCAAAACAAAAGGGTAGGAATGTACCTTGATCACCAAATTGAAGAGTTCATGCATCATAATACTCAACAAAGGGTCTCAAAATAGGGAACCAAATTGTGTATAATAACATGCATTGGCAGCAAGAGGCAGGAGAAGGAATTGTACCTTTTTAGATCCTCAAAATGGAGATCAAGGCTTGCATGTAATGGGAAGGTTGCAGCAACCTCCAGGGGATGGAAGACAGCAGTTTCAGCTGCTGTTTTTGCTTCTGACAGGCTTTGCAGTGGCTATAGAGACTCCCCTTGGAGTAGCAACAGCAGCAAAGGAGTCAACCCAACACTTGGAAGGCAAGGAGGAGCATCTATACCTCCAGAACAATTGCTTTAGGCAGTAACTGAGACCTTAATGGTGCTGGACATCATCATTACCAAAGTCTGGAGGAGACTTTGGGGCTTCTTCGTTGCAGAATTTTGGCCGATTTGGAGATTGGGGGAAATTAGGAGGAGAATAAGGGGAAGAAAGGAAGAAGAATAGAGGGGAGAAGTGGAGTCACGGCTGGAATTTATAGGAAAAGAGAGGGAGAGAGAGATCTCCACGTTGAGAGCTTAAGAAAGCCACATGTCCCTATTTTTTTTCATCTCCATGACATCAGCAAGCTGATGTCAGCCTGCTGACATCAGCCACTGATGTCTAACTATATATTACAAACAGTAGCAGTCTGTATATAAATGTTAGTTTATATATATATTTAATTCTTTATTAAACATACTTTAAAAATCTACCGGACGCGCACCTCGGGCGTCCGTTTTTGACGCGAAATATCTCGATTTAACCGTCTCGGAATGACGATCAATATGAGTATAATATTGATATATTTTCGGTTGGGTTTTGAACCCCCGAAATTTTCGGATACGGATTTTGTTTAAGGTTTAAATTTTATGAATTAAAATTATTAAACGACCTCCGATTGACGAACGGTCAATTCCGTTGGTTTCGTATCGTCGAATCGGATCTCATGATGGTCTCGGTTTATTCCGCGGTTTCCGAATTTGCGTCGCGGCTTTTCACGGCGCACTCTACGATGCGACCGTTTTTCGGTCGATTTCGCCCGAACGACTTTTGATTCATAATAAATTGACCGTTTTAGGTTGTTTGGCATTGACCAACAACGTTTTTAGGTTCATTAGACCCAAAATCGGACGAGTTCGGGTTTGTTTGAATATGGATGTTACACTCATCCTCCTCCCCAACCTCCTCCTCCCCCCCCCTCCTCCGCCCCAGCCTCATCCTCCTCCTCTTCTCTTTCACTCTGGCCTCATCCACCTCCTCCCCCAGCCTCCTTCTCCTCCACCCCGCACTAGTATCGTAGGGGGGAGACTGCAAGCTAAGGGAGTTGAGCATCGAGCACGCGAAGGTGCTAGCGGCGATGGAGCTTGAGAAATGAAAGAGGGTCCTTCTGGAGTAGAGCCTCTGAGAGACGGCAACCGACCACCACACGATAGAAGCAGCACAGTTGAAACGATTCAAGAGGTTGTTGGAATCGTTGAGGGAAAGTGTCGTCAAGGGCAGGCAGATGCTTGCGGAGGAGGCGTCGAAGGCATGCTTCACGACGAGCGCGATACTGATGTTGGCGTCGCGTCTACTGCTTGTGAACGACCACTTCGCTCTCAAAGAGGAGCAGCAGCAGCTCGTGTTTGACGGCTACTCCCATCCTCCCTAGCCTCCCCCACTCCAACCTCCTCCCTCCTCCGCCCCACACTGGTGCCGCATGGGGAGGACGGCAGCGATAGGCTGAGCGAGTTGAGCGTGGAGGGCGTTGGAGGTGGTGGAGCTCGAGAAGCGGAGGAGGGCCCTCCTGGAGCAGAACCTTCAAGAGACAGCTTCCAACCACAACGCGATGGACGCGGCACAGTTGCGATAGTTCAAGGGGCTGCTGGAATCACTAAGGGAAGGCATCATCAAGCGTGGGCAAATGCTAGTAGAGGAGCCATCAAAGGCACGCTTCGTAACGGACGTGATGTTGTTGTCGCCTCCCTTGCTCGCGAGCGGCCACTTCGCTCTCAAGGAGGAGGAGCAGCCAACAGCATCTCGTGCTTGACGGCTACTCTCGTCCTCCACAGCCTCCTCCACACCCAACCTCCCCCCACTCCTCCAACCTACACTGGTGTCGCATGGGGAGGACGACAGCGGTAGGCTGAGGGAGTTGAGCGTCGAGCATGTGGAGGCACTAGCGACAGTGGAGCTCGAGAAGCAGAGGAGGGCCCTCCTAGAGCAGAGCCTATGAGAGACAGCCCTCGACCACCATACGATGGGCGTGGCACAGTTGTGACGGTTCAAGGGGTTGCTAGAATCGCTGGGGGAAAGCATCGTCAAGTGTGGACAAATGCCCGTGGAGGAGGCATCAAAGGCACGCTTCGCGAGAGGTGTGATGTTGTTGTTGTCGCCGCCTCCGCTTCTTGAGAGCAGCCACTTCGCTCTCAAGGATGAGCAGCAGCAGCAGCTTGTGCTTGACGGCTACTCCCATCTTCTTCTATCCCCTCCTCCAGTTTCCCCTCCTCCTCCGCCCCCTCCACCCCAACGCCCTGGCCTCATCCTCCCCCTCCTCTCCTTTGTCCCCCAACCTTATCCTCCTCTGCCCCCCTCCTCCAACTTCCCCTCCTCCTCCATCCCCTCCTCCAGCACCCCTCCTCCTCCTCCTCCGTCCCCCTTCTCCTGCGTAGAATTCGTCGATCCCGCAAAGCGTTGCCTCCCCCATGGATGTTTCGTGCATCGATGAGGATGATGAAGGAGGAGACCGAAGACCATGCGCGGCAAAGGAGTATGGGCTGGAGGAGGAGGATGGGTGGGGGAGTGTTTGGATAGTTATGTCCCTCTTAACCTAATCATGGTTTGAGAAAATCATGGTTAAGTTCAACTTATTGACAGCTTAAGTAACGGAGGGGCACAAGTGATAGAACGGCAAGAAGTCGAGGGCACAACTGATATTCCAAAAAATAGAGGGGCATAACTAATATTGCAATATCTCATAGGGGCACAACTAATAAAAACACATAATATTATTGAATTTATGTAATAAAGTATAGTTAAAAAAGATCTAAGAAAAAACAAGTTATGTTAGATAGTTGAGTAGATGTCATTAATTGCTTAATATTAATTCACAAAAAAAATATTTAGCCACAAAAACTTTATATATTAGATTATTCATAATAATAAAACTTTAATATTCATACATGTAGATATGCAATACATAAGAAAAACCTCAATCAGCATATATTAAAATATTAGATGATAGTATGATACATTGCATATACTCATGAAAATAATACATGAGCAAATCATAAAATATTGCATATACATAATGGTATAATGCATTGTAACTGTATATAAAAGCATTACATATTCTTACAGTTGAATGGGGAAAAAGCGAAGCTACGGAGGTAAGTACGAATGAGAAAGTTGAAGAGTTGGAGCTATTAGAGGTGGAGCCACCAAGCTAATGGAGCAGTATGCTGGGGCATATGGGGGATGTGCGAGGCATATACAATCGTATATGCGATTATGGCGCATAATGCAATGATTCATAAAATCAGTTCGGTCTGCATGTTGCATGGGCTTATACGGCATGTGTGGCCAATTTCTAGAACATTAAGCCCCACCAATGTGACCAAGTCCTATCACTCTACGATGCGGGATAAAAAAATAAGGGTGTGGTAATTGGATCATGAAGAGATCCAATTGCCTGCCTGACATTCTTCTACAATATACCCATTGAAGATGTTGCATCAGTTCTTCAACCACAATTATATGCAAGTTAATGGCAAACCCAGGACGATCACCCCATTAACACGAGCTCCAACTTATGCACCAGATTTGTCCTTCAAACACGACTTCAGGTGCACCATAACCAAGCCTCATGCCATGTCAATAAGCAAGCAGCTCGTCATGAGATAAGTTTTTCAAAACAGAGGAAAATTGATGCAAGCACAAATTAGTGCTTGATCCAATTTAGAATTATTTGTTTTTTTTTGTTATCCAAACCATCATTGAAATGTTTTAGTCTATATAAATTGAGATGAATCTATGATCTCTACATTTTAAGTAGGTTAAATTAATCGATTTTAATTGAGAGTAAATTTATGGGTCAATTAGGTATTGCTATGAATTGAATTTTATTTCTGTTATTTATGTTATTTATTTTGTAATCCCACCCATCTTTAGAAATGGGCTACTATAGTAATGTTGCGTAAGAAAGTTACAAATTGAATTAAATTTTAAAGTGTATCCTTCTATCCCCTTATTTCTCTATAGTTACAATGTGGTTCCACATTTCATCTACATTAATCTCTCAAACATGAGTCTAGTCGTGTTTATTGTCTTATCTCATCTCATCTCGATTTTCTGACTACATCATCAATTTAACACAAAACCACACACTTGCCACCATAACTCACAAGAAAATGCAAAGGGAGAGGGAAATACGATCATGCCACACATAGGGGGTCATGTTCCCGTGTAACAACTATTAATTATAATCATGTTCATGTGCATCCTCGCGTTTACAGCAACCTCTAAGATAGGAGAGAAAGGTGGCCCACCTTCTAACTAACACAAGAAATTGAAAAGGAAGAAGATGGGATCGTGTATTATCTTCTTTACATGAAAATGGCTTAGAGATTGTCCCTACGAAGCTCGCACGCGAAAACCACAAAGAATTGTCGCACCAAAGAGTTCCAGCAAACCTCCAGCATCCCTCCAATGAGACAAGTTGACCTCTGAAGATTCTCACGTGTAGTCCATGCTTGACCCATTTCCAATAAAATGAGCATAAGATTTACTTTGATAAATGTACTAAGCCTTATCCCACTATAAGTAGGGTCGGCTACGTGGATTCTTGCTCAAATCCATGTTGAAAGATTCGACTATTTTTTATAGTTGATCGTCGACTACCTAACGCAACCCCTGCAAGATTGGGATTTGAACCCTGGTCTATTGTGTGGTAGACACACTGTACTACCACTAGACCATTAAGTGGGTATCAGTTGAAAATCGGGTATGATGGATTTTAGACGACCATGATAGGTTTTTCTTCCCGTTAAAAAACCAAGTTGAAAAACTAGGGTCTCACATAGTGTCATGCTTTCGCAATGGGCCAATGGGGGAAGAATCCATGTATTGCATTGAACCTTCTTGGGAATAGGAAAGAGCGCCGCTTCATGGGAAGTGGAGGAAAATTTGTAGGTACCGCAAACAAAAATTCACGGTATCAAAACTTTTTTTTATGTACCATAGGTAAGGTGTCGTTTCAAAAGGCAGATTTGGATTTCATCCTATATGAAGTATAAAGTCAATCAAGGCTGCCCCTTCAAGAGGAAGCTTACCTATGGTATATAACCAAAAAAATTTCCAACCATATACGAGGAATTTTAGTTTGTAAATGTGGTACCTAGGAATTTTCCAAAAAAAAAAGGTTTTCCAACCATATACTGCAAATTTTAGTTTGTAAATGCGGTACCTAGGAATTTTTCTCATGGGAAGTGCTTCGACGAAGATGTCTAAAGAGCCACAGCTCGAGTGATAAGACGACCACCGGCCACGAAGATGCCATCTAACTAGTATAGTTGGTAAAGTGGTGTTTTTGCAGACCGTTTAGGCATCCAAAAGTGCATAATAATGTCAATTCAATATGTACCTTAGGAGGCACCCATCAGAAATGAGATTATTAGGTTTTTGAGCTGCACTTACAAGAGCTCGGAACAGACAGCGGCCATCCCCCGCGATGCGCTGCACGGCGTAGCGTTCGGCCTTCTTGAGCGCAGGCGAAGCTCCTCCATCTCTGTAACAACGATGTTTGCCAGAGAAAAAAGATAGACGTCACCATCATCCCTCCCAAGTCTAAACGGACGAGATTGAGATGAAAGAGGCGAGGAGAGAGATTATTACAAAGGGGATCCGATCCTGGCGAAGAGGACCGAGTTAAGCGGAGGAGGGGTTGAGCCGACGAGCTCGAAGTGGGCGGTCCCGTCCATCAGCATCCGGAGAATGGCATCTGAAATGTGAACGGTTGAGATAATAAGCAGCGACGACGTGCTGTGTTTGGGTTCGGGCATTACCGTTGGAAGGTCTCTTGGCCGCCATTGGTGTTGGAAGAAGGGAATGGTGGCCGCCGTCAAGCTCGGGTTCTAAGTATTTTCAAGTAATCTTATATAGACTAAATATCGTCCTGGAGATGTCACTTGTTTGTCTCGGGTCCTATTTGATCACCTTATCAGAAGATATGTATAAGTGTATGCTTTGTTGTATCTAACCTCTAAATGGTTTCAGATTGAACTGTTAGATAATTTAACACATTTAAACGCATACTGTTAGATATTTGGCTTGAACGAATTGTAGGTGAATGCCTGCTGTAAGAACAAATCATGGAACACTAAAGACCGGGCTTCATTAAGTAGTGCTTCCGATAATAGTATTGGAAGCATAACCCATTCCATTTTTTCATATCATAAAGTTATTACAGAGAGATTGATAAGGGACGGACAACAAGTTGTGTCGTCAATCCCTTTTAGAAGTAGAAGGGCTGTCATAGTATAATCATGATTGAGTAATGAATATTCAACAATGTCTCTATGAAGAATTTTCGTATTTGAGTACAATCGTCAGAGGTTTTATCTAAGAGAATTTGTTGAACTTTCGATCAAGGACTTTCTATGGTGTTGTCTATTACTTTCTTAGTGTAAATTTGGTGTAATCTTCATAAGCGGTTATGAATCATGGTTAGTTATTTCAAGCACAAATCAAATAGTGTCAAGCATATGCAAATATCGCTTAAGGAGCTCCATTGATCTTGGATCATTAGAAACAGGTGAATCTCTAATATGAATTAGAAGCATATTGTACACATATCCTTCATTGTAGCTTTAAACGAATCAAAATGGAATTGTGTCCTTCCGATGTGTTTAGAGTAGAATACTATCAGGAATTGTACTTGAGTTATCTACAGATCAATGCAGTTAAATCAATCATCATAAGAGAGTTTGTGATAGGACATGTACTGATGTGCTAGTGAGGATTACTGACCAAATTCCAATTTCAATGTGTGGCAAACAATATCTAAAAATGCAAGCTAAAGTTGACCTTTATCGACCTAAAATGTAGCCATGAACTTCACATGCAAATTACAAACCGAAATTCCCTTGAAAATTTGATTTCTGCAACAAAGCGTATCTCCATTGATCTTATGAAGAAGAAGACAATCCTTGAATCAACCTTGGGATTTTTAGTGGTCATACACCCTAGTCTATCAAACTTGGGATTTTTTTAGAGGTCATACATTCTAGTATTTAACAAACTATGAACTTATATTGAATCTGAAAAGGAAGCACATCTGCAAGTCTAATACTCATTATTCAAAAACTACATAAAACTTGTACTCCTAGAATATTTTGCCGTCAAACTTTTTTGGGGATTTGTATTTAATATCCTCAAGTTCTAAGGTTCTATTTGTATTTTTACATTTTTCATGTCATTTTTTCCTTTTTTATTTATGTAATGATTAGTTTTATACATGAGGAATATTGGGAATATCATTAGGACCCGAGTAATTAAAAAAATACCTCACCATTATCCTCCAAAATCATCAATTTACAAAACCTAAAAATATCATATAATTTTAAAAAGAAATAAAAATGCATTTCGTAATTTTTAAATTTATATAATAAAATAATATCTTTAAAATGAAAACTAATGTATATTAGCCTACCATCAACTCCGCAACATATTTTTAGTATAGAAAAATACTACACTCCTATTTTTAAAAAAATACAAAGCTACTTTTCTACTGTAATATTATAATATTTTTACATAGAAATTATCATACAAAAACATAGAAATAATCATACAAGAAATCCAATCAGCACACTTGTATAATATTTTATGTGGAAACCCACCTAAGTAAAAACCATGACATGAGTCTTCCTGACTCGGGATTTCTCCATTAACTGAGCTAATCAATTGCTTTACTGAAGCCCAACATATTTTACGTAGATATCTCAACCATTTACAAAGTCGATGCTTCATAATCTTGTATTAGACATCAAGATCGACACTAGGAATCATACAATGCAACACAAACAGAAAAAGAAAAAGCTTCAACTTTCTTCTAGCTTCCATGCAGATCTTACTTCTAAGAACTTTTCTACACATTTAGGATTAGATACCTAAAGTCAAACAAAAAAGAGGTTGTTGGAAACAAAGGAAATATATGCAATAATCTTTTACAAAGAAACTTATCTTAATAGATATCAAAATACATTCTCAAATCAAAAACAATGACATCTAATGATAATCAGTAGAAGATAATTGTACAAAATCCACAGATATAACACATCAATTATATCACAGACAACACATGTGAATAAGCAATATCAAATAAATATCAATATCACTGAGATAAGGAGGGCTACCAAAAGTGTTCTGTTTGGTATTAAAAGAACTTCAACGATGGCAAGCAGTTGAACTCTATTGATTCGATAGTGATGGTTCACAACTATCTACTGATAAAATTCTTCTCGAAGTAATTGAATGATCAAAAAACACGAGAAAGAATTATCGAGGAAATCAGTCAGAAAGATCTTATTTCTTTTCTAGATTTGAAATATGTTTAACAACAACGGGTATGAGGTCCCTTATATATGGTTCAAGAAACATGATCGTTGGAAACAAATTAAGCAACAAATCAGAAGTGATTTGCTGAAATGATCGATCAGGTGAATACATATGATGGATCAGATGGAAATGGTCGATTGAGTCAAAAGGCATGGTTGATCATTTTTCACCATTGGGGTGGAATTCAAATTATGATCAATCATATCAAAGATGATGGTCGATTGTGTATGATCGATTTATATGGTCGATCAATGACGATCAATCACTAAGGATAAATGATTGCTCAGTGATGAATCTGTGATTCATCACTTTAAAAGTTGAAAATAGAGCTTTGTTCCCGAGTAAATAGCAGCATATTTCCCCTTATCTTGCATAATTGGCATTCATGCATGCAAGCATAATATATGCATTTAAGTACTCTTATTTGCATAAATAAGAAGCCCAATTCACTTGTAAATATTCACCTGTATATTTATCATATTTTCACCGATTTGTATATATTTTATACTAACTCTAAATTCAAAAAAACCAACTCTATTGTATATATATTACTAACACTAATTAAAGAAAAATATCCAAAAAATACTAACTTCTAAAATTGACCAATAAAACCACAATCCAAGTTTAAAACTAGGAGCCTTAAAATGTGCATATCTCTCTCATACAGCCTCCGAATTAGGTCTACTCACTTTTAAAGTAATATACATTCAGAGACCTTCGAAACAAGACTAATTTCATTGAAATCGGAGTTCGTATGCGAAACTTGGGTTTTGGGCCCCTTTTGTACATTGTACATAATGATCGTTTTACCCCTGTATTTCATCTTTTTATTTTCTTCATTATTAAAAATCCAAGAAAAATAGATTAAATTGTAAATATTCTCCTCATATTTTCTCTATTTTTATTTTGATTTTTCTCTCTTTTAAAAAAATGACAAAAAATTACAAAAGATAAAATGCGGTATTTTATATCTATAAGGTACCACCCAAAAGTACATTTTTGTACAGATGATTTCGTTTGATTTTCGGCCCTTCACGAAATTGTAGATCTCATTGAGACGAGCAACTTTCGTTTGATCACTTTTTGATTTAACCTCTTTATTATTTCTTTCCGATTTTTCTTTGTATTTAGTTGTGGATTTTTCTGGGAGCGACACGTGGCAGCTCCTGGAGCCCCCACGTGTCGCCTCCTCATTCATCCACTTATGCCACCTCCTCCTTCATCCAGGGCCGTTGGATGAAAGGGCATTTCATCAACGGCCAAGCTTCTTCTCTGCCCATTCCTCCCCCACTCTCCCTTGACTTAAGGGAGAAGCCAACCATTGACGGCCACTCCACATCCCACTTCTCCACTCCATCTTCCATCTCTCCCACTCTCTCCATCTCCTCTCCAACCTCCTCCTCCTCCTCTTTATAATCCCCTTCACTCCTCCATTCATCCCCATCCGCCATCATCGTGAGAGGACGAGAGCTCCCTTAGCCTTCCTGGTGACAGCAGAGATCGACTCAGGTCGAGCGACGACCATTCCTTTCCTGACGAGATCCAAGGGATTCCCCACCCCTTGTTGCAGCTCGCACTCGAGCTGCCCGAGCTTAGCACCTAGTCGCTGCTTTGAGCAAAGACCAGGAGCTTCCCAGCTCTTCCCCAGGTCCATTCCATCATCAGACTCCAGGTAACATCTTCTTCTTCTTCTTCTTCTTCTTCATTCTACACCCACACTCTCTCTCATCAATCCATCATTGCTCCATTCATCGATTCACAAAACAAAGCGCACTTTCACGGATAAATCACACGTTGCGAACGTAACGGTGATTTTTATTTATTTCTCGGACGAACTTTCATAAATCAATTAATCCAAAATTTAAGCCTGCTAAACAAATGCATGTGAAGCAGGGGATTTTGTGAAATCCCTTGTTCCCTCCCCACGTCCCTCTCCCTTCTTCCATCTCCACCTTCAACTGGCGTGCCACGGCACCTCCACCATAGCCGAGCTTGGCTCGAGCTTTCTTCTCTTCATTGCAGGTACTCCTCATCACCAGCAGCCAAGCCGCACCTCACTTCCGCGGCCACCCGCGCCCCTACTCCGTCAACACCTCCGCCGTCCACGTGAAGCCACACAACCAGCGGCCGCCGCCGCTGCCCGTCCTCCAGGCCGCGCACGCCTCTCAGCCTCGTGCCCACCCGCGCGACCACGCCAACACCCCGGCCGCTCTCCACCTCCGACGCCGCCTCCATATCCGCCCCTCCAAGCTCGCCAGCGCCCCCCCCCCCCTCAACGTTCAGCCACACGCGACAGCTCCACCTTGCGCACCCATGCGGCCAGCCACCCTCCCCACGTGGCCACTCCCTCCGCTCGCCGTCCATGCCGTGAGATCCGTCGTCGACCACCATCTAAGCTCCTCCAAGCTCCTCTGTTTCAAGCCAAGAAACAGAGGAGAAGACATCGGATAATAAGGACAAAGTGGGCGTTTGCAAAGAGGACACTTGACACCCCTTGCAAGGTATCAAACAAAGTTTGAGTTTTAGGTAATTGCATGTAAGTCCTTGATCTTCATTTGAGCTTATATTTATATTTCTGTATTGCATTCATACCCCTGCATTTGCATGTTTATTTTGTCATCCTTTTTTCATCCATTTTTAATTCCAAAAATTGCATTGTGTAGCATAACTCGTGTTCTACCATTTTAGCATTTATTTGTATTTTTCTGATTTGCAGAATATTTATGGAATTTAATTTGGTGAAAAATTGCAATATTTTGCCCATTTTGACTGATTAATTGATTGCGCAATATGTGCTTATTGAAAAATCTCTGAAAAATCGTCATTGGTAGATATAATCCTATGCTACAACATATCCGAAAATTACACCATTTGCCTATATAGTTTGTCTTAGAAAAATCATTTAGTGAAAACCTTAATCGATTTTTAATTAATCAACCGTAAAGTATTTTTAATGAAATTCAAGTTGATTTGTATAGCTCCTAATTAGACCTATTAGGATTAATTTTGTTTCTGAGAAATATCATCGTTTGTTAATTATTAAAATTGATTTAGTCATTTTCACTAAAGTGTACATTTTTTATTATCCGTGCATCAGAAAATTTTAAACAAAATTGGGTAGCTTAATTTCATCCCATTTCATAATCTGGCCAAGTTTCATAATTTTTAGAATTAATTTGACTATCTTTCTGATTTAACTTGTAATTTGGCCTGATTTTGCATGTGTCTTGCATAAATATACAAAAAAGATCAAATATATTTTTTTTGAAAATCAAACCTTGGAAAATTGCTTCGAATCAACCTAAGGAGACAGATGCCTCCCTGAGTTCGACCTTGGACTTCTAATCAAGTAACAAAAATTGTCGCTCAAGATTAACTTGCTTTAATTAAAAGTGGTTTTTGATCTGCTCTCATTATCCGACTGCAACGAAATTATTAATTAATTTGACCATTAATTTGATCGAATTAACAAAGGTAGTGGGAGCCGTTATCAAAATGGTGCCGTTGCCGGGGAGGCACGGCTTAGGTTAATTTGCAGTAATTTTTGATGTTTGATTTTCTATCCCCGGGTAGTCTAACCTCCGATTTTCTTGTGAATATTTTTTTGTCTTTTAATTTTTGTATTTTTCTGTGTCATTCTCTGACCTCAAGTTATTTTTGTGTGAGGAATGCGAGGAGTCGAAGACGCTTCGAGGAATCGACATTTTAATTTCTTGAGTGATTTGAGAGAATTTGTACTTTTATTCATTTCCTTATCTTTTCGCATCATTTCTAGCGGTTCCCGTTTGGGTTCTCGCGTGTGTAAAGATAGTGGAATCGTGTCCCCATGTGTTGTGTGGTTTGAATTGTAAATTAGACTTTCACTAGAGGCTCCTCGAGCCACTCTAGGGTTTGCTTGTACTCGTAATTTTTAGGACCACACAAACACTTAAAAGACACACTTAGACCGCATACTCAAATCAACTTGTTCTTCACTCGCTAATAGAACTGCTTGTCTAGTAGCGGATTTTGTCGTCTGCATTTGCATGTAGTGTAAAAATTTCAATTATGTTCTGCATCCTGCATAAAAGTCAAGGGATCACTGTAAGTATTCTTAACTCAGCATACGCATCATCATTTTTCGTGCATCGGCTTTTCTCGATTTCCCCCTCTATTTTTCAAACTTAAATTAAATGGAAATTGGGACTGGACGATAGGCGTGCTGTGTGGTTGGACTAACAAGTGAAAACTTAACTTAAATCCGGGACTGCTAACATTATTGACCAAAAAAATCAATAAAATTGGAAAATCTGTTTGCGGAGACTAATCCCCGACTTCGTTTTCAGGCTGAGTGAGAGTACTTGAGTGTGTGTGAACACCTTAAGGCAGAGCCCAAATCCCTGCCTTTCATATCACGGGCCAACTGATCCTAACAAATATCACGAGTTGAATATTTTCAGGTTCATCGACTAGTACCAAGTAGCCCCCGCCTGTTCGCAGGTAGTCAGGGGTGAACCAGCGGTACTTCGCGACAA
The DNA here is from genome assembly GCA_037367405.1 of Ottelia alismoides. Classification (NCBI taxonomy): domain Eukaryota; kingdom Viridiplantae; phylum Streptophyta; class Magnoliopsida; order Alismatales; family Hydrocharitaceae; genus Ottelia; species Ottelia alismoides. The sequence goes on along the minus strand of JAZKJV010010926.1, from coordinate 48,256 downwards.
GTTGCTAGTAACCCTTCAGGGCGAAGTTCCAGCCTTGTCAGCCTCCGCCTGCTTGCAGGTAGATAGGGGCATGGTCTTTGAATCCATCAACTTGGGATAGGAGCGAAGAAAGGAAGGACCGGCAGTATCTTAGGCGACAGGTTAAACATGGAAGACGTATCCGGCTCTGAGCCGACTTCCCTATAGGCCGCGTAAATCCTTGCTATCTTGTCTGAAAATCACACTTAAAATCAACAAGATTAATCGGAATCAGTTTTGGGTCCTTCACCTTGTTGAGTGTGAACTCAGGGTTTGCTCTTGCGTTTGTCTTTGTGTCTGTTCGTGTCTGTTATCCTGCGTAATTGTGTATTTTTACCTCGTTCTGCTTACATCCTTTCCTCCTCAAGATGTCGGGATATTGGTCCCCATATTCTGTGACCTCTGGTCATCCCTCCTCGACCATATACCGTTCATCTTTGCCTTCACCGTCTTCCGTATATCCTCCGCCATCCACGGGAAATCTGTATCCGTGGTCGGTTCCACCTGAACCCGATGATGAAGCCAGAACTTCGACTGACTTCTCCACTTCTTCGCATTTTTCACATACTCCATATTCTAACACTCCGGATCCACTTCCACCTTGGGCTGACTGTCCTTACTCTCGAGAGCTTGCAGGAATCAAAGAACCAAATGAAGAGCAAGCCACTGCTGAGACATATGATTGGCAAAATTATATGCCCCCATATACTTCATTCTCACCTCAAGTAGGGACCATACAAGAATTTACATATACACATCCCGACTTGACCTTAGGGCATAACTTGGTCGATCAAACAACCCGAATGGAGAGGCCTGTACATGATGATTTCCCAGACTTGATTGACTTTAGTGATCAAGCTTCCATTAACCAGCCTTCATTTGGAGAGCCTATACATTCACAAGATTGGACTCAGGAGCTAGACTTATCAGTCCCCGTTTCATCATATGAGGCTTTGACCAATATTTGCCATCTAGATGGTCCATACTCGACCCAACATTACATGCCAGATTCTAGGTATGTTGAGTATGAGCACCCAAAGTCTCAGCAGTATCCTCCACTTGAGCAGAACTCTCCCATGATTTGTCATGAGAATTTTGTGGAGGATGACATCTCTAGACTTATTAAGAAAAATGAATCATTTGGTAACGAGTTGAGAGATGTTATGGGAATATTACACTCAATTTCTCCAGCCTGGGTATAAAAGTGAGAAAAGACATGAGTAGTTTTGAGGTTGAAAACAAAGCAAACATCCGGGAACCCACACCGTTTGTACAGCTGGAGTCCATTCTATCTCCCTCTTCTACTAACCACTTACCATCCAATCCAGAGTCTGATCATTCATCCACCAAAAATACCCAAAAAATTGAAAAACCAAAAAATCACATAAAAATTTAAAATGAAAATGATTTTAGAAAATGGATTCCATCCTAAGGGAAGCACTTGATGAGGAATTGACCTTTAAACTTCCCTTAATAAAGGTAATAGATCACTTTCCCGACCTCAAGAGATTTGTAAAGAGTAAATTGATGCCCAAGAGGTTGGATACTAAGAGAACAAGGACTGAGAGACACATAGTGTCTATGGCCACTTCCTTGGTGATGGGAAGAAAGACCAAGAGCCGCAGAGTGAAGCGGTTGCCCCGAGTTGAGTGTGAAATCAAAGACACCATCTTTACTCATGCGAGAATCGTTGATGACTCACCGAAAAATATCCTCCCGACCTCTGTGTTTGACAAGCTCAAACTCAGTCAGTCATCGTTACTTTCTAAGGTGCTCTACTTCAGGTAGACTTCACGATCATTAACATCGAGCACCAAGTAGAATTTACCCAGTCTCCGATTATTCTTGGGAAGCCGCTCTTAGCCTCAGCTAAGGCAACTATAGATTGCGAGACTCGGGAGATCGATTTTCAGCATTGGGAGCACTCCGACCTCACCCATTCTTTGATGAACTTTACTCTAAGGTGACCCGCACATCCGCTGACAGTCGTGAACGTCGATAGGTAGATGAACCCCACCTCTCTGCTACACCTGAGAGACCGACTATCCAGACGACCGTTGGTTCTGAGACTCCCCACACCTTCACTTCATCAACTGCTTGCACCGCCACCAAGACAGCTTCTCAAGAGGACTCGCAATCAGAAGCTATCATTAAGTCGGACAGGACATTCGTTGATTGCCTTGACCATTTTGATGATCCGACACAAGAGACCAATAATGCCAAACCAACTGAGACCACTGGCACCTTCCCGAGACATGTGCTGACCCATCAGGAATATTATAATCTATATAGTGACTTGTCTGATGAGGAACCCATGGTCAGCACCACACCACGTCCCGGACCTTTAAAGGAAACAACCAAGAGTAAATTGACTCCACATGAAAACGCGGCTGCTTCCTTTTCTAGTCGGCTATCTAGTGAGAGGAAGTCGAGAATTGATTCCTCGAGATGTTCCCTCGAATCTCTCAAGGCGCGTCGCTCTCATCTCCCTCTCAATGATTCAGGTTCTAGAAAACCGACTAAATAAGTTTCCTTCAACACACCAGAGAAGGAATTTTCTGAGGAGTCCTTATCTGGTCCGGATAAGGTGATTTATATGAGTGAGCTCAGTTCGGCTGTTCTCAAGCCGTATCTAAGCAAGCAGTCGTATGTCGACCCTCGTTGGACGATCCCTACACCTCACTATTATTAATCTGAGGATGATTCCGACAGCGACACATATGTATATTATCCACCTCCTCGCGTCCGCAAGAAGGTTCGTCACAAACCTTCTTAATCCTTGTAAATTCTCACTCTTTTCTTGTATATACTTTCTCTCCCTCCCTCCCCAGTGATTCGAATCACTCGCCCCGGCTCCATATCATTTCATTTTATGACTATACTTAGGATAACCAAATCCTAAGTATAGGGGGAGAGTGACCAGCGTCTATTCATTGTACATCCTCCAGATCACATCGGTTCCCATACTCACTCTTATCTTATATTTAGGCTGACCAGAGCCTAAGTATAGGGGGGACCGATGCCCGCCTTGTATATAATCATCTATTTCCCCTCTTTCCCTCGTCCGCCCCCTTTTTGATCTTCTTCTACACTTAGGCTGCCAGAGCCTAAGTATAGGGGGGCGGAGCAACTTATATACTTTTTGTAATTTTAGCTCTCATACGCTTAGCACGAGCTATGTCTTTTTCATCGTTTTTCGTGCTCTGAGGACATAGCACACGCTAAGTATAGGGGGCGTGTATATATTACATATATACTTTATCTATAGCTCGTACTTTCGCGTATTTTCGCATATTTTTGTAGATATGATGCAATAATTATGGGGTGGGTAAAAATTGAAAAAAAATATACGTATACTTGTATAATATGTATAATACTTGTATAAAAAGTTGTAAAATTCTTATAAAACATACTTTTGTAAAATTTGTTGTAAAAGAGGATGTATAAAAAAACTCATGTATACTATGTACAAGTTGTATAAACTAAAACTTGTTGTAAATAATAAAAATTATTGTATACCAGAAAATATAAAAAAATGTGTATTGAAAATAAGGCTTCTTATTTACTCTTGCATATCATCCTTGCATTTCAAAAAAAAGAGTCTTGCATTTCATTCATAGCATTTCATCTGCACCTCTCATCTGCATATCTTGCATATGCAAGGTGAAAAGCTAGTGGGTTCTGAACCGAGTTATGAGTAGATATTGAGGATGGACTTGATTTGACCTTAATCCACCTAATTTCAGAGGAACCTTATAGGAACTGGAATTGAGATTTCTCAGGTCAAGTGACTTAATTATGTGAGTCAGCAAGTCTATGTTCACATGTCATCTTGATTAGTCTAAGTAGAATATCTCGTGCACACGCATGATTCTTTTAGACAGTGACCTAACTTGGACAAGCACAATGCACGTAGCTCTTCATTGATGAGGTGGTGAGGAGGTAGAATCCTTTAGCTTGGAGTAGCACACGGGTGGAAACATCCGTCCTCCTCTAGGGTAGTGCATCTCAACCTAGTCCGGTGGTGTTGAAGTCTGAGGACAGGACGCTGTGGGTTGCAATAATGCTTCAAAAGAGGGATAGTCTACTGGCTCAAGAGGAAAAATTCTTGATGCACATGCCGCACCTTGTATATAGTTCCAAAAAAAAGAAAAAAAGAGAAAAATGCAAGAACTCCAAAAAAATATAGACATTCCAGATATATATAAAAAATTGCCTGTCGGAGTATGTATATTAGCAAGAAGTCTGCAGCTGGATGACTTGGCTACACTGGTCAGGCATCTTGGGATAGATAGCTACACTGGCTACCGTCCATTCTTTTCTCTACCCCCTCCTCTTGATTTGGTCGCACTTGAACTTAGAAGGGAATACCCCGCTCTTCGAGGAAAGAGTTGCTGGACCGGGTTATTTGAGTTACCTTGTTAGAGGCTGGTTTTGAGCCATTTCTGATGTTGAGAGCTATTTTACACTTACACAGTACAAGTAAGAATCATAGTCAACAGAAATTTGCGTTTGAGGATTTGTTCTGACCTGACTGTTGAGGCGTCTTGAATAGAAGACTTGTGGAACTTGAAGGCTGTTAGGTCTTAAGTTCAGATCCCAATAAGGTTCCGCCACACAATTAATCCAAAGATCGAGTCAAGCTCCATTTTCAACTTTTGTTCATGACCTTGGTATGGAACCCAATTTCATTTCACTCTTGCATTTCATTTTAGTTGCTCGGGGACGAGCAAGGTTTAAGTATAGGGGGTTGATGAATATGTGATTCATCACTTTAAAAGTTGAAAATAGAGCTTTGTTCCCGAGTAAATAGAAGCATATTTCCCCTTATCTTGCATAATTGGCATTCATGCATGCAAGCATAATATCTGCATTTAAGCACTCTTATTTGCATAAATAAGAAGCCCAATTCACTTGTAAATATTCACCTGTATATTTATCATATTTTCACCGATTTGTATATATTTTATACTAACTCTAAATTCAAAAAAGCCAACTCTATTGTGTATATATTACTAACACTAATTAAAGAAAAATATCCAAAAAATACTAACTTCTAAAATTGACCAATAAAACCACAATCCAAGTTTGAAACTAGAGCCTTAAAATGTGCATATCTCTCTCATACAGCCTCTGAATTAGGTCTACTCACTTTTAAAGTAATATACATTCAGAGACCTTCGAAGCAAGACCAATTTTATTAAAATCGGAGTTCGTATGCGAAACTAGAGTTTTGGGCCCCTTTTGTACATTAAACATAATGACCGTTTTACCCCTGTATTTTATCTTTTTATTTTCTTCATTATTAAAAATCCAAAAAAAGATTAAATTGTAAATATTCTCCTCATATTTTCTCTATTTTTATTTTGATTTTTCTCTCTTTTAAAAAAATGACAAAAAATTACAAAAGATAAAATGCGGTATTTTATATCTATAAGGTACCACCCAAAAATATATTTTTGTACAAATGATTTCATTTGATTTTCGGCCCTTCACGAAAGTTGTAGATCTCGTCGAGACGAGCAACTTTCGGTTGATCACTCTTTGATTTAACCTTTTTTATTATTTCTTTCCGATTTTTCTTTGTATTTGCGGATTTTTCTGGGAGCGACACGTGGCAGCTCCTGGAGCCACCACGTGTCGCCTCCTCATTCATCCACTTATGCCACCTCTTCCTTCATCCAGGGTCGTTGGATTAAAGGGCATTTCATCAACGGTCGAGCTTCTCCTCTATCCATTCCTCCCCCACTCTCCCTTGACTTAAGGGAGAAGCCAACCATCAACGGCCACTCCACATCCCACTTCTCCACTCCATCTTCCATCTCTCCCACTCTCTCCATCTCCTCTCCAACCTCCTCCTCCTCTTTATAATCCCCTCACTCCTCCATTCATCCCCATCTGCCATCATCGTGAGAGGACGAGAGCTCCCTTAGCCTTCCTGGTGACAACAGAGATCGACTCAGGTCGAGCGACGACCATTCCTTTCCCGGCGAGATCCAAGGGGCTCCCCACCCTTTGTTGCAGATCCCGCTCGAGCTGTCCGAGCTCAGCACCTAGCCGTTGCTTTGAGCAAAGACCAGGAGTTTCCCAGCTCCTCCCCAGGCCCATTCCATCATCGGACTCCAGGTAACATCTTCTTCTTCCTCATTCTACACCCACACTCTCTCTCATCAATCCATCATTGCTCCATTCATCGATTCACAAACACAAATCGCACTTTCACGAATAAATCATACGTTGCGAACGCAACGGTGATTTTTATTTATTTTTCGGACGAACTTTCATCAATCAATTAATCCAAAATTTAAGCCCGCTAAACAAATGCATGTGAAGCAGGGGATTTTGTGAAATCCCCGGTTCCCTCCCCACGTCTAGGGCTGTCAGGAAAGCTCGAGCTCGATGAGCTCAACTTGATCTCGGCTCGTTAAGGGCTCGCGAGCCAGACTCGAAACCTTAACGAGTCCGAGACCGAGTTGGGTTTTATGGCTCGTTATCTTATCGATTCGAGTCCGAGTTGGACATTGTGCAACTCGGAAACTCGACTCGATAACTCATTTTCTCTCTTAATAAAAAATTAAAAATATATACCGAAACTTCCACATTGAGTTTGATATAAAATAGAGGTTAATATTTTTCTTGCCCAAAAAGCGTAAGAAAAGAGTATAAAAAATCAAAATTACAAATGTCATTTGCATAATTTAATGTATAAAATGGAACAATGACTCATTAAGAGGTTCATGAGTTTGCTCATTTTGAGGCTCATGAGTCAGTTCAGAAACTCATGACTCGATAAAAGGCTCGTGAGCCAGCTCATTTTGAGCTCAGGAGCCAGCTCAAAAACTCATGGATCGATAAGAGGCTCGTGAGTCAACTCGAACTCGATGAGTTCGAGTTGGTGATCCAAGGCTCGATCCTTATCAAGCCCGAGTTCGAGCTTAGGTTTCTTATCGAGTTCGAGTCCGAGTTGACTCGGCTCGTTGAACTAGATAGACACCCCTACCCACGTCCCTCTCCCTTCTTCCATCTCCACCTTCAGCTGGCGTGCCACGACACCTCCACCATAGCCGAGCTTGGCTCGAGCTTTCTTCTCTTCATTGCAGGTACTCCTAATCGCCAGCAACCAAGCCGCACCTCACTTTCGCGCCCACTCGTGCCCCTACGCCACCAACACCTCCGCCGTCCACGTGAAGCCACACAACCAGCGGCCGCCGCCGTCGCCCGTCCTCCAGGCCGCGCATGCCTCTCAGCCTCGTGCCCACCCGCGCGGCCACGCCAACACCCCGACCGCTCTCCACCTCCGACGCCGCCTCCATATCCGCCCCTCCAAGCTCGCCAGTGCCCCCCCCCCTCAACGTTCAGCCACACGCGACAGCTCCACCTTGCGCGCCCACGCCGCCAACCGCCCTCCCCACGTGGCCACTCCCTCCGCTCGTCGTCCACGCCGTGAGATCCGCTGTCGACCACCATCTAAGCTCCTCCAAGCTCCTTTTTTTCAAGCCAAGAAACAGAGGAGAAGACATCGGATAATAAGGACAAAGTGGGCATTTGCAAAGGGGACAATTGAAACCCCTTGCAAGTTATCAAACAAAGTTTGAGTTTTAGGTAATTGCATGTAAGTCCTTCTTCTTCATTTGAGCTTATATTTATATTTCTGTATTGCATTCATACCCCTGCATTTGCACATTTATTTTGTCATCCTTTTGTCATCCATTTTTAATTCTGAAAATTGCACTGTGTGGCATAACTCTTGTTCTACCATTTTAGCATTTATTTATATTTTTCTGATTGCAGAATATTTATGGAATTTAATTTGGTGAAAAATTGCAATATTTTGCCCATTTGATTGATTAATTGATTGCGCAATATCTGCTTATTGAAAAATCTTTGAAAAATAATCATTGGTAGATATAAGCCTATGCTACAACATATCCGAAAATCACACCATTTGCCCATATAGTTTATCTCAGAAAAATCATTTAGTGAAAACCTTAATCGATTTTTAATTAATCAACCGTGAAGTGTTTTAATGAAATTCAAGTTGATTTGAATAGCGCCTAATTAGACCTATTAGGATTAATTTTGTTTCTGAGAAATATCATCGTTTGTTAATTATTAACATGGGTTTAGTCATTTTCACTAAAGTCTGCATTTTTTATTATCCGTGCATCAAAAAATTCTAAAAAAATTAGGGTAGCTTAATTTCATCCCATTTCATAATCTGGCCAAGTTCATAATTTTTGGAACTTAATTTGACTATCTTTCTGATTTTACTTGTAATTTGGCCTGATTTTGCATGTGTCTTGCATAAATATATGAAAAAGACCAAAAATATCTCCTCTGAAGATCAAACCTAGGAAATTTGCTTCGAATCAACCTAAGGAGACAACTGCCTCCCTGAGTTCGACCTTGGACTTCCAACCAAGTAAAAAAATTGCCACCGGAGATTAACTTGCTTTAATTAAAAGTGGTTTTTGATCTGCTCTCATTATCCGACTGCAACGAAATCATTAATTAATTTGACCATTAATTTGATCGAATTAACAAGGGTAGTGGGAGCTGTTATCACTCAGAATTGGAATGTACGGTATCTGAATTTGTACATTGTCTCTTGAAGCTTGCTTGAGATTACAACTTTCTAAAACAATACAAATAAATAATGCAACAACTTTGAACAAAGTTAAACAACAAACTAATATTTTATTGCACTTGAAATTGATGACACTTCGAAGGTTTGTTGATATGAAATAACGCTTGAAAGTCCTTTAATCATGATACACAAGTGAGCAACTACAATACATACATGTGTGTGCATGTGTTATGTCATCTTTAAAACATTGAAGAATAAAAGAACTAATAATCTCCTCCTTTTTAATGATGATATTTTTTGTCAAAAGCTCAAAGAAATGTAATCAATTAATAATTTCAAATCAATCTTGAAATATTCAAAGTACATCAAAATAATTCATCAAATAGAAGTTTAAACTTTGTTTTTAATCCCTCCTACTAAAATAATAGTAAAACTTCCTCTTAATTCTTTAAGAGTGTAAGGTGAGCAATGATTATAAAACTATATTTTAATCTTCTTTATACACCTTAGTACAAAGTCCCTTAATCCTTTAATTTTTAAAGCTTGAATTCTTCATTATCTCCCATTTTATGATCAATTAAAAAGGTAGACAAAAACGACAAAAAACATGCATATTTCATTAATAAATGTAGAACGATTACAAAATTATTTGTAGAATACAAATTAAGTTTCCCTTTTTTCAAGATTGAATGAAAAAAAAACAAGACAAGGAAATAAAATAAGTAATAAGTAGTGAAACAAGGAACTACAAAGAGAACCAATGATACTCTGAGTTAGAGTATTCTATGTCCTCGAAAAGTGCACCAAGCCTTCTTGCCACACTCTATAGTACGAGGAGTGTCAGAACTATACTTAAACTCTGGGGAGTCGCTCTCTTCTGAGTTAGAGGACTTGGTTCTGCTAATGATTCTTCTTCTTCCTCCTCCTCTTGCTCAAGCAAGAGAATATCGTTTCCTCGAGCAAAGTAAGAGGCATCTAGAGGGGAAGGATGGGGTTAGGGTTGAGGAGGAGTGGGAGCTCTCGGAGGCCAAGAGTGGGTCGACAAGAGGACCTCGAGGGTTCGTAGAGATGTGCATCTAGTGCATGTAATCGTAAAGGTGGTAAATGATCTTAGAATGATCATTCATAAATTGGAAATAGTCATCCATATAAGATTTCATCTCGTATTGATATGTCATCATGGTGTATGTAGTCCCTCAGATCTGATGAAGCTCCATAGAGTGGGCATTGATGATGTCCTGATGTGAAAGCTGCTCCCCTGGGGCGAGACGGCAGTCTATGTATCCCCAAGCAGTATTAAAGTGGAGGTAGAAGGTCAGACATGCATAGGTATGAATCCATAAAAGTGAGGGGCCAAAGTAGGAAGTAAATTATTGGGTCCATTGGTGGTCCATTGTACGGTTTATGATTCCTTAGAATCAACTATAAACCTCATAACTTTGATTGCAAAGGGGTGGACTCGAGTGATGCGGGCTGAATCACAAGGGTTTGGTCACTAAGAAGTGAGACAAGATGCGAGTTGTGAGGAATCCTAAAGAGAGGTAGTTCACAAGTCATTGAGAGAGGAACTAAAAAAGGTAGTAGGACTAGTTAAATTCCTTGACTGAGAGAAAGATGTTAATCAATGATTGGATCGTGATGGTCATGTGGGCCAGGTTGGTGGTCTTATTCCTAAAACACCAAGAAAATACGTGGTTCAAGAACCTAGGGAGGGGCCTAAGGTTCGATGCAATCCGGGGGTTTCCCTATGTGTTGGATGGGCATGGGGGCTTCCCTAACTTCATCCTAATACAAGTTATCTATGTTCTTAGTGAGGGTTGGTGGTGAATCGCCATTTCATCACCTTTATTCTATCATTTTAGCATAAAAATCCTATCTAATGCATGTAAATAGCATTATTTTATGCATATTAACATTCATTATTTATTCCAATGATTGTATATAATACACTATTTTTAATGCCAAAATTATATAATAAAGAAAAGAAAAATAATAAAATACCAAATGTATTTTATGACCTTAAACCCTAATACCAAGTCAAGAATTGTATTGTTCGACAAGGAATAAAGTAGGGGGAGATAAGGGCCAATAATACAATAAAAACCCAATTCTTATATTCATTCATAAAGCATTTATTTTAATTCTTTATTATTTATTAATCAAATAAAGAAACTTTGTACATAAAAGTTGTAGATAATAATACATAGAAAAATACAAAATTGAGTTTGCACAAAAAGAATATACACTGTAAATTCTACACACAGAATAAAAGGCCAAAATCCAAAATTCGCAGACCCATGTCTCCTAAATAAAAACCCAAAATGGACCAAAATAACTTTAATTATATATAACTTTTAATAAGCTATTTAATGAAGGTAGTTTCACTTAATTTGGAGCTAAAATACAAAAGTTAGGTTTTGGGCCCCTATTGTATAATATACTTGAATAAAATATTCATTTTATTTATTCTTTATTATTTTATATTTTATATTTTTTTATAATTTTGTAAATATTATTTATAGTATGTGTACTTATTTAGAATAGAATAAAACCGTAAAGAAAACACAAAATAAAATAAGTATATAAATTACATAGATAAATACCTATACTTATGCCTATATAATTTATATCCCTATTTATTTAAGTGTACAAAAAACATAATAAAAAAATAAAAATGAAACATATATTTATGTACATAAAAACAAGTTATAAATATATAAAATATGAGAATGAAATAATAAAATACAAAAAATATAAAATAAAATAAAAAACAACCAAAACATAGATGAATATACCTATAAATACACCCATAAAATTAACTTGGAACAAAGAACACCAAAAAATAAATAAAAATCATATTAAAATACTATATGTATTTTAAAAAAATTAATAAAACTATTTACTATTTTTAATTAATTATTTTCGAATAAATCATGTCTGTTTGTCCTTTAGTGCCATGCATGGACCAATCGTGTCACTTCCTTTGCTGACCTCAGTCAACTCAACCTCCAGGCCTCTGAACCCTGTTAGGAGTGTCATATCCCCGATTTCCTCCTTAATTCCTGCTCGATCCATCGATCAAATTCCTTAATTCTTCACGCCAGTATCAACATCTATCATCAGTCACACACACCCTAAGCTTAGATCATCTGTACATACGTAGATTCTTACCCATACACCAGTAACTCCACCTCCTCTCCTTCCTTTTTTTGGTCATCTATCGAGCTCTTTAACCCCTACCTCTGACCAAGAGAGTCACCGGGTGACAACTGGCGACCCTTGGAGCGTTTGAGAGCGGTTGAAGGAGGAGGAGGTGCACCCACGACGACCATCTCCGGATGCCCTGCTCCCTGGCCTCCGACCAGGTATAAGAGTTGCGCCATTTAATTTTTCTAGGTAAATTTTGCTCCTGTCTTTTATTTCCAACAATATATTTTGTGTTTTCGTCAATGTATTAGCTTAGATGAAGATAATGCGCTCGCCAGAGCTCTCGAGCTCCGGCCATGTTTTCACCGTGAACCACCCTATCTCCGACCCGACATAATCACCTCACTCTCTTCCCTTATCATTTCTCCACAACTTGTCCATCGCAAGCCACCCATATCACCCTATGATCTGGAGTTCGATGCTCTTCTGTCGCCGTCCACCTGAGCATCTCCGCCTTACTTTCCACCTTCGGTTATTCCACCAAATAATGACCCAGAAATCTTCGCATGTACTACTTCTTTGATTTCATGTAGGTTTCATTTCTAGAAGAGGCCACTTGAGAGCTTCTGGACTCAAGAACCCCTCCCAAGTCGAGCTGAAGAACCAAAGAGCTCCTGGGGTCCTCCGTCAACCCCCAGACCTGATTGAAGCATCTGGAGGGAGCACAACAGCGACAGAATCCTATAGAGCCACTCAAAAGCGTGTGAGGTGGTCAGAGACACTCACAGCACCAAATCCTAACTCGCTTGAGGTGAGTTCTTCAATGTTCTTCAACAATCATCGATCGCCATCCGATCAAAGGGGGTGCTACCACATTCTACAGGAAAATGTTCGATCTTTTGAGCCACAACCATTAGATCTCCCTCCGAGATCTAATCTCAGACATCCATATGCGAAGGGGTACTGACCACCAAGTTGAAGACATGTGTTTAAGTGAAACGACCCCAACCGCCCGATGCAACACCTATTGGGGGTAATTTGTAAACCCAATCCCCTATATTTTTATATTTATTTGATGATCATGTAAATAAATTGCATAGAGTGAGTAAATGTCGAAATTTTGTACACATGTTATTTACATTTTGTTAATTGCACATGAGTCCAATGCATGTAACTCACGTGTCATGCCACATGAGGTGGAGAAATTACAGGTATACCCCCGTGGTATTTTGTATTTATATTCAGACCAATAAATTTAAATATATGTTATATATGTTTAGCACATTTGCATATGAAGCCCAAACATTAATTTTATTTGCAAATATGCCCTTCCCAGTATATATATTTTTGGTGATTGAATTTCATTTATTAGAAATAGCACCAATTCACTAAAAATTAAGCAAAAATAGGGTTATATGCCTTATGACATGTATTTTCATGCTACATAATTATGTTTCCATTTTGGGCATTTTACATGTTTATTTAAAATCGAATGAGCACATTTTCGCCCTTGTTTGAATTAGAAAATACCAAAATAATATAAAAATTATTTTGAAAATTTCTTAAAAAATGATTGTATATTTTATATTTAATAACTCCAGACCAAAAATCCCTAAAAATATAAAAATAAAACTACTAAAAATTAAACAAACTACAAAATCCTTTTTATAAAAATGTGAAAAATCACCAAAAAACCAAACATATTCATTTATGTTTTCTGAATTTTATTAGTAATATTTATATATTAAAATTAATTTGGGGAATTTTAGACTTTATTTGCTATTTTTAATCTCCAAGTCAATTCAGGCTATTTATTAAATCTTTGATTTGGGATATTTTTTACTTTAAAAATCCATAAAAATAAGCAAAAAACCAAAACTTACAAATTATAAAAATATATAAAATCTAAAACTTATATATTCTTGTATTTAATTATTTTTATTAGTATTTATATACATTTTACCTTATACTTTGTATATAACCTTATATATTATTTATAATATATGATTAAAAGAAAGAGAAAATTAAAAATTATAAAAAAATAAAATAAAAAATACAAAATCAAAAATAAAAAAACAAAAAATTTAAAAATGATAAAGTTAAAACCTATAAAAATAATAAAAACTGATAGGAGAAAAAAGCAAATTTTTCGAGCTTAATTTCCCATCTACAGTTTACTCCTTGAGTTCGACCTCTACACATACTTACACCTATACACATTTGTTGTAGAGTTATAATAAATTTTAACTCGACAAATTTTATTATTCTTTGCTATTCTTTATTGAGGGTTAATTATTGATCAATCATGGTCTCCAGAGTGGTCAATGCACCGACTGCAATTTTGCCCTGTGAAACCGTACAACCCTCGAAATTCTGTGGTTCATCAGTTGGGCCTTTTGTTAGGGCAACCTAGGATGGTGAATATGACAAAGTTGTCCATAGTAAAAATCTGTTCATTGACAAATGCCCTAAGTATATAGGTGCTAGAGTCACTTATGTCCTCTAGGTTGGCGTAAAACTCAACTATAGTATATTGAGAGACGTAATCTATCAAAGAATCCAGATACCCCGGGAAAAGTATCGAATCAAACATATTACATATGCGGTTTAGATCAAATATCCTAGCAAAGGTGAGGAAATAATCATGAGAAACATACCATGATATAAGTCAGCTAGTCATCATGTACAGTCATGAGTAGGTTGGACGCGGTCAATGGCGGACGCTGACTGGGGAGAAGATGCTTTCTTTGAACTCTTGGGTGCCATTGGAATCACCTAGATGGCCTTTTGTAGGGTTAGAATAACTAAGAAACGAGATTCAAATAAAGAATCATGAAAGAATAGAAGAAACAATATTTTGGACTTACAAATGATCGATCAGGAAAAATAGTTGATCGATCTAAGATGGTTGATCAGCCTGATTGGATGATCAACCGTGGCTCTACTTTGGCCGAGGGAAAGAACTCAAACTTTTGTGGTTCATCTTGCTTTCTAAAGGTGTAAGATGAAAGGAAAGGTCAAGGGTTTATTTCAAGACTCTTTATAGCATGGGATAAAGAAAAAAAGATACGATTGTTGAGGGTTCTGGATGTATACTACCTTCCAAAATTGAAAAAGTAATTTGATTTGATGTAACAAAGAATGGACGGTGTGTATCAAGTCTAAAAAAAGTAAGGCATTGATGTTAGAGATCCTATTTCCAAGATTATTTTCGTGTAAAATTCAAATTTTGAACATTTGAAATTAGCCTAGATGATTGATCAGCTTCTGATACATCATTGATCAGGGTGATCGATCAAGCTAGTCTTGATGATCAATCAATATGATCGATCATGGTAATCATGATGATTGATCATACGTGGCCTCATTGTTCCTTTTTTGTGAATTAAATATTCAACGAATACTACTCAATTTGCACAAACCCCAACTCTCTTCTAATATTCTCAAATGGAGATGCAACTAAGGGTTTAATCAAAATGCATGCTAGCTACATGTTTGTCGGACTGTATTCCAAAAAGATCTCACCTTTCAGAACATTTTCTCTAAGGAAATAATGTCTAATATCAATGTGTTTTATCCTATAGTGATCGACAAGGTTCTTAGCAAGGTTGATAGAACTAGCATTGTTATAGAGGATCCTACTCTTGCTAAAGGTTAAGACAACGTCTTAAAGAGTATTTCTCATCCATAAAAGTTAGGAGCTAGTGAGTGATGCAGCTATATACTCTGTCTCAGTAATCGAAAGTGCTACACAAGTTTGCTTTTGGAAAACCAAGATACAAGGATATTTCCCATGGAGTGATAGGTGCCACTTGTACTTTCCTATCTGTGTGATTACCAACATAATCTACATCGTTGTATACAAGTAAATTAATGGAACACATCATCTGATAAACAAACCTAAATCTTTTGTAAAAGAAAGATCATGAAAGATTCTTTTTTACAACTTTTACATGACTTTCTTCCAGTGTAGACTAAAAACGTGCTGCTAAACAAGTAATAAAGAGTATATTGAGTCTGCTTGCAACTAATAAAGTAAATAACTAATCATACCTCTATACAACCTTTGGCAGACAAGCTTCCCAGACTCGTCTAGATCAATGCGAGTGCTAGAGCAATCAGAGTAGACTTCCCTAAAAGTTTGTCGAAACCAAACTTCATGACCAACTCATTTGTGTACTTCTATTGTGAGAAGAGAGTACCGAACTCTTTCTGATTGATCTACAACCCTAGATAAAACTTCAATTCTCCCGTCATGCTCATCTCAAACTGATGTTGCATGGCTTGATAAAATTCCTTGCAAAGACTTGTATTAATGGAGCCGAACACAATGTCATCTATATAACTTGCACAATAAGTAAATTAGATAAATCAGACTTCACAAACAAAGTGCACTCTACTTTACCTACTGTAAATCTTGAGGTATGTAGAAATGTTCTAAATCGGTCGTACCAAGCTTGAGGAGCTTTCTTAAGTCCGTAAAGGTCTTTCCTGAGCTTAAAGATGTGCTCTGGTCTCAAGGGCCTTCAAAGCCAGTGGTTGCTTGATGTAAACTTTTTCTTTATGAAGCCATTTAAGAAAATGCTTTAAACATCCATATGATATATGTTTATTTCCTTAAAACAATCAAATGCTAATAGCATTTTGATTGATTCAATCCTTGCAATAGGTGCATAGGTTTCGTCAAATCTTTACCTTCTTGTTGTGTATATCCTTGAGCAACAAGTCTTGTCTTGTTCCTAACAACTTTTCTTAACTAATGCAGTTTGTTCTTAAAACCCATTTGGTTCCAATAACAGTGTAGCTTTCATGTTTAGGAACAAGCTCAATACATGGTTTCTCTCCAACTGAACAAGTTCATCTTACATTGGCATTAACCAGAAATCAACGTTGTGAGCTTCATCAATATTCTCCGGCTCCACTGAGGATACAAAAGATAGAGCAAATGAATCTAAGTGCAATCTCATTCGAATTCATGTTGAGATGTCCCCAATCATGAACTCCTTTGGATGATCTCTAACAAAGTTGAAATCCTTTGGTAACCCATGAGAATCACTATTCTTAAGTACGTTGGAAGGATCTATTTGAGCATCTTTCTCAAAGTTTAATTTCTTTAGATGAGGTGTCTTGCTAAAGTTCTCATCAAAAGACATGTTAACTGCTTCCAAACAATCATTGTTTTCTTAATGAATAGCCTGTAAGCTTTGCTCCATGTGGGATAACTAAGAAGATTCTTTTTTTCATTTTTCAGATCAAACTTATCAAGGTCATCCTTAGTGTTAAGAACAAAATATTTACTTCTAAAAATACAAAAATAGCCTATCCTTGGTGATCGTCTGTCAAATGTATCTTCTTTAATCATGATTGAAGTCCTAATTATGACATAGTAGGTTGTGTTTACATCCCTAGCCCAAAAATATTAGGCATGTCAGATTCATATCATTGTACGCACGCGTTCTTGAAGAGTGTATTTTCCGTTCAACTATGCCATTCTGAGTTACTGTTCTAGATACATAAAACTCATGCTTGATCCCAACCTTAGCACAATAGTCATAAAAGTTTTCATTCTCGAACCCTCCACCAAGACCACTTCTTAACTTCGTGATGGTAGATCTTTGTTCTTTTGAATTCATCTGGTTAGCTTCTCAAATTCAGAGAAAGCTAAGTCCTTGGAAGAAATGAACAAAACTCAAGTATAACGTGAGCAGTCGTATACTTTGACAAAAGAGTAGCGACATCCACTTAAACTTTGGCATTTTATGGGCCCAAATAGATCTTGATGTAAAAACTCTAAAGTTCTGGCAGAGTAAATATGCTTTTTAGTGGAGTTTTCTATGAATTTACCTAGTTCACATGTCGAACACATGTTTACCTTCTTGTAAGATATCTTTCTTAAGTCAATATACCTTCTAACGATGATCACTCATCGCTTCTAAGTGTGTAGATAGTTTTGCGCAAATCTCCCTTAAGCAACAAGTCAATGTGTCTTCCTTAAGAACTTTAAACCAGAAGAAGACAACATGACTTTAAACTTTTATCGTAGATATGAGACACACTCAAAATATTGTATTCTAGACCGTCAACAAGGTTAACGCGATTAATAGAAGCTAAAGGATTACCGATTACACCTCTGCTAATTATCATATCTTTGTGGTTGTTGCCGAAAGTGGCAGTCCCACAATCTTTATCCTTGAGGTCGAGAAATAAACCCTTGTCCCCAGTCATGTGTAAGGAGCATCCACTAGCCATGATCCATTTTCCAGTTTGATCTCACTTGAGATCTTGCGAAATACGATCTGGTCATGAATCAACACTTAATTAGTCTTTTGTAAATAACCCCGGGTGTCGTCAAAGTGTGATGGCCTGACTGTGGATCGACTTTCAAAGCTCTTACTTGCTGAGGTTGCCATATGTATCTTTGAGTAGTTACTTTGAGGTGCTGATCCAAGTTTTGATACCAAATGTGAGTTCGGGGATCACGAACCACTAAAGGGGGTTGAATAGTGGTTCGAGGTATTTTTTAAACTTTATGCAGAATATCCAACAAGAACAAAAATAATCAGACAAGCAATCCAATCAGCACACTTCCACAATATTTTTAGGTAGAAACATACCTGGGTAAAAACAATGATATAAGTCTTCCCGACTCAGGATTTCTTGATTAGACAAGCTAATCAACTACTTCACTAAAGTCCGAGATATTTACACGGATATATCAACTGTTTACCAAGCTGAAGCTTCACAATCTTAGATCAAACACCAAGATCAACACTATAAATCACACAATATAGCACACGTAGAAGAAAAGACGGGCTTCAAATTTTTTCTAGCTTCCTTGGAGAACTTACTTCCAATAGCTTCTTTGCACACATAGGATCATACACCTAAAGTCCTACAGAAAGAGGTTAACTGGACTTCTAGTACTCCAAGCCCCACCATGACTTTATCCACCAGGAATAACTTGCCATTTTCAATAAGAGATCTAGTTTGGGATAGCTAATGGAAAAATGAGAGAATAACAAGTCGCCCTAAAACACTTGGATCGATACGAGAAAATAGGGGAGATGTTATATATTCATTTTCAATATGCTTAGATGTACCATAGAGACAGATCAAAAGAAAGACTCTACCTTCTTTCAATTGACATAATCCTGCTCTCTAAAAGCTTACTTACTCTTAAGGTTTGAAAACCTCGAAAACGATCAACTTTCGAATCGGACTAAGTGTTCTCAAAAGTCTTTCTTTAGTTTTAATATATTTATATGCAATAATATTTTCCTGAGGAACTTATCTTAACAGATACCGAAAAATATTCTCAAACTAAGAATAATGACATCTAAAGTTAATCATCGGAATATAATTGCACAAAATTCACAGATATAACACAACAATTATATCACAGATACTACATGTGAATAAACAATATCAAACAAATATAAATATCACTGGGCTAAGGAGGGCAACAAAAAGTGTTCTAATTGCTATTAGAAAAACTTCAACGATGGCGAGCGATCAAACTCTGTTGATTCAATAGCGATGCTTGACATCAACTGACAAATTTCTTCTGGAAATAATCAAATGAATCTAAGAACATGAAGAAGAATTCATGCGAAATCATTTAGAAAGAGCTTCTTGCTTTTGTAGAGAAAATATGAGTGATTACTCAAAATATATGTGTTCCAACAATGGATATGAGGTCCCCTATATATGGATCCAAGAAATATGGCCACCGGAAACAAATTAAGCAACAAATTAGAAGTGATATGATGAAATGTTCGACCGGGTGAAAAAGTATGATCGATCAGATGGAAATGGTCGATCATGTCTAAAGGTAGGGTCGATCTTCTCTTACCATTGGTATGGAGTTCAAATTATGATCGATCAGATCAAAGATGATGCTCGGTCATGCATATATGATTGATCAGTCAAAGGTATATGGTTGATCAATGACGATCGATAACAAATGGTTGATCATAATTTGAATGTTCGATATCTCGATTATGAAGTTGTCTATTGAAGCTTGTCGGGGATAACAACTTTCCAAAATAGTACAAATGATTAATGCACAACTTTTGAACAAAGTTAAACAACAAACTAAGCTTTTGTTTCTCATGAAGTCGATGATGCTTCGAAGACTTGTTGAGTTGAAATTGCACTTGTAGTCATGCAATAATAATAAACAAGAGAACGACTAAAATACATGTATATGTGTGAGCATGTCATCTTCAAAACATCGGAGAACAAAGAACTAACACTACTCATTACCACACCCACTGCCTGTCGTACTACAACAACAATCTCCTCTAAGGATACCATCTTCAAAGTCACTAACCATACTAACTCCTAAAAGCAGGACCATTCTGTCATTCATAGCTTCTATTCCAATTGTTGCCCTCCCAATGACTTCAACCAATCCTTTTTTCTCTACGACCCCTCTGCAAGGCAACTGGAATGTCAGGTTACAAACTTTACTGCAACAGAGGTAGACAACTGCATCTCGACAGTCACACAAAAAATAGTGTAAACCGTCACATTGAAGAAATCGGATAATAGTCCACGGCATCTCAACCCTTGAGGAGACATGGTGCTCTTGTCCCTGGGGGAACCATCCGATAGACCAAAGACATTGTGCCTCCTGACCTTCTCCTTCATCTTGGTGGCCCCTCACCTCCCACCTCCCATGCACTCCCCTCCCCTTCCTTACATTTCCTTTTAAAATCACTCTCTCCCTCACTCTTGACCTCCTTCACCCTCTTCCCTTTTCACAATCCCTTTCTTTCCCTCATACCTTCCATTGCCAGCTCCCTCCATCCAACTTTACACCTCGTACTTTTTGGATCATAAAGGCAGTTATGAGCTATATATGTAGATGGTACTGACATACCCATGGAGAGAAAATAAGTTCAAAATACATGCATTTCAGGACATATGCAATTTAGAACCAACTCAGATTACCCCTACTTCATATGCACCAAAATCAGGAGTCAGTGCATGCATATGAAACTATGGCTGCTCCACATTAGGCAACACTTCGGCCTCCAGAACCATGCTAAAGGCAGTCAAACTGCCGATAATCCATCACCACGAGCTTATCAGATTTGTCAATCAAACATGGGGGTACATGTGTAGACCATCAAATCTTGCCAAGACAATGGCGTAAGGAAGACGATATCAAAGAGAATGTAACTATCCCTGTGGTTGGAACTACCATAAGGAGCAATATAGTCCTACATTGGATGATCATGAATAGAGTCAGAACAATGTAAAAATGGCCTGTGGGTTGGGAAATATCAATTGGAATATCCAAGAACCCATATAGGATTACAGCTTTGATATAATGTAGTAGAAAAGGTACTGGGTTTTCCAATTAATAAACCAATCTCTGTTAAGATGGAAGAATGACAGGAACTTAAAAGAACTTAAATTTACAATATAAATAAAAGTATAGTCATAATAAAGGGGATTTGGCAAGAAGTTTGGTCTTATTATTCAGCATATAAAGTCCCAAAAAGTGAGAAATTGAAAATTGTGAATCTGCCATGTACAACTGCTTTCCAGTTTAGAAATCACCTAGAAATGGTTTCTCACGAAGATATGACAAGAATACATTGGTGAAAGAACTCATAATGTGACACCCTGAGAAGGATGACATGCTACTATTCAGAGGCCCAATCATAACTTTTCTCCAAGATAAGCCAAGGAATTGATCAAAAAAAGGATCATCTCATGAACTCGGATAAGAATTCAGATATCTCATATCCAAGAAGGTGTGTCTCAATTACCCATGTATCGATCTCAAGTACCGTTTGACCACATAAGGCAACTATCAAAGAGGAAGAGGAACATATCATACTAGGCAAGCGACGTTGGGGCTCTAAATCCACACTAAAGAGCGTCCAACTTTTTTCTAAAGAGAAAAAGGGGATGAACTACCTGGTATTCCCCTGGACAGAAAATCCAACTATTAGAAACCAATCGGATTAGTTTTGAGGATTTTGCTTAACAATCATCCTCAAGATTGAGCCTTGGTCTTAAATATCTATATTGGTGTCGTACCGCCAGCCCTGAAAAGGGGCATGTCGCTGACATGTTGCCCATATCACCATAAATCGTGGAAATATCTACGAAAATCTTTTTTAGTAAAATTAAAGTTTCTAATGTTCTTTAATCAACAAATAAGACAAAAACACACACTTAGTGTCTAAACATAGGTCTAGATACCAGTTTTGTAGTAGTATCGCCATCATAATCATTGCACATGCTGATACACAATATTTATATAAGGCATGTATTGATATGACTTGAATCCTAACCACTTGTTGGGCTACTGATGTGGTTGATCTATGTCCTGACTTTTGATTGGCTGAGAGTTGTTAGGTCAGGATTGTTGACATGTCTGATCTGTGCCCTTCCTTTTGATTGGTTGAGAGTTGTTGGGTCAGGATTGCTGACATGCCTGATCTGTGTCATGCCTTCTGATTGGCTGAGAGTTGTTGGGGCAAGATTGTTGATATGTCTGATCCGTATCCTACCTTTTGATTGATTGAGAGATATTGGGATGGATTGTTGAATATAAATGGTATTCTTCTGTTATAGTATAAAAAGGGCCTTAGAGCCACCAGATACTGCATCCTCATTCTGATCTTGATTCTCATCCCATATATGTACCTTCTCAGTACCCTCTATATTACCTTTTTTTCTCCATATAGTGAAACAGATTGTCATCACCCAAGGACATAGCCTATTTACAGGTAAACTTTTAAAATCTCTGTGTTTGAGTCTTGCTTGTTTGATCGTGTTTTGTGTGTATTTGCTTACGTGATTTGCAATAAAGTGGTATCAATGCTTCAGGTTCCATCCGGATCATCCGGTAAGACATCGCATAATCTGAAGATCGAGAAGTTCATGGAGAAGAACGGATTCAGTCTATGGTAGATCAAGATGCATGCCTTTCTGAAGCAACAAGGCATCTGGGCACGTTAGATCAGGAGCAAGCGAAGGAACTCGAGCCGTCCGAGTTGACGGTGCAGGAAGAGAAGGCATACTCGACGCTCATGCTATGTTTGGTGGATGATATTATCGCGGAGGTTGCCGATAAGGATTCCTCGATCGGTCTATGGTTGAGACTTGAAATTCTATACATGACAAAGTCTCTGACCAACAAGTTGCTCTTGAAGCAACATCCGTTCTCTCTTCGCATGCGTGAATGTATATCTCTTAATGAACATCTAGATCACTTAAATACATTATTGATGGATTTAAGAAATGTAGATGTTAAGATTGAAGATGAGGATGTTGCCTTGATTTTATTGGTTTCTCTTCCATTGTAATTTGAGAATTTTGTCCAATCATTCATTGTGGGAAGAGAATTCATCACCTTAGAGGAAGTTCGCATGACTCTGCATACTCGTGAACTTCGACATATGGCTATTGTGATGCAAGAATCTAACACTGCAGGTTTGGTTATGACTCATGAAAAGAGTCATGCCGCTTCTGACTACACAAAAAATGGAAAGCAGAAGTCCAAGTTGAAATTACAATGCTAGGGACATCTGCAATTACTGCAAGGACCTAGACATTGGAAGAAAGATTGCCCAAAGAAGGGCATAATTACTGCAGTGGCTCAAGGTGGCAGAGATTCTGAAGATGATTTTGTTCTCACCGTCACAGATTAGAAGATGACAGATAGCACATGGATTCTTGATTCAGGTTGTTCTTACCATATGACTCCTAATGAATATTGGTTATGCACCTATGAGAAGATACATGATGGAAACGTCATCACGGGGAGTAATGCAACGTGCAAGATTGTAGGGATCAGCTCTGTGAAGATCACGATGCATGATGGAGTCGTGAGGGACGTGACAGAAGTACAACATGTTCTTGATATGAAGAAAACCTGGTATTCCTTGGAGTCTTGAATTCTAAAGGATACAAGTACGACGCTGAAGATGGAGTCATGCAGATTGTCAAATCTAGGGTTGTTATCATTAAGGGAAACAAGACCCTATATGTCTTGCAAGGGTCTACAGTTCCTGGGAGTAAATTCAAGAGTTGTTTGGACTTGCTCAATATTGACAGTTGGAAGTAGCGCTAAGGAGGGGCTGACGGCGACAAGGTGAAACTCGGTAAAGCTTCTCTAAGGAGAAATTTCAAGGTGAATATTGTTTATAATTCCTCGATTCCTAATATCTGAATTTCAACTATTGAAGTATAGTAATGATTAATTCTGTTATATGAGAATTCAATTTCGGTGGAGTCTAGTAGTGGTTAATTCTGCTAATGGAGAGTTCAACTCATGGTGGAGTATAGTAGTGGCTAATTCTGTTATATGAGAACTCAACCCCGATGAAGTCTAGTAGTGGTTAATTCTGCTAGTGGAGAATTCAACTCATGATGGAGTAATAGTAGTATTTCATTCTGCTATAAGAGGATTCAGATCAAGGTGGGGATTGATGATATGACTTGAATCTTAACTACTTGTTGGGTTGTTAATGTGGTTGATTTGTGTCATGGCTTCTGATTGACTGAGAGCTGTTGGGTCAGGATTGCTAACATGTCTGATCTGTGTACCTTCTAATTGACTGAGAGCTGTTGGACTAAGATTGTTGAAATATCTAACCCGTGTCTTGCCTTTTGATTGGCTGAGAGCTGTTTGGATGGATTGTTGAATACAAATGGTATTCTTATGTTGTAGTATAAAAGGGGCCTTAGGGCCACCACATACTGCATCCTCATTCTGATCATGATTCTTATCCCATATCTGTACCTTATGTATTACCTTTTTTTCTCCATATAGTAAAACCGATTGCCGTCGCCCAAGGATGTAGCCCATTTACGGGTGAACCTTGTAAATCCGTATGTTTGCGTCTTGCTTGTTTGATCGTGTTTTGTGCGTATTTGCTTCCACGATTCGCAACAACATGCATAGAAGTTTAATGACAACGACTGCATAATTAATTGAAATAACAAATGAAAATCATAATCCATTACATACACAAATATACTTACCACATAAATATATATTCGGCACTTTGGCTGGATCCATATGTCATGTTTGTAGTTCCCCTCTATATCGTCTTATGACTGACTCTGTTTCATATAATTTTCTCATGTCATATGGTGGTATATGGCTTTATAGTCCGCCACATATACATTTATTCATGGTCAACTACATGTGTGAAGAAACCAATCCGAGGATAATTGACCTCAAATATCGACAATATTCATTCTCAAATACACATGCTCGGCAGGCATCCAATATCAATACTGCTCATATGGATGGCCTTCACAAATGCTTATTGTGTGAAATTTAGTGAAACAGGAGAAACATGTGACTAATATCGCCCATATCAGGCAAAATATATTAAAAAATAAGAGGAATTTTCATTGTTTCACATATCAGTGATATATCACTATATATCATTGATAGGTTACTGGTACCCAAGAAAAGAACATATACCCCACATCAGTTTCACCCACTAAGCGATGCAGACATATCAACGACATGTTGCCGATATTTACGGCCATAGATTGATCAAGTCAACTGGTGCACATCTCATTTTTAATCAGATGCCATGAGTATAGCATTGCCCTCCTATTATCATGTAAATTTAATGCCTTTTTGAAAGATGTCTGAAGTGAACTACATTACAACCAGCTACAGCCTGGCACTTTGCCCAACCCAGCATTCCTTGCAGTTTTCCTGAGAGACCGGGCTTCCATCCACTTTTCATGCTGGGCACATATACCAGACATAACCACATAAGGACCAGCATCTTCAGAATCTAGTCCAACTAATTTATCGAGTGCCATCTTCCCCATTTGGAGATTAGACTGCAGTCTACAAGCATCTAAAAAAGCTCCCCAGACACTTGCATCAGCTTGCATTGGCATCTCCTGAATCAAATCCCATGCTTCATTTAATTGACCAGCTCGTCCTAATAAATCCACCATGCAGGAGTAGTGCTCCAAATTAGGCTCAAGTCCGTACTCAGATCTCATAGCTTCAAATAATTCTTTACTTTCTTCAATCAACCCCCCATGCCTGCATGCAGACAGAACGCCAACAAATGACACTTTATCAATGTCCACATGACTCTCTTGCATCTGAGAGAAAAGACTAAGAGCATCTTGTACCATGCCATTAAGCGCATATCCAGTAATCATTGCATTCCATGAAACAGTATCCCGACCAATCATATGGTTAAAGAGGTCACGGGCATCATTGAGCCGCCCGCATTTAGAATACATGTCAATGAGACTATTTCCCATAGGCAAATAATTTTCAAAACCAAGCCTGATAACAATAGAATGAAGAGTCATGCCATCTTTTAAAGCACCTAGTTTTGCTGTTGCTGGTAGAACAATAACTATGGTGGCCATGTTTGCCTTGAGACCCTCATTTAGCATCTTATAAAAAGCGTCTATTGCTTCTTTTGCTAGTTCACCATGCATGAAGCCTGAAATAATAGTGTTCCATGATATTATATTATCGGAGCAGCCATATTCGTTAAACCAAAACAAGGCTGCTTGAATGTTCCCACATTTTGCATATAAATCTATCACAGCATTTTTAACAAGAATATCATTATCGAATCTACCCTTTATGACAATAGCGTGAACAGCCATCCCTTGATCAAGGGCATTCAAGATTGCACAAGCCGGAAGGACACCAACCATGGTTGCACGGTCAGGTCGCAATCCAAGTGACCATAATTCATGGAAGGTCTTCACAGCACTGAAAGCATCGCCACTTTGTGCATAGCCATGCAACAAAGCATTCCATGCCACAATATCTTTGTGTTGCATCCTACCAAACAGAGAAGAGGCAGATTGATAGTCTCCGCATTTAGCATACATCCCCACCAGAGCAGTTCCAACTTCTTTATTTAAGCCAAGCATCGACCTTATGGCATAGGAATGTACACTTTTCCCCAATCTCAGATTTGACAGCTCCACACAAGCTGGAAGTATGCTTACCAAGCTAACACGATTCGGTTTTATTCCCGCTTCTTGCATCTCAAGGAAAACATAAGATGCCTCCCTAGGACAACCGTGTTGGGAGAACGCAGAAATCATAGCACACCAAGCAACCACATCTTTTTCATGAATCCTGTTGAACAACTCCCCAGCCTTTTCGACATTACCGCATCTGGCATAAAATGTTATAAGTGCCGTAACAACTTGGACGTCCCTGTGGACAGCTTTCAGAACAGCATAATCATGCAAGCCAATCCCTCTCTCAAGATCCTCCAATTCAGTTGCTGCAACAATGGCATTAACCACAGATACATGATTCACGTCGGTATCTACTGCCCGTAACTTATCGAACAGATCCAAAGCCTCACAAAAGTAACCATTATGGACATAACCAGAAATCATGGAACCCCAAGTAACCGCATCGCTTACCCCCGTCATCCCATCGAAAACCTGCCGAGCAAATTCGATCTCCCCGCACTTGGAATATGCATCGATCAACCCATTACAAACGCTTGATCCCATCGACCTCCTGATCGCAAACCCGTGCAACTCCCTGCACATCGATCCATCCTTCAACTCACATACGGCTGGGAACAAGTTAAGCAACGTAACCCGGTTGGGTTGCAGCCCGACGGCCTGCATTCTCCCAAGCAAATCCAAAGCCCCCTCACAGTCACCGCTCCGCACCAACCCGTCGATCATAGTGTTCCACGAGACCACGTCCCGTTGAGGCATTGTCTCGAACAGGTTCCGTGCACTCCTCACCTCACCCGACTTGCAGTAGAAGTCGGCAAGAGCGGTCCTCACGTAGACATCATCCGTGAAGCCTCTCCGAATGACCTGACCGTGCACGGAAACAGCGGTCTGGATGTGGAGGTTCTCGGTGCAGGCCTTGACGAGGAAGGTGAAGGTGTAGCTGTCGGGTTCGATGGCTCGCGATAGCATCTCCGGGAACAAGGCGATTGCGGTCTCGCAGCTGTGCGCTCTGGTGAGGGATCTGATGAGGGAATTCCATGAGAAGGTTGAGGTCGAGTTGACGACGCTCTGAGCAGAGGAGAAGCCGCTGCTGAAGTTGGAGAAGGCGTTGTGGACGAGGGTGCGCTTGGGTTCGTCGGATGAGGATCTGACGATGCTGAGACGGACGGGGATTTGGAGTACGTTCGCTTTCATCGTTCTCGCGCCAAGGACGGTCGTGCATCATTAGAAACTCTGGCGAGCTTTGGACCGGACCTCCTTTGGGCCTAAGGCATTCTAATCCCAAGATCATTTAATTTGATGGGCTACCATCAGACCTGGTCCGATAACCATATCCTTGAGTTTGGATGGACAGCCAATTTGTTTAATTTTTGTGTGTAAATTACGCAATAGTCTATGAACTATACACTCTATTTTGATGTCGTACCTAAACTTTAAAAAAGTAACAATGTCGTACCTGACCTTTAATATTTGCCTGAATGTGGTTTTGAGCTATTGTGATTTAAGATTAGAAAGACCAAATAATTAACAAATTTCAACAGCAAAAATCTTAAAGATCGGATACCACATTGTTATCTTTTAAAGATCAGGTTTGTCATTGAAATTAGGTGTATGATTCAAGGACTTTTGTGTCGTTTACTCTTTTTTTATGAGAGTAGGAGAAGGAACCAGAGTAGCCAAATGCACCTTTACTATAATGCTAAATGATGAGAATGAAAGGACATCATAAGAATTATGTATGTAGGAATTCAGGATTGACAATGTATGGGTAGAAGTGGATAAATTGGGCAAGGAACATGTAGGGGGAGCATGAAGAAGAGCATGGGTTTTCGTGCAATGAGGAGAATGATGTGATGATGAAGATGAGGGGAAAATGATAGGTTGGTCGCATTTCTGTTGTAAGAAGAGAAACGATCTATATGTGTGTGAAAATTATTGATTAGAATATCAAAGGATTGAAACATTATTATATGGAACTGCAGAACGTAATTTTTTTAAAATATTGAATGGTGAATCCTAAGCCTAGATGAGATTGGGTTAGTACGTAAATACTCATGATATAATGGAATTCAAGCCCTAATACTTCTGTCAGCGATGAGCATATTTTCGTTCATGCTCAACTTGGCATAACATCGTTTGGATAGGGCAATTCAGAGTGCTTTTGGTGAACATGCATGCTTACTCAACCATTATGTTGAGTTAATCTAATCGAATTAAATCCAATGATTGACCATTCCCCCCTCCCTCCCCTACTTACCTCCCCTTTCTTCCTCCTCCAACACATCCAATACCTACTCCTCCCTCCCTAACCTCTACCACCATCACCTCCCCCTGATGAATATGTGATTTCATCTTCTTAATATAACTATTTTAGATTGAATCTGTGAACAAAACATCCAATAAATACTTCTTATTTTATAAATTAACAAAATGCATATGATAACAAAAATAGATCAATATGATATTATCTTCTAAATAAGTTCAAGAAATACCTTAGAATAAAAATCGTAAAAATAAGACGTTAAAAATTGTATAAATCACTTGTAAACAGCCAATACTTCTCATATTTGTAAATTAATTCAAGTTAACTCTAACTGATATGAAAAATCAACTCCATCATGTACATATCACAAATCTAAATAAATTTATTAAAAATACGAACATGTACATTTGTGAAATAAACCTAAATCCTAGTTTGAAGTCATAAAGATGTAAACTGAGATAACTTCCTCGTACAGTCTCATATGAAACAGTACTCATTTTTATATTAATGCACATTCAATTCTCTACAAAACAAAACTGCTCGACTTCTTGTATTCTTTACTACCATCAGCCTCCATGACTATTGGGTACGTCGAATCTCAAGGAAAATCCTCCCTTGATAAGTGGGCCCACACAGAAAATTTACCAAGAAAGTGATTAGAATATTTTCAGATAAATATAGATCAGAGAGAGATATGTGTAATGAAATCAATAATGGCAGAAAATAGACTATTGGCTATTCTATAATCTACAAACCAATGCTCACTAGCAACAGCACCATTTGATGAAGGAAAAATTCTAGGTTCCTAACGTTCAGACTTGGAGGGCCTGCAGTGTCTAACATGTAAGATCCGGCAATCGATGTATCAACACCCCTCTCAGCACTCAGAACTCAAACACTCCCATCAATCAACAATTAACCCACAACAATTATTAAGCAATAAATATATGCGAGCAAAAAATTATTATACCCTACAAAGAATGTGTATAGTATGCAATCTGTAGGGGCCGAACCACAAAGGAGTACACGATGTAGAGTAACAAAAGTGAGTGGACAACTTAAAATTTTTTATGTTATTTTATAGTTTTAAATATTATTGTGAGTTTTTTTATTTTTGATGTATTAATTTTTTGTTTTAATTATGCAAATTTTTAATTTTATTTTTAAAATAAAAGATATAATAATATGCATTATAAAGATATAGATATATATAATATATAAAGGAAAAGGAACAAGAGATGTTTTTGGATTTTTCAAAAGTAGCCACTAACTCAAAAATTCAAAAAAATAAAATTTTGGGTTTAATTTTTTTTCCTTTACTTGGGTGATTTTTGGATACTTTTTTAGAACTTTTATGGATTTTAAATAAGAAAATACAAGCAAAACAGTAAACCTGGGAGTTTGAAATGAGCTTAATAAATATCTATCAAATCAGATTGAGCCCAAGGCTTAAAGAAAATTCAGAAACTCAGAAAATATTTTTCTAAAAATTTTAGTTTTTTTGTAAGTTTTACTGTGTTTTCAATTTTAGGAATTTTTGATAAAATTTACAAAAGTATTAGATCAGAAAATCAAATACATCTTAAATAAAAAACACGAATTTTTTAGAAATTTTGAAATCATTTTGTATTGTTATGGATTTTCAAATGCAAAATAAGAGAAAATGTAATGTTTCTGTATTTTTATAAATAGGAATATTTTTAATTACCTTAAGAAAAATATATGTGATGTAATAAGGTTCTAGGCACTTAAGATAATTTTTCTATATCTATTGAATGTAAAATGAAATATACACACAAAATTGAATCTGCAATGCAGGGAACTATATGCGATTTCCTTAAAGTTTCAAAGCAATTAATAACATTTCAAACAAATCCAATGGCATCTAGTGGCGTAAATGCATATTGCAAAATAATAGGTCCCACTATGCAAAATTACTGGAAAATATTACACTAATATTTAAAGTTTGGGAGTAAAAGATAAATCTGTAACCTCGCAGTGGTGTCCATACAAAATTTCTAGCCCCCTCACGCGCGTAGGCGTGCGAGGTGACGTGGTTTGGACTGAGATGCAAATAAAATAAGATTGGGATCTTTAATGAAAATATTATAAAAATATTTGAACTATAACCCTACTTACAAATACAAAATTGTGGGGGACCATATATGCAAATTACCCCTACTTAGTGTTGACCAAAAGAGGAGATCGTTTCATTTAAGTGCATCCCACAATCCACATCATGCCCTACCCTTCACGGATCAACGACATGGATAAGATCCTAATAGGATCTAATGGCGACGAGTGGCCTTGATCTGATCGCTGGAGGAAGAATTGGAGCAGGCCCCTGATCGGAGGTAGGAGAAGCTGGGAAGAATAGTTGGGAGTTGCTCTTTCGATCATCAAAATCTCGAACCTCCAGCCATCTTCTTTGTTGTTGAGGTGTGCAATCTCTTCATGGATGTGTTCGGCAGCTAATGTGCATTCAAGAAGGTTTAGGACCCATCGATGTGGTCCTGAGGGCTCGAGGAAGTTCGGGCACTTGGGAGACCTCCTGTTGAGTCGATTTCGCCTCTAGATGAGACCTTTAGCGCTTTAACCTGTACAGGAAGCTTAGGAGCTTAGGGCATGGCCTCAAATTTCGCCGAAATTCGACCGAATTTCGGTCGAATTTCGGTTTCGGTGGGTTACCGAAATCCAGCCGAAATGCCTTGTGTCGACCGAAATTTGGGGGCCTTAGTTGAAAAAACGACCGAAATGACCGAAATTTCGGTCGAATTTCGACCGAAATTCGACCGAAATTTCGTTTCGGTCAGTCACCGAAACGAAACCGAAATACGACATTTAAGGCCTTGGCTTAGGGGGCCAAGGACAATATGTCCTCGCCCTTTATTTGGTGGAAATGAGTGGAGAAGGAGCATGGGGGAGGTGCTCTGGCGAATGTCGTAGAAGGAGCACCAACTCACTAATCTATGCGAGATCGATGGTGTCTGGTGGGTGAGAGCGATGGAGGGTGATGAGGTGGAGCTGTAGAGGTGATTAGGGTGGCGGAACATAGGCGGAAATGAGTGGGAGATGGTCAGAGTTCAAAACTCCGAAGTATCTTCAAATCAAAATTTACACTGCTCTACAGAATGAAACTCTAAACCGTGATCGAAAATGAAATGCATGAATAAAATACTATCTAAAATGCGAGAAAATAGCAGCCCATACCTGAAAATCAGGAGCAGAATAGCTTCGCCTGGGCAAGTCTGATGAGGCTTGGATCTCGTTCCTCCACCTCCTTTTCCACGCCTAAGTCCCAAGAGATGCACCTAGCATAAATAAGGATGCTCCAGATGAAGAGAAAAGGGGACGAAGATGCGTCAAAATGGATCAACTTCAAGTGGAGGTCGGGGGCGATACTAAATAGGGAGGCGACTTCTGCTAGAATTTGCAGGTGCATCGATGCATCTCTGCCTTAGCAAAGATCGTGAAATGAAAGTTTAAGGATTGAGGGAAGATCTTGTGAAAGCATCGATCTAAATTGGTGAATGAATCAAGTGGGGCAAAATGGAGAAATAGAGATCAACAACGCCTGACAGGGCTAGACCGAGGTGCGAGTACAGTTGACCGATGAGTCAACCAATGCTCGTGCCTCATTGGTCCATGTAAGGCGCTATATGACAACATAGAGATAAAATGGGAATAAGATAGCAAACAATTTTGTTATTTTTTCTTAAAATGTGAAAGTTATTTCTTATTTTATGTGCTTTTATTTACTTTTATCAACTTGTTTATTATGTGTTAATTTTTACAAGCAAAATTATAGGTATAACTACATGTATAATATGTATTTGATTTTTATTTTGTATTTATATTGTATTATTATTAGGGATGCAAACGGTCGGATAGGATACGGATATTGATATTACCATATCCTTATCCGTTTTTTAATATGAATACGGATGCGGATACGAATATTGACGAATATTAAAACTATTTTACCATATCCTTAAAAAACAGATATGGATGTAAAACGTATACTGATCGCACACGAGTAATGTTAAAATACTCTATAGAATCGAATTAACTATATAAGAATTGGATGGAAAACACATGATATTAATTTAGTAAATGTGTTTGTATCATAAAAATTATATAAATATGGTAAAAGGACGTAGAGAATTATGTTATATATGGTTAAAAATAAATCAATGACTATACTTATATACGAAATTGGATATACGGATACGGATACGGATGTTTACAAATATCAAAACGATAACCATATCCGTATCCATTTTAAAATGGATACGGATACGGATGTCAAAATCTGTATAAAACGGATATGGTAACGGATCGGATACGGATATATCCGTATCTGTTTGCATCCCTAATTATTATATATACATAATAAATATATATTTACAATATATTTGAATATGTATTTATATGTGCTTACTTTATTTTTCTGAGTTTTTTGCGTATTAGATAAATATGTATATGTATAATATATGTATAGTATACCAATGTGTTCTATTACATTATCTATTTTAATGAACTTTTAGTGATTCCTTTTATGTTGATGTTTTTAATATAATTCAAATACTATTTACAAACATTTAAAAATATAAAAAATAGTAAAAATACAAAGAATGAATTAAATGTAAATAAAAATATATAGGTATAGTGTACTCTTGGGCTCCAAAAGCCAAGTTTTGCATCTTCTCTCCAATATTAATGAAATCACCTTCATTAGATAGATAATTTAATTTAAAGTACAATAAAGGTAGTTTTATCAATTTTGAGTTCATATGGATAAGGTATGAAACTGTAAAGTTTTATTTGCGACGTTTTCAACTGTGTGCCCCGGTCACATTGTACCTTGCTTTTATGTGCTATTAATTTTATATTTTTCTATGTATTTCTATGTACATGTTTGGTGTTGAAAATATTTTTATTTGAAATGCATATGAGTGGGTATAAATTAGTGTAAGTTTCAGCTATATGGAGTGTATATGCCACCTAGGGTTTCTGGGTGACAGTGGAAATTTGATTGTATCTATTTGCCCTTATTTCCCCCTAATTTGTTTTTTGTCGACCAAGTCAATATTGACTTGGTCTCAGGGTTCGGGGTCATCGGTATTTGAAATAATTCCTTTATTTTCTTTTTTATTCATTTTATATTAAAAATATATATATTTAAGCATAATTTACGGACAAAGTTCAAAGTGTTAATTTATACAATGAAGGAATGGGCATTCATCAATAGGTAAATGATTGACAGTTTACTAGAACTCTTAATTTGTATTTTTGCCAATTTGAAAATTTAATATATATTATTTTTATAATTTCAATCAGGATAAACTTATGTAGAAACTCATCCTATAAATCCTTGAATAAAAAAAGTTTACATAACCCCATAGAGGTCACCGAAAGAGATCATCTTCATTACTTGAAACTTCCACCAACTTCAAACTCTGGTTTTCAGCTCCCGTGTCTGACGTGCTGAAGAATCTCTAACATTTGATATCTTATGATTTCTTTGTTAGTTAGTTAGAATTTACATTGTTCAAACCATCAGGTATATTTTAAATATTTTTATGAGCGCTATATATGTAATCGTATTGCCATTTAGTTGCCGATAATTGTCAGCTACTGATGTTTATTTACTAATAGGAATTAACTGCTCATTTAAGAAATCCATTGACGTCAAATGTAGATAAGAATCTTATATTTTATTGGGATGGAACGTGCATCTACTGCATACCAACTCAAAGATATTATGGTCCATTTACATCACCCGTTGCATCACCCGTTGGTATAAAATTGAGTACTTTCTAATGCTAAATACTATCCAAATATTTTCCTTTACATTGTTGATGTTAACATTTCATGTCCATCTGCAGATTTTATACCCACGGTAACTTATCAGTTATCAGGATCATCCCAGAAAACCCACACAACATTGATTATGCAAATGTAGTCATGAGTTTTGTATACTAAACGAAGGATCATCCAAGAAACTTTCACTTTTATATAATTTGTCTATATATATTTTTTGTAATTTTGAATATATCATTTGTTAACTTTTGTCTATAAAATTTATCTATTGTAAAACATTCACTTTTATATTAAGGCTATTATATTTGTATCTTCCACATTGTGGTGATGTTATTATATGATTAAAGTGATATGTGCATGCTATTTTAATTGTTATGCGATATTTGAATGATGGAGGTATGATTTAGGGATTGTGAAGATTAAAGAGAATAATGGAAGCTTGATTAATGTGATATATATGCATACTGAAACTTACTCTATTATAAAAAAACTCATCGTATTCCTACAAAAAGCTCCGTGTACGCATACATAAGAAGGATTAACAAAACTTCTCTCAAATATGTGCAATAGAGAATGAAATCATACCAGAACTCACTCTACTGAACAAAACTCACCATATTCCTAAAAAAAGTCTCCTTATGCGCCTATATAAAATTGAATATAGAAAACTTCTCTCAGATATGCAACAAAGAACGAACTTGTACCAGAAATCGCTCAAATATACAAAAATCTTATTATTCCTACAAAAGTTTCTCGTGCGCATACATGGATGGAACATACAAAACTTCTCTCAAATATGCAATAAAGAATGACATCCTACAAAAAAACACATGCTATCATACAACAATCCTTGTATTCCTACAAAAATCTAGTACGCATACATAATGGAAGATACAAAAATTCTCTCAAATATGTAGTAGAAATCGACATCCTACAAAACACACTCTATTATATAAAATTCCTCGCATTCCTACAAAAGCTACTGGTGCGCATACATGAGATGGAATATGCAAAAAAATCTCTTAAATATGCAATAAAGAACAACAAATCCTACAAACTGCATGTTATTATACAATAATCCTTATATTCCTACAAAAAACTACTCGTGTGCATACATAAGATGAAATATATAAAAATTCTCTCAAATATGCAATAGAGTATAAAATCCTACAAAAAATTATAATACAAAAGCTACTTGTATGCATACATAAGGTAGAACATACCAAAGTTATTTCAAATATGCAGTAGAGAACTAAATCCTACAAAAACAACTCTATAATACAAAAATCCATGTATTCCTAAAAAAAACTACTCATGCACATACATAAGATGGAATATACAAAAGTTCTCTCAAATATGCAACATGGAACAAAATCTTACAAAATGCACTCTGTAATAGAAAAATCGTCGTGTGTGTATATTACAATATGTATGATCTCGCCACATTGTGTATGATAATTTAAGACTTTGTGGAATAAAGTAATGTTTGGTATAATTATGCTTATTATTATTATAAATCTGAGCAATATATTACAAGAATATGTTTTATTTAATATGGTTATCAAATAATAAACTTTTTGTATGGTCGTGTCTTTTTTGTATAATAGTGAATGCTCTTGCATAAGATGTCCATTGTTATAGTTTTTTATTACAATTTTGCGAGAATGTGTCCCTTGGCATGGTCAGCGACAACCCTGGCACGATGGAAACCGACGTTATTGATAAACTAAATTGAATCAATGAAAACCATCAAAGTACATTGTCAATATATTGGAAGATACATCACCAACTGTTTATATGGAGGACATTAGCAGACCATTGCCTGAGAAGATACAAAACCAAAAATCAATACATGCATGTGCATTTCCATTGTAACCATGTACACAAACAGTGTATGGTAATCAATGTAGCACTCACATTTTTACCAAAATGCATCTGCATGTGCTTAGTAATAAGATACAAAGTATGTGTATCAATATACGCATTGGCATTTTCACCAACTATTTTATGTATGCATTTTCAATATCATTGAGATTTTTTTCATTGAGAAGATACATCACTAACTATCAATACCATCAAAATACACTCTATATTTGAGAATCTGCATCACCAACTATCTATAAGCAAGTCTACTAACCATGTTAATGATCACATTCATACATAAACATCACAGATCTACAAAAAGATGCATGTCATACAAAGTATGATTCACCGGTACAAAACATCAGATATGCAACAATGGACAGATTCATACAAAGTAAACCTTTAACTTACAAAAACGTGCACATGGGTAGAAAAAGTTCTTGTTCTACCAATCAAGAAGGACAAGATGGGCACATAGTGTAAAAAATCTTCTGGATGTCGGGAAGGGAAATTTCGTAGCTTGTGGATTTCACACCGCTACGTGTCACCGATCCCCGCATTTACTGCATAGTCTGCTGTAAATTACTTGTAGCAGACGATCCGAATTCATTGGTGCTCCTCTGTCTGTATAGAGCTTAGGCGAGAACTCGGACCTTTCAATACAAAGGTGGCTCCACTTCTTGATCAGATGTTAATCTCAGATAAGAATCAAATCTTTGTTATCAAGATAACTTCCAGAATCAGCTCAAGTGCTGATCAACACAAGTCAATGCTTAAGATTGCGTTTAATCCAAAACTCAAGTAAATCAATTCACCAAAGCAGCAATTTTAGATTCATTTCAAAGCATACTCGACTTGATTAACTTGACAACAAGAATAAATGCAGTTTAAATGGCCGATTAACAAAACAACAACTAGGAATACGGGTTAGTCCAAATCTCAAAATATCTTTTAAACCATCTTAGTTTCTATACAACACTCATAAGCCCTTCAGCAGACACAATCAAGCCTCTTCTTTCAAATAAGAATCAGATGCAGCAATCGAACGTAAGTAGCTTAATTTAATTCAAGAATCAGCACACAAAATATTACCAACTAAACCAGCAAGAGCACTCAAGACTAACATGTTTAGCTTAGCTTTAGTTGTTCATGAGCTAACAATGACCCAATAAAGTAGCTGAACAATAGAACCCTCCTGCCACTTGAGGAAACTTCTCAGTAAAGCACGCATGGGATTTCAAATTAGTTCTCAGATTCCAAAAGATTATTCAAACAATCCACACAAGGCTCTTCAATCCTCTTAGCTACAACTATTAAACCAAATCCACACTTAGTTTCAGTAACTGCTTATATCTTTCACTCATCAAAAAGAAAGAGCATTACTTTTCAAACAAGGACTTCGCTAATCAGTAGAAGTGATAACAAGAAGAGAAGAACAACCTATCAAATACGAGCATCGACAAACCTCGAAGCATAAGAAGCAATATAAGACACAGCTCCACTTCATTCCATGGAAAATAAATCATTCATATCTTAGAGCAGATGAACTTCCATTCGAGTTCTTCTATTCAAGCTCAAAACCAAGAAGATTTTGACACAGAACTAACTTCCCAGTTCAGCATCAAAAAGAACCATTCAAC
Organism: Ottelia alismoides; assembly: GCA_037367405.1. Lineage (NCBI taxonomy): Eukaryota > Viridiplantae > Streptophyta > Magnoliopsida > Alismatales > Hydrocharitaceae > Ottelia > Ottelia alismoides. Next base: position 9,957 of record JAZKJV010010926.1, on the reverse strand, counting down.
ATTTGATTCATGTGCTACAGCAGAGTTACTCAAAATTTAAACAGAGCCCAACTTGAACTACGGATTAAAGTTTCTAATACTACTGTTAATTGCTCAAAAAAGTATAACATCTAATCTAGACCTCGCATTGTTTGCATCAAACATAGTCATACAACATTTGATATTAGATCTGAACTTAAGAAGTAAAAATTTTAACTAAGGTTACTGCTAAGAGGACAAAAAAATTCACGATCCCTCTTATAGCACATGAGCTCTAGCTACTGATCAGACCGTCCTTTTGCTCATGCGAGAACACCTAGCTGTGATCGTGTCTCTGTGGATCCAAGGGACTCCATTATTCCTCTAGTGCTTCAGGGGGTGGCTCTCAATTAAGTCAAAATGAGTGTATATAAGAAGTTTAAGGGATTAATTCGGGACCGAAAGTTATTTGAAGCAATAGATTAGTCGCATCAGCGACTGCTTCAATGAAATCTCAAAACATGAAAAATGTGGAGAATGAAATGCTCTGCAGTTTCCCACGAAGACAATGGCTTAATTCGCCTTAAAATAGGAGATAGGATTTCTCGGCTCAAAATACAAGCATGATATATTTGTATTTTGATGTTTTTAGTTTTAATCTTATTTTTTTTACTTTTCTTGTTTTTTTAAATAATATACATTAATAGACACTTTTCATATTTTTTGTTTTATTCAATTATGAGGTTAATGCTATATTAAAAATCTTGATTCGTAGTTTTATAGGTAAAATACCTATAAACTTGGGTAATCTATTTTTTCTCCTTTTGTTTACTTGTTTGTTGTTGAATTTTATATTTTTGTTGAATACAACATATACAAGGGTATTTTACAAAATAAGTGTGTACATATTTTACTGAGTGTGTGGAGTACATGAGTTAATCAGGGACGGAGACGGGGGGAGGGGGCTTGGCCCCCCGTCTCCCAAGTAATCCTTACATATATTATATTATTATAATAGAAAAATGATTTGTATATAAATAGTTGATTATAAATAATAATAAATTGTATATAATGCCCCCCATCTCTTATTTATAAGTTGGATAGATATGGATATGCTCGTATATGATCCATCATTATATCCACATCATAAAGATTTTCATATCTATATCCGTTTTCAAATGTATACATATGCTGATATCACATTCATATCAACAAAAATCTATATTTGTATCAGTATATCCATTTTTATATATAAATATTGTTGTACATTTATTTTTAACTTTATATAACATAAGGGTAAAATGGGATTGTCCCCATGGGGAGAGCTAACTTGGCTCCCCCAGGCCATTTCGTCCGCTTTTTTTATTTTTTTTTTATTTTTTGAAAATTTCTTCCGTGGAATTTCATCAATATATATATATATATATATCTATATTATGTCATTCAGATTTCGCGCGAAACAGATATTCCTACGACCTCCATTCAGAAGGGTCGTTTTTAGGAACTCTGTTACTGTTAAAAAATGACTGCATGGATGAAGGTCGTAGGACTCTCGGTTTCACACGAAATTTGAGTAGCATAATATAGGGATATAGTGATGAATATTCACGGAAGAAGTTTTCAAAATAAATAAAAAAAAGGGCAGCGGGGGAGCCAAGTTTGCTCCCCAAGGGGGCAACCCCATTTAACCCATAACATAATCGTGTAACTTCTTTTATCATACTTGATATAATTGTTATGATATAAGCACATTTAGAATATTTATATTATTTGTATTCCAAACAATACATCTATATTTAAGGATTTGGTATACTTGTTATCATTCGTATTTAAAATCAGATAAGGATACTGGAACACCTATATCCATACCAGCATCCGTCTGTCTGCATCCCTAATCCCTCCAATCTATCAATAAAAAATCATAATTTGACATGAATGCAGTAATCTAATTAGCAAAATTTGTAAGTTTTACGTAACTACATATAACACATAACCCCAACAACAAAATAATTACATAGTGATATTTTTTAATTCATCACCATAAATTCTCTTTTTAAATTGTTAATGACATTTATTATTTTTGTGAAATGGTCTTTTTTGAGCCATAATTTAAATGTTGAGGGCTAGCATGCGATAAAGTACAAACATGAGAGCGTAAAAAATTGAGATGGAATACATAAATATAAAAAAATTAGTGCCAATCCGATCCAATCTGTAATCCAATGGATTGGATTGGTCTGGATTTAGATATCTGATGGATTGGGCTGGATTGAAAAAAGCTAAAATCCGTTAAGGTTGGATTGAATATGGATTAAGCTAAAATCCGATCCAATCTGATCCATATGCACCCCTAATATGCAATATTATACGAAATTGGTACATATATATCTTCTTTACATTCCTACATTAGGAACAATATAATAGTACTTTTTAAAAATCTTAATTTTAATGGAATAACTTAACATTGTGTTAATGAAAGTGCATTTTGATTTGAAGAATTTTGTAACAATCTTTTTGTCGATACAATAGTTGTTGGGATATTTATGTGAAACTGTAAGTTTACAAAGGTATCTTTGTGAAATACACTTGTAAACATTATGAGAAATAGTAACAAAGATAAATTACATACGAGAAAAATGGGGCTGCCCCTAGTGGCTACCCTCGCCCCATTTTTCTCCATTTTTTTATTTTTTTTGAAAATTTCCACCATATATTTTCATAACCATATCCCTCAAATATGTTATTCCAATTTCGTTAGAAACAGAAACTCATATGCCCTCCATGTAAAACATATAATTTTAGTGGTCTTAGAATTGTTGTAATCGACCTATTCTGGATGGAGGGCATAAGAGTCTATGTTTCACACAAAATTGGAATGACATATTAGAAGGATAAAGTGATGAAAATATATGGCATAATTTTTTAAAAAATAAAAAATTTTGGAGAAAAATGAGGCAGAGGCAACTCGTTGGCTGTCATCTGGGGGTAGCTTCATTGTTTTCATTATATAGTCTCAATAATTTGGCCCCCCCAAATAGAAATTCATGGCTTCGTCTCTGGAGTTAATTTAGCATAAACGATATCTCACGTTCAACTTTAAGGGCATGTTTGGCTACTTGGTTGGGTTGGAATATCCTTATGTGAATAACAGTTGTTTGGATGGTTGGCAGGGTTGGATAGGTTTTGAAAGATAAATATGATGTGACAATGATTATGTGTTATAATAACTTTTTAATGATTATAATATATTTTTATGTTCATTTTTTTGAACATGGTTAAAAAATATTATAGCAAAGAAATTTTATGATCTATATAAAACAATTCTAACTCAGAAATGCATGAATAGAGCAGGGGGTATGCAGGTACCTCATGGTAAACTGCATGCAAACGAGCCATAAATGTGAGTAGGGTTCAATTGGAATCCATATTCCCAAAACATTCAGCTTTTAATGTTGGCATTTTTAAACTAGGGTTTATGTTATCAATGATAAATGTGCCTCTAGTAATTTTTGACTTGTTTTTGTTCACATTTTCATTTAACTAATCCAATTCAATTCAAACCAATTAGAGTTTACATGCCTTATAGAAAAACTAAAAGATTCTTTAGTTATTCAATTATTGCGTAGATCTTTTGTATAGGGGTATAATTTGAGCCCTTTTTTATTTTCCCCCTTTCGAACTTGTTTATAAAGTAATACAGTACATTTAAGGTATTTAGATTGCTCAAGTGTTTTGTAGAAATCTGTTATTACATGTGACATTTGTGTGTATTTGCTTAGAAATTTATGCGAACATTTGATTATAATATAGATGAATCATGAATTCATCACATGCATGGTATTCTTTAGTCTTTGTGATATGAATTAGATTGTTACAGTGCGCATGAACTTGTTACGGTCAGCTATAATTGTTTTTACGTCAATTACTGCAAATTAATGATTTCGATTGCATGGTTTTTATCAAATAGCCTTTATGTATTTGCATTTATTTTATTTAAAAACTTGATTATTTATATACCTTAATAATATTACGAAGCCTATGTACAAATGATTCCAAGCACTTTAGCTATACTTTCAATTTATTATTCTTTTATGAAAGTTATTTCAAAATTAGTTTACTGTTTTCTTCATGCTTCCGCTCAATTGACGGGTCTAAGCTCATCTTGCGTATATACTTATCCCTCCATCACTTATTATTATTTATGCACATGCATGATTTACTTTTGCATATGACAACTATGGTAGTATTATATATAATAATTTAATTTATGCTAATGATTAAAAAATCTTTGATGGCCATTTCATGGTACGTTCGATATATGAAGTTGGATGTGACAAAGTATAGGGATTTTATCACTTGTGTCTTTCCGAGATATCTTTTTGCTAATGTCAGTTGTGCCCCTCACTTCTTGCTATTTTATCACTTGTGCCCCTCGGGTTAGTGACCGTCCATCCACAGTGCAAACGGACGTTAACTTTGAGGACATAAGCGGAATTAATTTTTTAAAAAAGGTTTTGTGGTCATTTTATACCCTCTTCCTCATCCTCTTCTTCTTCCTCCTCTTCCCCATCTTCTTTCTCCTCCTCCAACCTCCTCCTCCTCCCTCTCAGCCCCCGCCCCTGCCCCCACGCCGCCCAGCTTCGCCCCGAGCTCCCCCCTCCCTCCTAGCCCCGCACCTCCTCCCCTCATCGGCGCCGCCCCCCTGCTCCCCCTCCCCCTGGGCTGCACCCCCTCCCCCGCACGCGTCGCCCCCTGCTCCCCCTCCCTCCCAGCCCCACACCTCCTCAATCCGCACCTCCTCCCCTCGCCGGCGCCGCCCCTTGCTCTCCCTCCCCCTGGGCTGCACCCCCTCCCCCGCACGCGCCGCCCCTTGCTCCCCCTCCCCCTGCCCTGCACCGCCACCTCCCCTGCTCTGCACCGTGCCCGCGCTGCCTGCGCATGCGCTGCCCAACTCCCATCAACTCCACCGAACCTCTGCTCCGACCGCCAGCTCTCCACCAACCGTGCAACCGCGTAACCAACGCCAACCCCTCGATAACGTCGTGAAGCCGACCTCCTCCCGCATCCACGCACTTCCCCCGGCCCCTGCCGCCAGTCCGCACCTCCTCCACAGCCTCGCACCTCCTCCCCAACCCTCCTCCTCATTTGATTTTATTCTGACCATAATACCCCTCTTAAGCACATCATGGTTTGAGTAAACTATGGTTATTTCAATTTTTTGACGGTCAATCTGACAGAAGGGTACAACTGATGACGGAGAAAGAAGTGAGGGGCACAACTGATATTACCAAAAAGATAGGGGCATAACTGATATTGAAATATCTCGGAGGAGCACAAATAATAAAATCCCTAAAGTATATATTACAAAGGAATTGTTTTTTTTAAAATATAGGAACGTGATTATAGAAACCCTTATAGAAATTAAGATGAAAATATGCGGAGTTTGTCGAGTTCGTCTCGAGTAATTCAATGACACACTTCTTTGCATAATTCAATGAACTCTTACGATCAGAACGCCAAGTCATTATCAGTGCACAAACACTTGAAATGCATTAAAGTCGAGTTCTCCGTCAAGAGCTCTCACTATCAAGAAGAATTTATTGCCTCCCTCTTGTGTTACATCATGAAAACCTTAACCACCATAGAGTAATCATTGATAATCAACAAGAAATAGATGGCACCCTCTTTAAGATGGGACATAAATGAGACCTAATAATCAGCGTGGATGTAGCCAAGCATGGCCTTCATTGTTGTTCTTTGTTGAGTTGCTTCCTGTGTTGATAGTGATGTTTTTAAAAGGGATTTTTACCCGGCAGATCCGGTAGCGGTAATTGCAAAAGATTACAGGGTCGGTCGAGTAAAAATCCCTTTTAAAAAAACAATGTTTAAAAAAGTCTAACTCGCTGGTAAGATAACTTATTTGATATGTGTTTGTCTAACTTGTCTTTGTATCTTTATTTGATAACTTGCATTATTTTTATTGGAATCACTTAGTGGAAATCAATCGCAAAAAATAAATTAATACATTATTTATTAAAGAAAAGTTGAATTTCAAATTCAATATAATCATTTAGTTTGATTGTATAGCCTTCAACTTTTTATAATGGATTAATGGAAATCTTCAACTTTCACTTGATATGTGTTTTTTTTCCTTTTCTTTACTTCTATTCATATGATCGATTTTTAAGTAATTATTCGAATGTTCAACGGCTAGTGTGTTGTAAAGTATAGACATGTAAAGCAGACTATTGGGAAGGAAATTGTAAGTATAAAATCCGATCCAATCCGTAATCCAGTGGATTGGACCGGATTGGATTGAATTCAAAAAAAATAAAAATCCGTCAAGGTTGGATTGGATACGGATTAAGCAAAAACCCTAGTTACGAGGACGTTATCAGGTTATAAATAATAATATGATTTCCAACAGCAATTATCAATGTCAGATTAACCCGCATTCGTTTTCCACATTTATGGATTTGGTACCGTATTTTTCTTGTATGTTCAATATCTATGTATGTAACTATACCTCGATTCTAACTGTGAGGCTAGGTTCAGTAAGGTCTATGTCCACGTCTTATCCATCTCTTTGGTACAAATCAAAAGTTACTTGCAGAATAAATACCAATCTTATAAGATTCAGTCAATTCTTAAATTCCATTTCCAACCTTGGTTGAATTTCAAGAACAGTGATATTTGAAGGGATCAATTTGGTGGTTGATTTGGTGAGCCCGTTGTCTAAAGGCTTTTCATAATGTCCGCGTGCCAACCTCAAGAGTGTGCCGTGAAGCATCACTAATAAGCATGGTGTGTATGGGTATCAATATTCCTTATTCATCGGTCCCTGGGAAAAAATCAGGATTTCTGATCATGCTTGAGGAGTGCTGTGGTAAAATATCTTGCCGGAATACTAACTTGTCCCCCTGCAACATCCGCTTCGCCAAGCCCTGCGCCTAAGGACGACACTCCTTGTCCCAAGAGCTATCCTGGTCCCAGAAGGAAGCCCCTGCCGATTCTACCACACAAGCATTGCTGAGAATCACCCAATGTGCGTTATGAAGATCATAACTTGCTGTGTCTTGTGCCACTGAGGGCACAACCTTTTTAGTTTAAACTTCGGAATAGTTACTATGTTCTGTTATGTAAGATTGTGAAACTATCCTGTAGGTTGCTGCTACTTTTTGTATGGATCCCATATGTAAGGATGGGAGGAGCCACCATGGTGTACTAAGTAAAAGGGCATCAAGGTGAAGGGGGTGAGATAGAATCAAATTGCAACTTTAAGGGCTGGGGAGGGAGGTTGGGTAATTCAAAATGAAAGCTCCTGCCCATTAAAATTGGGGAATGCCTTCAATTCTTACATAAAAAATTGTCTGAGGCAAAAAAATATAATAATAATTTCCCCCAGAGCCCCACCACCTGCTCACGAGCCTAAACAACTGGAATGAATGCCTCCACGATTCACACGTCGTCATCCAAGGAAGGTGGGGCAAGTATATAATATTAATAATAAGTCGACATGGTTTTCTTCCAGGCTCTTCAATTACAGGGAAACAAGAAGGGATTTTATCAGTTGTGCCCCTCCGAGATATCGCAATATCAGTTATGCCCCTGTCTTTTTGGTAATATCAGTTGTACCCCCGACTTCTTGCCAATATTTCACTTGTGCCCCTCAGAGGGGCATAACTGATAATAATCTTTTATCAGTTATGCCCCTCTGAGGGGCACAAATGAAATATTGGCAAGAAGTCGGGGGCGCAACTGATATTACCAAAAAGATAAGGGCATAACTGATATTGCGATATCTCGGAGGGGCACAACTGATAAAAACCCAAACAAGAAATACACATCCAGTTGTTTCCTTCCACCACCTGCACCACACTTCCCACCCCCTCCGCTCAAAAAGTTACCACTGTGCATCCGTCAAGTGCCTTCTTCGAATCATGTGGCTGCTTTTTTTCTTCTTTGTAAAAGAGTAACTTCGCGAGAACCAGTCGGCTTTTTCATCCCCTTTGTAAAGTGGGTAAAAGCTTTCTTCCTTTTCTTACGGATAATAAAATGCAGTGACTATTGGTTGACTAGAAGGAAAAAAGCTCAACTAGATCCAAGATAATAATAATATCAAATTCAAACTGGTCATAGGTGGTATCAGCCCTTTGTCTGGAGGTCATTGTTTATATGGTGTCCCTCCTCAGAGAGGTTGCATGCACGCCCTTGGAAGAAGAGAAGAGTACAGATATTTTTTCTTGTTTATGGTACATGATTTTTTGTTGACCTATAAACATCCAAATGTGGTGGTAAATGGCAACAAAGATCTACATCAACTTTGTTATAAGCCTCTGAAAATGTCAATATACCATGAAATTCTGACGGCTTCCATTTTTAATGGATCAGCTTTGTTCAATTTGCTGGATTTCTTTCCTGGAAAGATGCAAATTCCATTCAATTAAAAGAGGTTCCCAAATATAGTCATGTTTACCTTCTAATTTTATCGAAGTTCGATTTATTATTTGATCCATATTCTCTTGTACAATTATATAAATTTCGTAATGGTTTCAGATTGTTCCTATATTGAACATAGAAAAAAATATTGTTCCTATATCTATAAATCCAGTTGCATCTTTGTATTCGGACTGTATAATCATCCAGTTACAAACTTTATTTGTCAATGAAACCATTAAGACCCTGTTTGAATGAACCTGGAATAAGACAACTTTATCCGAAATAAGCAAACACGGAATAAACTGATAAGTTCATTGTTACATTGTCCATTATATCCATGTACGCAATCTTGATCAAATTGCACAAGTCTATAACCTATACACCCGGTTTCGGTGTTGTACTGCGTGAACTTTAAATAATAACAATGTAGTACTTAAACTCTAAAATGTGTTCCCAACTGATTGGAGAGTTAAGGAATTAAGTAATTCATTCTCATTCGAGACTTAAGTCACATCAGATCAAAACTAGATAGAAACTAATTTTAAAGGTTGAGTGCTGCATTATTACTTTTTAGATTGCAGACATGATATTAAAATTGGGTGCAGTATAGTTTAGGGGATCAAACAAAATAAGGGATAAATACTACTTGTTCCTTGTTCCTCTATCTCTCTCATCTCAACCTAGCACAAAGAGATCATATACTTTTGTAGGTTGTAAATTATCTGAAGCTGTCCTAGAACAAGTCTAGGTGCCTGTTGCATGTCGCATAAGCCAAAAAGTGAGATCAATAGCCCTAATAGACATCTTCGAAGTAAAAGGTATGCAGTCTAGAATATGGAAATGTGCTCTTTTAGGAAATGAACAAAATTGGCTTCAATGAAATTACAATGTGGGCTATAAATGAGTGCAAATGTAATGCCGCAGGATTAGATCCCCGGACCGTTATCGAGGAAGACCGTTCCTGATAACCCGTTAAGTTCGGACCTGAATGGATCCATATACAACCATCCCAAATGCTTAAACGCAAATAGTCAAGCAGTTAAACGCACTCTCACACTTTCTGAGTTTCTGATGTGGACTATATTTGGATTGGAGTGTTACCGCTTGAGATGAATCAAGTTAATAGAAGGACAGTCTTTCTAAATCAGACAGGCAGTTTCTAATAATCATCTGGGGTCAATCCCAATGTGTAGGGTGAGTTCTTCAATAACAAGAGAAGGAACTTATAATTGTGTGCTCCCCACCAGAGTGGCCATGAGGGAGTGAGCTCCAACAAAACAAGGCATAAGATATGAACAATCCTTGCACTCGAGTCCATTAAGAAAGAGGACATTTGATCAAACCATTTTGCATTTTGTCAAAGGCTTTCCAAGTGATAGATTGGCATTCACCCTCTTTCCCTAGCAACCAAACCACGGACTGAGCCAGCAAGACGGACACAAACTGCGCTTCACAAGTTAAGAAACAACAAGAGCCCTCACTGAATTAGAGGCAGTTTTACAAGGCTATTAATCACATTACAAAACGCAGAATTAAAAATAACACTTGGTGATGAGAAAA